>CAUYUJ010021839.1:108390-132744 GCA_963575745.1 Prorocentrum cordatum | reverse complement strand
CTCCTCCTCCTCCTCCTCCTCCTCCTACTCCCCTAAATCATCCCCCGCCCTGCGGAGGGCCACGGTAGGCAGGGATATGCAGGGGCACGGAGGCAGTCCCCTGACATCGGGCGTCTCGAAAAAAGCGAGACAGAGGTTTTTGTTGCCGTTTTTTGACTCTCGGGGTCCTCGCTGGGCCTCGAGACCACCAGAGAACGGCTCGGGGTGAAAAACCAGTCCTGGGGAAGCGGTCGGGAGGTCGGGGGCCCGACGTCGCGAACAAATCGAGACGTCGGATGTTTGGGTCAGGGTGCGAGGTCGAGGTCGGTTCTGCCAGCCAGGCCGGGAGTTGTCGGGTGCAGGGTCCCGAGAGCAGAGGTTCTGCGCGGGAAGTATGCTGGGGCGCGGTGGGTGACCGGGTGGGGGGTCGGGGCCGGCTCCAGGCCAGGCATTGTCGGGTGGGGGTGCCCAAGAACAGAGAAGCTCTTGGCGGGGAGGATGCCCGGGCACGGGGGGGGAGGGTCAGGGTGGGGGGTCGGGGTCGGCTCAGGGGTCTGCGGTGGGAGATTTTCGCGCGTTTGCCTCAGTCCTCGGCAGTTGTCCAGTCCTGGTGCGTGTTTCAGCAGCTGCGCCTCGCCAAGAGCGTTTCGGGGGTGCCCCGGGGGACGAGGGAGGTCAGGGGCAACGTGAGGGGGGAGCAGGCTCAGGGCAGAATGCATCTACACCCGATGGCAAGCTCATCATCATCATCGTCATCATCATCATCATCATCAGCATCATCATCGTCGTCGTCGTCGTCGTCATCAGCATCAGCATCAGCATCATCATCATCACCACCATCACCATCACCACCATCATCATCATCAGTTTCAGCATCATCACCACCATCATTATCATCATCACCATCATCATCATCACCACCATCATCACCATCATCATCATCAACAGCTTCATCATCATTATCGCCATCATCATCGTCGTCATCATCATCTATATCATCATCAGCAGACGCAGGAGCAACAGCAGCAGCAACTTCATTACCATCACCATCATCAACATCATCATCAGCATCATCATCACCATTACCATCATCATCACCATCACCATCACCATCATCATGACCACCATCACCATCACTATCACCATCCTCATGATCACCACCATCACCATCACCATCACCATCACCATCACCATCACCATCACCATCACCATCACCATCACCATCACCATCACCATCACCATCACCATCACCATCACCATCACCCTCACCCTCACCCTCACCCTCACCCTCACCCTCACCCTCACCCTCACCCTCACCCTCACCCTTACCATTACATCATTACCATTACATTACCATTACCACCATTACCATTACCATTACCATTACCGTTACCATTACCATTACCATTACCATTACCATTACCATTACCATTACCATTACCATTTCCATTACCATTACCATTACCATTACCATTACCATTACCATTACCATTACCATTACCATTACCATTACCATTACCATTACCATTACCATTACATTACATTACCATTACCATTACCATTACCATTACCATTACCATTACCATTACCATTACCATTACCATTACCATTACCATTACCATTACCATTACCATTACATTACCATTACCATTACCATTACCATTACCATTACCATTACCATTACCATTACCATTACCATTACCATTACCATTACCATTACCATTACCATTACCATTACCATTACCATTACCATTACCATTACCATTACCATTACCATTACCATTACCATTACCATTACCATTACCATTACCATTACCATTACCATTACCATTACCATTACCATTACCATTACCATTACCATTACCATTACCATTACCATTACCATTACCCTTACCATTACCATTACCATTACCCTTACCATTACCATTACCATTACCATTACCATTACCATTACCATTACCATTACCATTACCATTACCATTACCATTACCATTACCATTACCATTACCATTACCATTACCATTACCATTACCATTACCATTACCATTACATTACCATTACCATTACATTACCATTACCATTACCATTACCATTACCATTACCATTACCATTACCATTACCATTACCATTACCATTACCATTACCATTACCATTACCATTACCATTACCATTACCATTACCATTACCATTACCATTACCATTACCATTACCATTACCATTACCATTACCATTAACATTACCATTACCATTACCATTACCATTACCATTACCATTACCATTACCATTACCATTACCATTACCATTACCATTACCATTACCATATTACCATTACCATTACCATTACCATTACCATTACCATTACCATTACCATTACCATTACCATTACCATTACCATTACCATTACCATTACCATTACCATTACCATTACCATTACCATTACCATTACCACCATTACCATTACCATTACCATTACCATTACCATTACCATTACCATTACCATTACCATTACCATTACCATTACCATTACCATTACCATTACCATTACCATTACCATTACCATTACCATTACCATTACCATTACCATTACCATTACCATTACCATTACCATCACCATCACCATCACCATCACCATCACCATCACCATCACCATCACCATCACCATCACCATCACCATCACCATCACCATCACCATCACCACCACTGTCATGATCAATATCATCATCAACGACATCATCATCATCTCCATCATCATCACCACCATCATCATCCTTCTCCTCCTCCTCATCATCATAATCATCATCATCATCATCGTTGATCAGGGCCGATAGCGCTACGGGGGCCTTTTGCCGATCTGTCGACGGTGTGTCGCTGATCTAAGCTCGATGTTTCCTCCCTTGAGGCTGTCCCCCCCTAGCATTCCCCCCCATCGAGGGTCGAGTCCATGTGTTCGAGGGTCGAGCATCGAGGTCAAGCTTCGAGGCTTGAGGGTCGCCATGGTTCGAGGTTTGAGCCTCGAGCTTCGAGCTTCGAGCTTCGAGATTCGAGATTCCATGGCCCAGGTGTTGGTGGGTCGAGCTTCGAGGTTCGAGCTTCGAGGTCCAGGTGTTTTGGACGATGTCGTCGCCTGGGTTCGAGGGTCGAGCTTCGAGGATCCAGGCTTTCGGAGATTTTCGGCTCTTTTATGGGCCTCGGAGGGCTTCCGTGGGGCCCCGAGACCTCCGGGTGACCCCAGCGGTCGCCGCCTCCGTCGCCGTGGTCGTCGCTGGCGTCCGTTGGTCGTCTCCGCGGTGTCCGTCGTCGTCGCCGTCGTCGTCGCCGTCGTCGTCGTCGTCGTCGTCGTCGTCGTCGTCGCCTTCGCTACCGTCGTGGCTGCTGGCGCCACTGCCGCCCTCGTCGCCGTCGCCGCACCGTCTTCCTGCTGGTCGTCCTCCTCCTGCCCCTCGCTGTGCTCCCCGCGTCCTGCCCCCCCGCGCCGCGGCCGTGCGCATGGTCGGCCCCTGCCCCTCCCCCCCCCGTGGGCTCGAGGAGGGGGAGCTCGGCGCCCGGAGCAGGGAAAGGGGCCGCCACCGCTGCCTGTCCTGGAGAACCTTCGTCGCCACGGTCGGATATCCAACCTTCAGGGGAGGGCAAGGCACCGCTGCCGCCGCCTTTGCCCGTTTCCCCCCCCCCCCCCCCCCTCTCTGGGCCTCCTGGGAGGCCCTCGTCGTCACCGTTGGATTCGCCTCGAAATTCTCGTCAGAACGCACCCTGGAGGTCCAGGTAGTAGCGGTGTCGGTCCCTTTTTGTTCCCCCCCGGCTCTCCCCGCCGTGTCTCCCCTTGTCTCACCTGGCGTCCTCTCGTCCCCGTCTTCACCGTTGTCCTCCTCGTCGTCGTCGTCGTCGTCCCCCCCCTCTGTCCTGCGCCGTCAGTTCCCCTCTGTCCATCCCATTCACCCGTCCATGAGTTCGTTCATCTGTCCCCCCACCCCCCCGAGTCCACCCATGCGGCACCTCGGTAACTTGCAGTAGCAAGAAATCCTCCGCCCCCCTCCTCCTCCTCCTCCTCCTCCACCTCCTCCTCTCCCTTTCTCACCGCCTCTCCCGTTCTCGCTTCTTCTCGGCGAAATCTGCCTCGTGCAGCTGCTTTCGGTCCTGCAGCTGGGCGATCTCCTCGATATGTCGACGCCTCTGGCTGAAAACCAGCTGCGGGAGCCGACTCGCGAGCCCTCTGGGCCAGTTCCCTCCCCTGTGCCAGCTTCGTCCTCGTCCTCCTCCTCCTCCTTCTCGTCCTCTTCCTCCTCGTCCTCCTCGTTCTCCTCCTCCTCTTCCTCCTCCTCCTCCTCGTTTTCCTCGTCCTCCTCGTCCTCCTCGTCCTCCTGGTCCACCTCGTCCTCCTCGTCCTCCTGGCACGGAGGATCTGCCATCCCCCCTGGGTCAGTTCCCCTCCCCTCAGCCACGCCCCCCCCCAATCGCTCCCCTCGCCCTATCGTCCGAACCCCCCGCCGTCCTCCACGCCTTCCCCCCCCCTCCCCCTCGCCCCCCCCCCCCCCTCCGACGCCTCCCCCTCGCGCCTCCCCGTCTCGCCTCCCCGCCCCCCCCCTCCCTCCGACGCCCCTCTCCTCTCACTCCACTCTCCCTCGGCGGCGGCGGCGGCGGCGACCTTGCTGAGCTCGGCGGCGGCGGTGACGATGACCTCGACGCGCTCGCTCAACGACGATGGTGGCGGCGGCTCCTGACACCCGCCGATCTGATTCTTTCCAATCCGCGGCACCAAAGGTCCCGCCGCTTCCCCGGGTCAAGCAGTGGCGAAACGTCCTGGCTTGCCTATTGTGCCACCAAATAATGCTCTAAGCACCTTCGGTTCTCTGCGCAAGCTTTCCTTAGAACATTTCTGGCTGAGACTGTCTTGTTTTAGTACATTTTTGGATTCGAAAAAACATGATTTTCGAACTTAGAACAGTTTTGGGTTCTAAGAACATGTCGTTGAAGGCCGATAGGAATGCTGGGACTGTCGGTCCCTTCTCAATTGGGGGTATTTTGCCGTCTCAGATCCATTCTTGAGGGCCCCGGCACTCGAGAAAAGCCTCCGAGGGCCGAAGGTGAGGCAGAATCGCCGCTTGAAGACATCACATCGTCGGAGTTTTGCGGCGGCGGCGGCGACCTCGAAGAGCCCGACGAACGACGATGACGACGACGACGACGACGACGACGACGACGACGGCGGCGGCGGCGGCGGCGGCGGCGGCGGCGGCGGCCGCACCGCGCGCAGGCGCGCGGCGCGGCCGCGGAGGGCGGGTATGCCGGAGGCGCCCCCCCCGCGCGCCGCTCCGCGCCGGGGCGCGCCAGCGGCGCCGCGGGGGCTGGCCGCCAGCCTCGCACAGGAGGGGGGGAAGGAGGAGGAGGAGGAGGAGGAGGGGAGGAGGAGGCGGAGGAGGAGAGGAGGAGGAGGAGGAGGAGGAGGAGGAGGAGGGAGGGTCAGGAGGGCGTCTCCCCAGACATCGCGCGTCTCGAAAAAATCGAGACGGATTTTTTTTCGTTTTTGGCCTCTCGGGGCCCTCGCCGGGCCTCGGGATCTTCCAAAAGCGACTCGGGGCGAAAAGCTGGTCCCGGGGAAGTGGTCGGGGTCGGGGTCTCGAAAATGTCGAGACGTCGGATGTTTGGGTCCCCTTCCGCTTTGTCGTCCTTCTCCCCTCCAGGTCCTGACGTTTGGGGGGCGCTGGCTCGATGACCGAACCGTCACCCAGGTCGAGCTCTCAGGCCCAGAAGCAGTCACGAGCCTTCTGCACAGACTGTCCAGTACACCTTAGGCGATGCTTAAGAAAACTTATATTTTCGGCCAGAGTCTCGATTATTCTTAATGTTTCAATGTAAATCCTAAGATTTGAATAGAAATTCTGGGTTTTTATTCACGTTCTGAGACTCTGAATTTCTTAACCCATGATTTCTTAAGCATTTCGCAGGGTGTATTCCCTGGTGGTAGTGGCCAACTATGGCAACTCGCTTTCACGCCCGCGCTGAATCATATTTTTCAACGCCAGCCGTAGACGAACTCGTCTCAGCAGGCGGCCATCCATCCATCCATCCAGACCCCCTCGGGTCATTGAAAAAGCTACGGGATGTGTTGGGCGGTTTTTGGCCTCCAGGGACCCTTGCCGGGCCTCGGGACCATCAGAAGGACGAAGCAGAATCAGAAGTCGGTCCCAGGGAATGGGTCGAGGCCTCCAGGCGTCGACGTTGTGAACAAATCAGTTCGCCGGGGGTCTGGGCTTCTCCTTCTCCTCCTCGACTTGACTCGACTGCATGCATGATCGTGTGTCCGCGGCCCGTTGTGGAGAGGGGGGCAAGGGGCGGGAGAGCACCACCTGACAGCTGAATTCTCAGGAGGGAGAAATACACACAGACACAAGTAGTCGTCGAGTCCCCAGAAAAAAACATAGGAAGATATGGGACGTGGGGGAAAAGACGAAAATCCCCCAAACATGGAAGCATATTGGGGATTCTGGGATTTGTGTGTATTGTTTCTGTGTTCCTGGGCCCCTTCGCATTCTTTTTCCCGAGCGTGCAGTCGTCTCCCCGCCCCCCTTGGAGGTGAGGATCGAGTGGAACGGAAAAGGAGGCCATTGCCGCAGGCGCGTTCCAATCCTCTCTCGAAGAAGAACAGTAAACATAAACTTTTGGCGCTCGGCGCGGACTTCTTGGATCTGCGGTGGGCCCCCCTGGCGGCGCCTCCAGCGCCACTCCTGACGAGCTCCGCGCGCCAGGGAGGGGGGTCCAGCGCAGTTCAAAGAAATCCGCGCGAGCCGTCGAAAGTTTATGTTTATTGCGTTTTTTTTCTTCTTCTAACTCCCGCAGGCGCGTCCCAATCCTCTCACCCCCTCTCTCACGGACCCGTCCCTCTGAAGGATCTCCCCGAAGAGGCCGGAGGCAGGGAGGCGGCAGAGGGGGGGGATAAGTCTCGGCCCTACCCGTACACTCAGCTCCGTGCGCTTCAACCCCATGGAGGATCTCATGACGATGCGTCCCATCACACTTCCTTCCCCCGCGAGAAAAGCAAACAAGACGAGGCAACGCACTACAGTTCGCAGCAAGCAGGATCGTCCTTTTCTTGTAACACGCTCCAAACATACACTAATGAATGTCGGTTTTACTGACTCCCAGCTTACCGACCAAGAACATACTTTGTCTGATGGGGCCACGAACAGGGGGCCAGGGGGCGATGAACACTCTTGCTGGGGGGCTCCATAATGCAGGGCACTGTAGTATGGTTGGCGTGATGGAGAAGCGAAACGGTGGTCCTGAGCAACGCGTGCTCCAGTCTCACCTGCTCCTTGCTCCCTAGACTTGAGGGCTTTGACCCCCCACGGTTGTTCCAGAAAACGAACCTGTCAGGGCTGCTTGGGGTGATCGGGTAAATAAGTAAAACACGCACTCGACCAGGCCTCGCAGGGAGGGCCCGCCAACACTCCTTACGCTCTCCCTCTGTCGAGCATCTGAAACCAGCACTCCTGACACGTTCCATTCACAACCTCGCTCCAGGTAAGATCCGCAAGCCTGTCACCGTTGACCGGATCAGTGGACAAAGCCACTACCCACTACCCCCAAACAATGTCCATGCACACGACCTCTTGCACATCCCTCTGCCACCTATGCCCCAGGAAGGTGCACCACAAACTTACCATCAGAGACAGGAGTGAGTGGAAGAACAACCACAAGCTCTTGTCTTAAGTCGGGCCTGTCCCTCTACAGGAGGAAAATTGATAGTCAGGGGACGATTGTTGGAGTATTTCCTGGCTATTTTTGAGCATTTCTGGAGTATTTTTCATTCTTCGCCCAAAATCCGCCTTTAGGGGGACGTGCCGACCCAACTCTTGTCTAATTTCTCCCAGACAGACAGGGTTTTGAGCAACAGGGAGGTGGGGGGAACTCACCGGAGGGCAGCGCCACCAGCGGCCCCAGAACTCTGCAGGCATGGCCACGACGACGACGACGGGCACGACAAAGAAACGACGGACACCGCGGAGACGACCACGGCGACGGACGCCGACGACGACGACGACGACGGACGCCGGCGACGACGACGGCGGCGACGACGGCGACGACGACGACGACGACGACGACGGACACCGCGGAGACGACCTCGGCGACGGACGCCGACGACGACCACGGCGACCGTCTCCACGGGTCTCTGGGGTTACCCGGAGGTCTCGGGGCCCCACGGAAGCCCTCCGAGGCCCAAGGGAGAGCCGAAAATGTCCGAAAGCCTGGATCCTCGAAGCTCGACCCTCGAACCTTGGCGACGACATCGTCCAAAACACCTGGACCTCGAACCTCGAAGCTCGAAGCTCGAACCTAGAAGCTTGACCCACTAACACCTGGGCCATGGAATCTCGAATCTCGAAGCTCGAGGCTCGAACCTCGACCCATGGCGACCCTCAAGTTTCGAAGCTCGACCTCGAAGCTCGAGCCTCGAACACATGGACTCGACCCTCGATGACGGGGAACGCTAGGGGGGGAACAGGCTCAAGGGAGGAAACATCGAGGTTAGACTGGCAACACATCGTCGATAGATCGGCGATAGGCCCCGTAGCGCAACCGAACGGTCATGGGCAGGTCGGGCTATCGGGCCGCTTATCGGCGATGATGATGCTGCTGATGATGATGATTCTGATGATGATGATGATAATGATGATGTTGATGCTCATGATGATGTTGTTGATGATGGGTGGTGGTGATGGTGGTGATGATGATGACGCTGATGCTGATGCTGATGCTGATGATGATGACGATGATTCTGATGACGATGGTCATGAGGATGCTGATGATGAGGAGGAGGAGGATGTGGATGATGATGATGATGATGATGATGCCGCTGATGATGAGGAGGATAAGGATGATGATGTGGATGATGCTGATGATGATAATGATGATGTGGTGACGATGATGATGATGCTGCTGATGATGATAGGTTGTGATGATGGTGATGCTAATAATACGGATTGTGGTGCTTATGAAGATGATGATGATGGTTATGATGATGATGCTGATGCTGATGATGCTGATGATGATGATGCTGCTGATGATGATTAGAATGATGATCACGACGACGATGATGATGATGATGACGATGATGATCATGATGCTCATGATGATGAAAATGATGATGCTGATTCTGATGATGATGCTGATGCTGCTGATGACGGTGATGATGGTTATGGTGACGATGATAATGACGATGATGAGGAGGAGAATGAGAATGTTGATGATGATGATTCTGATGCTCATGATGATGATGAGGACGAGGAGGAATATGAGGATGATGATGATGATGAGGATGCTGATGCTGATGATGATGTGGTGACGATGATGATGCTGATGATGACGATGATATATTGTGATTCCGTTGCTGATGATGATGATCATATTGATACTGATGATGGTGCTCATGAAGATAGCGACAGTGATGCTGATGGTGATGATAATGCTGATGATGATGATGCTGATGATGATGATGATGATGATGATGACGCTGATGACGCTGGTGCCGCTGCTGTTGATGATGATGTGGCTGATGATTATGATGATGGTGATGCTGATGCTGCTGATGATGAAGATGCTCATGAAGATGCTGCTGCTGATGAGGATGATGCTGCTGGTGACTACGACGATGATGACGATGCCGATGATGATAATGCAGATGACGCTGATGATTCTGATGATGATGACGATGCTGATGCTGATGATGCTGATGATGACGATGATGCTGTCGATGATGATGATGCTGATTATGATGATGATGATGATGCTGGTGGTGCTGATGATGACGATGCTGATGCTGCTCATGATGCTGATGATGACGATGCCGATGATGATAATGCTGATGCTGCGTCTGATGATGACAAATGATGATGCTGCTGATGATGATGCTGATGTCGCTGATGATGCTGATGCTGCTGCTGCTGATGATACTGATGATGCTGATGATGATGATGGTGGTGGTGGTGGTGATGATGATGATGATGCAGCTTCTGATGATGATAATGATGACACTGATGATGCTGATGATGATTTCTGATGGTGATGATGCTGATGATGATGATGATGATGATGATGATGATGATGAGGAGGAGGAGGAGGAGGAGGAGGAGGAGGAGGAGGAAGAGGAGGAGGCGGAAGAGGAGGAGGCGGAGGAGGAGGGCGAGGAGGAGGTGGCGGAGGTGGGGGAGGAGGAGGAGGAGGAGGAGGAGGAGGAGGAGGAGGAGGAGGAGAGGAGGAGGAGGAGGAGGAGGAGGAGGACGAGGAGGAGGAGGAGGAGGAGAAGAGGAGGAGTACGAGGAGGAGGAGGAAGAGGCTGAGGAGGCGGAGGAGGCGGAGGAGGCGGAGGAGGCGGAGGAGGAGGCGGAGAAGGAGTATGAGGAGGACGAGGTGGACCACTATCAACCGAAGACCCATCAACGATATTGCAGTTTGAAACCCTCCCTCCAAGTTCCCTCTATGAGGAGGGGAGGAGGAGGAGGAGGAGGAAGAGGAGGAGGCGGAAGAGGAGGAGGCGGAGGAGGAGGTCGAGGAGGAGGTGGCGGAGGTGGGGGAGAGGAGGAGGAGGAGGAGGAGGAGGAGGAGGAGGAGGAGGAGGAGGAGGAGGAGGAGGAGGACGAGGAGGAGGAGGAGGAGGAGGAAGAGGAGGAGTACGAGGAGGAGGAGGAAGAGGCTGAGGAGGCGGAGGAGGCGGAGGAGGCGGAGGAGGCGGAGGAGGAGGCGGAGAAGGAGTATGAGGAGGACGAGGTGGACCACTATCAACCGAAGACCCATCAACGATATTGCAGTTTGAAACCCTCCCTCCAAGTTCCCTCTTCATATGCCTCTACAAGGACTCATCTTCACTGAGGGAAGTGCCCCGCTGGAAGACAACCGTTTGAATTTTCGGAACTGCGCGTGAGAACCGCTCCTCGGACGGCAACGCCGCGAATCACCGTTACGGTTGCGTTTTGACGAGCTTGATCCGTGCCCAACATCAGTCCTGGGATTTCAGAATCGCGAATCAAGTTGATTGATGCGCCTTGACATTCTGACATCGTGCCCAGACACCATTTCTGGGATGTTAGCCATGAGAATTGATGAGACCTGGTGCAAACTCATAAGACGAATGTACGAGGCGCTAAGGCGAGAGCCACATTTTGAACAGGATCTGCCCTCCATCCGTGAAACTCCTGCAGGATTTGAAGGCGCTAATGCGAGAGCAACAGTTTGAAAACGGCCCGCCTTCCATCCGTGAAGCAAGAACCACGTTTTGAAAAGGCCCGCCATCCATCCGTGAAGTTTTCAGCATTTTTGAAGACAAGTGTGCGCTGCGCTAAAGCGAACAACACACATTTTGAAAACCACCCGCCCTCCATCCGTGAAGCTTGTGCAGATTTGCAATGGTTTAGAAGTCTCAGGCGAAACGCTCAGCCCGCCCTTTCGACCGGTCTCGAGGTGCGACAGTGAGGAGTTACATACATGCGTAGGTAATACATACATGCATACAAACCTACATACACACGTACGTACGTGCGTACGTGCGTACGTACATACATACACACATGCATACATGCATGCATGCATGCATGCATACATACATACATATATACATACATATTTAATATGAGTATATACCGCCCCCCCGGCCCCAGGTGCCACAGCTCCCCGTCACATCTGGGGAACGCTCCTGGTACCGCTCCCCTGGGCGTTCTGGGGAGCCTCCACAGCGCTCCAGGAGGGCCCAAGGCGACTCCAAGGAGCCCCCAGAGTGCGAAAGGATGGTCCAAGACGCTCCCAAGTAGCCCAAGTCAGCCTTCCGACGGCTCTCGAGGCTCCCAGGTGACCTCCAAGAGACCCCAAGAGAGGTCCGAGAGGCGTCCGGGAACGGCCCGAACAGGTCAAAATCGAATATTTTCATTTGTTTTTTCCCATGTTTTTGGCTTCTCGCGTTTTCGAGCTTCCAACGGTCCAAGAGCGCCGAAGAGGCTCCCAAGACCGCCCCAAGACCACCTACGAGACCCTCAGGACGGCCCCAAGACGGGCCAAGAAGGCTCCAGAACTGCCGAAGAGGCGCCCAGGACAGCCCCAGACCACCCCAGAACAGGACCAAGATGGGCCCAAGAGTGGGAGCAGGAGGCTTCCAGAGACCTCCGAGAGGTCTCTGGGACCATCCAGAGGCCCCCAACACACCCCCGATCCCTGAGAGGCCCCAAAAAGACCCCGACGAGGCTCCAAGAACAGCCCAAGAGAGCTGCGAGAGCCGTCCTGAAAGAGCCCAAAGAGGGTAAAATCTTTAGTTTCCCATTGTTTTCCGGGTGTTTTTCGCTTTCTCACGTTTTCCCGCTTCCAACCCTCGAAGATCGAGGATTTTGAAAGAAGGAATTCCCAGAATTCTCCGTTGTTTTTCAAAGTGGGACTCCTACTCGGGGGGGTCCTACACATCCCCTGACATCTGGCCGGTATCGCGCCTCCCGGCTTCCCAAGGAAAGACCACAAGACGCCGAAGGACAGCCCATGACGACCCCAAGGAGCCCCCAGAACGTAAAGAACGGCCCAACACGCTCCCGCGCAGTCCGAGACACCCTTCCGACGGCTCTCCAGGCCTCCAAGAGAGGTCCGAGAGGCGTCCCGGGAGAGCCCGAAGAGGTCAAAATCGTCGATTTTGATGGGTTTTTGTATGTTTTTGGCCTTCTCGCGTTTTCGAGCTTTCAACCGTCCAAGACCGCCCCAAGACCGCCCAAAAGACTCCCAGGACGGGTCCAAGACGGGCCAAGAAACCCTCAAGATTGTCGAAGAGGCGCCTGGTACCGCGCTCCCCTTTTTTTTTTTTTCAAAGTGGATCCCTACTCGGAGATCCCACACATCCCCTGTCATCTGGCCGGTACCGCGCCTCCCGGCTTCCCAGGAGGAGACCCAAGACGACCAAGGGTAGCCCAGGACGACCCCAAGGAGCCCCCAGAACGTAAAGAACGGCCCAACAGGCTCCCGCGCAGCCCGAGACACCCGTCCGGCGGCTCTCCAGGCCTCCAGGAGGTCTCCAAAACCCCCAGGTGGTCCGGAAGATCCCTCACCCCCGAGGGGCCCGGCTAACAAAACCCGCGAGGCACAAACAAAAAACAGCGCCGAACAGCCCCGATGAACTGGAACAAAAATGGGAATCCCACATGTTTTTTTTGTTTGTTTGTTCTTTTCCAAGTTTGGCCACCGGTCTACTCGTGCACAACAGACCACAATTCAGACCCCCCACCTCCCCAAACAGAACCCAGGAAGCCTTCCAGGGCCCAAATCGTTGAACATCTAAAGGAAATTATGATTCTAGACGCTTCGCGCAACCCCACCAGATCCGTAGCACCCCTGGCTCAAGCCGTCTCGGCTCGAGCCCGCCCCTGCTCAGGTGCGGCCGGGCCCAGGTGATTGGGCTCGGCGGCGGGGCCGCGGGCGCCGCGGGCGCCGCCGGCGCCGCGGGCGCAGCTGGAGCCGCGGCCGCCCCCGGCGGGCCGCCCCCCCGGGCTCCCCCGCGCCGCGGGCGCCGCGGGCGCCGCGGGCGCCGCGGGCGCGCGGGCGCGCGGGCGCCGCGGGCGCGCGGGCGCCGCGGGCGGCGGGCGCCGCGGGCGCCGCGGGGCGCCGCTGGAGCCGCGGCCGCCGCCGGCGGCCGCCCCCCTGGGCTCCCCTGCGCCGCGGGCGCCGCGGGCGCCGCTGGCGCCGCGGGCGCCGCGGGCGCCGCCGGCGCCGCGGGCGCCGCTGGAGCCGCGGCCGCCGCCGGCGGCCGCCCCCCGGGCAGCAGCAGCGGCAGCTGCAGCAGCAACAGCAGCAGCACTTGCAGCAGCTGCCGCAGTTGTAGCAACAGCTACAGCAACAGCAGCCACAGCAGCACCAACTGCAGCAGCAGCAGCAGCAGCAGCAGCAGCAGCAGCAGCAGCAGCAGCAGCAGCAGCAGCAGCAGCAGCTCCAGGAGGGTTTCACTGGCATCAGGCCCGTCGCTGCCCAGCAAAACGCGGCCTGCGGCAGTGGGGCCCAACGTGGTTTTTCACAGCAGAGGGATCTGAGCGTGCGTGAAGGGCTGACAATGGCAGCAAGCGCTCTTCCCGCTCGACGGGTGCGCCACCTATCCTACGGGTGGGGTGCCTACCGAGGGGAGGGGCGGCTTCCCCCCGCCTCTCTCCTTGGGGGCCAGGCGGGTGTCGCAGCGCGTGTGGCGGAGGCTGAAAGTGGCACCCTCGCTGCTCTTCCATCTTCTGACCCATGCGGCGATTAGCTGCGACCCCCGAAGTCCAACCCCCCCCGCTGTCTGGTCACACTGCAGTTTCACATCAGCCGCGGCTTGCTGCGTCCCTGGAGGACCATGGTAGGAGACACCAACCATCAAATAGAGATCACAGCGGCGATTAGCTGCGACCCCCGAGGATTGGAGCACAAACATCAGCGACTGTCTGCTGCGACCCCGGGGGGCCACCAAGCGACCCTGGACGCACGCGGGGGCCTGCTGGAACCACGGGCCCGGGGCCTCCCTCGGGGGCTCATGGCACTCTTGCATCCCAGCTCTGGCAGCCAAGGGCCGTCCTTCGTCACCCCCCCGTGCACGCTTTGCCTTCGCGGCGCCCGCTGTCATCAGTTGCAGCGCTGAGAGCAGGTGCGTGAAGGGTGGACACTGGCATCAGCTCCTTCCCGCCCAGCAAGGCGGCAGGTGGCATTGGGGCCCAACGTGATCTGTGACTGCAGTGGGATTTGAGTGTGTGTCCCGCGGGTACTCCTGGGGCTCTTGCATCCCGGCGCTGTCCTCCCTGGGGTGTCTGCCGTTTGGTCTCGGGTCCGCCCTCTGGGGCTCAGGTACTCTTGCATCCTGGTGCTGGCGTTTCAGCGGAGGCGGAGGCACCATCCAATCAATAGAGATCCACATGCTCCGGCGCTTGCCGGGATGTGGGAAGCTAAGTTGGAGCCCGCGTCGTCAGTTGCAGCGCTGGGATCAGGGGGCACACCTACCATCAAATTGAGATGAGCGGCGATTAGCTGCGACCCCCGAGTCAATGAAAGGGACCGCAACGGGACACAGCGACCCTGGACGCACGCGGGGGCCTGCTGGAACCACGGGCCTGGGGCCTCCCACGGGCGCTCAAGGCACTCTTGCATCCCAGCTCTGGCAGCCCAGGGTCGTCCTTCGCCACCCCCCCGTGCACGCTTCGTCTTCACGGCGCTCGTTGTCATCAGTTGCAGCGCTGAGAGCAGGTGCGTGAAGGGTGGGCCTTGGCAGCAGCTCCTTCCCGCCCAGCAAGGCGGCAGGTGGCATTGGGGCCCAACGTGATCTGTGACTGCAGTGGGATCTGAGTGTGTGTCCCGCGGGTACTCCTGGGGCTCTTGCATCCCGGCGTTGTCCTCCCTGGGGTGCCTGCCGTTCGGGTTCGGGTCCGCCCTCCTTGGTTCAGGTACTCTTGCATCCTGGTGCTGTCGGTTCAGCGGACGCGGAAGCACCATCCAATCAATAGAGATCCACGTGCTCTGGCGCATTGCCGGGATGTGGGAAGCTAAGTTGGAGCCCGCGTCGTCAGTTGCAGCGCTGGGATCAGGGGACACTCCTACCATCAAGTAGAGATGAGCGGCGATTAGCTGCGACCCCCGAGTCAATGAAAGGGACCGCAACCGGACACACCAACCATCAAATAGAGATCATATCGGCGATTCGCTGCGACCCCCGAGGTGATTAAAGAGAGATTTCGGCGGCGATTAGCTGCGACCCCCGTGGAGATAAGAGAGAGCATAGCGGCGAGTAGCTGCGACCCCGAGAATGACCCAAGATATGACCATGGCCCATAACCCCCGGATTCGGGGCCAGGCCGAGGGGTGAGGCGGTGCTTCCCCTCGCCTCTCCCCTCTCGGGCCTGGCGGGTGTCCCCCGCCCTCGGCCTCGGGGCCTGCCAGACGTGCTATCAGACGTCGGGGTGGTTGCCCCCCCTCCCAGGGCCGCCCGTTCCGCGCTAGTCGTGGTCTGGCTCCTCACTCTCAGCGGAGTTTGCTTCGGCCCTGGAGGACCTCGTGGTGTGTGTAGGGTCACGGGCCCGGGGGGCAGTGCCAAGCGGCGGACTGGGCCAGACTTGCCTCCTGGCCCCCGTGTCCTCCACAGTGCAGCTCCCCCGGGCGCTTCGCCCTATGACGCCGCAGAAGGCAGCACTACCACCAGTGCCGCCCCCCCTCACTCCCCCCGCTGGCGATGCGTCCCACGCCTGCGGGCCCTCCCCCCCATCTCTGAGGCCAGGCGCCGTGCCGGCACGCGCTGCGTGGCCCACAGTCGCTTGTTTCCCCCATGCACTGTGGGGTGGTCTCTCGGGTGTTGGGTCGCCACGGAGTGGTTCAGCTTTCCGCAGCAGGTGCAGCACCCAAGGCTCATCCACCAGCTTCCGGCCAGTGCGCTGCACCGTGGTTCGCGCTGCTCATGGTCCTTCTTGGCCCCTCCAGCGACATTTTCCCCGGCTTTGGGGTGACACCTGGTGGGTGTCGGCGCTAGGGCTCTGGGGCTGCGCCATGCGACAGCCTGGGTTGGCTGGCCACCTCAGCTTCACTGCAGCAGGACCCCCTGGCAGGCAGCGCAGACGTCACCACCATCAGTGTGCCGACCATCACCGCCCGACGGCGGTGCTCCCCACGCCAGCGGATCCCTTCGCTTCAGGGATCGGCATCGCAGTTGCGCCTTGGGCACAGCCGGGTGGCTCCCCTCGGCACTGGGAGGCGGATTGCTGAGGACTGGGCGCTGAGTGGTTCAGCCTGCAACGCCTGTACAGCCTTTGGTTTTCCCTCTGTCGCGCACCGTTTCTGGCTTCGGCCGCACAGCCGTTCGGCTTGTGCTGGTCGGCCACGGAGTCTGGCGCCGCCCTGGCGACTCACTTCGTTGCATCCGCACATTCAACACGGCGGCCTGCTCACTGGTTCGGGCTGCGATGCCTAAGTGCGTTTGCCTTGAGAATTTAGTTCATTTTGTTCTGTGCACGGGCAACTGCGAGCCTGTCTTGCTGGTGCGAGCTTTTTCCGCCGACTCTGGTTGGCGGCGAATTGTCTTGCAAATTAGCCCCGTACCGTGACCCGGGCGCCGCTTCCGCTCCCTGTCCGTTGCCTCGGAGCCGCTGACCAAAAAAAATACCCCCACCAGCCGTCACCGCATGTCCGGCTTGTACCCTGCCACAGCTGTGGCCCTGGCCTTTGGCGCCCTGTGGCGACATGGTCAGCTCGTACCTGGTCGCTCACGCCCATGGTACCTGAGCTCGGATGCGTTGCTTCCAGCTGTTCGTTCCTGGTAGCGCGCCGCCCACTGGGTTGGCCCGGCGGTGGAGGCGCTCCGCTAGTTTGATGCGTGGTTTGCATATACAGGGCCGATCGTGCTCTTGGGAGCATTTTGGAGGCCTCTTGGGTGCCTGTTGGGGCCTCCTGGGCGCCTTTTGGGGCCCTCTTGAAGCGCTCTTGGGAGCCTGGGGAGCGCTCTTGGGGCCATCTTGGGGGACATCGATCGAAGAAGAAGCGAACATTAGTTAGCGTTGCCCCTCGGGAGCCCAAACAATCGCCTCTTGGGGCGCTCTTGGGGCGCTCTTAGGCGCTCTTGGGGCCGTCTTGGGGCTCTCTGGAGCCTTTCTGGGAGCCCGGGCCATCTTGGAACCATCTTGAGGCCTCGGATGGCCATCGGAAGCGAAAAGGCGAGAAAGCCAAACACATAGAATTTCTCTAGGTTTTGGCCTCTTCGGGGCCTCCTGGGGGAGCTCTGTGGCCACTGGGAGCCGTCTTGGAGCGGTCTTGGGGCATCTTGGAGCATCGTGGGAGCCATTATGAGACATCTTGGAATATCTTGAGCCATCTTGGAGGTCATCTTGGGCTTTCCCAGGCGCTCTTGGACTCATCTTAGTCAGTGCCCCCCCAAGAGGCCAACATGTGGCGAACACCTTCGTGAAACCAAAGATTTGGCATTCTCGCCGAGGCCTCTTGGAGCATCTTGGGTGCCTCTGGGGGGTGTCTTGGGGCCTCTTGGGGGTCTCTCTCGGGAGCCTTTCGGGGCATCCTGGGGGCTTCTTGGGGCTTCCTGGCCACCTCTTGGGGCCCTCGTGGGGCACCCTTGGGAGCCTTGGGAGCCTTGGGGGCCATCTTTGGGCCATCTTGGGTAAGATCGATCACAGGAGGGGGGGGCACTAATTAGGGTCCCCCCCCTCAGGAGGCCAAAGTGGGGCCTACACCGTAGTAAAGCAATGATTTTGGCTTCCTCGCCGAGGCCGTTTTGGACGCTCCGGCACCCCGCGAAACCCCCTGTCCAGGTCCGAGGGGTATGGGGAGGGGTAAACCCTTCGCCGAAGGGAAAGAAGGAGGGGTGGAAGAGGAAACTCCCTAAACCACCGACGCACAGAGGGCTGGTGGGATTTCTGCGTTTCCGCACTTCCCCTTCTGTGCGATTCCGAGGCTTGCGCAGGGCCCCCAAGGGAGTCCCTGGACGCAAGAAGCGACCAACATGATATTACATGAGTTAGCCGATCAAGCCTAGCTAGAGCTTGAGTGCGCGCGAAACGCGCGATGGTTCTAGTACGCATATACATGCATGGATGCATGCATGCATGCATACATACATACAACATATATATACACATATTTCTATACTTATGTGTATATATATGCATATGCATGTATATATATATGTGTATATATATATACACACGTATATATTCATATTCCTATGTTCATACATGCAAGGCTGCATTGGGCTTTTGTGCCATGCTTCTTTGTCCTTGAAGCTTTGCTTATGCTGGTCGTTCACGCCGTCCCTAGTGGCCTTGGAAATTTGCCGCGCTCCCTGCCGTGGTTTTTGGAAGTCTTGAAAGTTCGGGCGGTCCGTGGCCCTTCTTGGGCCTCCGGCGGCTCCCGAAAGGCGCCGGGTGGAGGGCGAAGGATAGGAGGGAGGGAATCTCGGGGAGCGAGTGGTGGAGCGGCAGAAAGGCGAGGAGGACGAGGAGGAGGAGGACCCAGAGTAGGAGCAGGAGGAGGGAAAGAGATGGTACCGTCGGGGGACGGCGAAGAGTTTCGGTTGCGCCGCACCGGGGAGGGCTGTCCAGAAACAAACGGCTACGGTTTCATGTGTACGCGCACGCTTGCAGAAATGTCTGGCAGTGAATGACGACGAAAGGCCTTCGTAGGCCCGCACATTGGCCCGCCCGTGGCTCAGGTGCCCCAGTGCGCAATTGGACAAAATGGCAAGCCACGCGAATGACTGCCAAGCAAAAGGACGCAAGGTCGAGCAAGGCCGCAAAGTACAACGCATTGCAGTGCCGAGGATGGCATGTCGCAGTTGGTCGCAACGGGGCACGCGAAAGGAAGTCATTCTTGGGGAATTCTGCGAATCCCGGGTTCGCAACAGATTTCCGGGAAATGTGGTTGCGAAGCCGGGATTCGGGTCAGCTTGGTTGACGACGCCCCGCGGGCCTTGTCAGAGCCCTGGTGGGCCGGCTTGGGGCCTCGAGCCGTCCTGGAACCATACTGGGCGCGTTGGGGATCTTGGGCCTTCTAGGGACCTCACGGGGGCTACGTGGGCCTTCCTGGTGGCACCCCATGACCTTTCTGGGGACCTCCCATGGCTTTCTTGGGCTTCTCTTTGGGGCCTTGTGAGGGCCTGGTGGGTTTCTTTTTGGCCTATTTGGGGCCTCCTTGGACAGTCTTGGGGCCATCCGGGCCGTCTAGAGGCTCTCTTGGGGGTCTCTTGGGCCGTCTTGGGGCGACACCAGAGGCCTGTGTGGCCGTTTTGGACGGTGTTAAGGCTCGAACAGCGAATCTGCTGAAAATGTACGGTTCTTGTCTCCCTCCTCCCTAATCTCTCCTCCCTCCAGTAGTTCGTCGATCGAGTCCCGTAGACCCCATCGACCCTGTCTAGTACCCTGCCCCCATCGCGACCGAAATCTCCTTCCCCCTCTTCTCCCTCCTTGCCCGACAGCGGCACCAAGTGGCAAGGGGAGGCTCCATCGACGACAGCATGCCCAGAGAATTCGTTCTGGCATCCAAAGGCGTGTTCGCCAGAACGGCTGCAAGCGATGCAAACCCAACTCCGGAGGACAGGGGAGGGAAAGGGGGGGCGAGGATGAGGATGAGGAGGGTGATGAGGATGATGATGCTGATGCTGATGCTGATGCTGATGCTGGTGATGATGATGATGATGATGATGATGATGATGATGATGATGATGATGATGATGATGATGAGGAGGAGGAGGAGGAGGAGGAGGAGGAGGAGGAGGGCGGGAAGGGAGGAAGATCCTGCAGGGGGAGGAGCACCAAGGAGGTGGATAAGGAGAGGAAGGATGGGAAGGGATGGTGGAGGCTCGAAGAGGCGAAGGATGCCGAGAAGGAGGAGGAAAGAGGATGAGGTGGAGGGAGTAGGCTGATGAGGAAGGTGAGTGAATTGGTTCAGGAGGAGGTAGAGGAGTACGAGGAACAGATGAGGAGGGGGACGAGGGTGGTGATGCTGCTGCTGATGATGATGCTGCTGATATTGATGAGGATGCAGCTGATAATGATGATGCTGATGATGATGATGCTGCTGATGATGGTGGTGATGCTGATTCTGATAATGATGATGCTGATGATGATGATGATGATGATGATGATGATGATGATGCTGATGCTACTGATGATGATGCTGATGCTGCTGATGCTGATGATGATGATGATAATGATGAGGATGATGAGGAAGACGAAGAAGAGGAGGAGGAGGAGGAGGAGGAAGAGGACGAGGGGAGAGGAGGAGTAACAGGATGATGAGGATGAGGATGACGAGGGGGAGGGGGAGGCGGAGTAGGATAATGATACACATGGATGTGGAAGCAGAAGGAGGAAACAGGGACGGAAGGAGGAGGAATTGGATGAGGCGGGGAGGAATTGTTGATATTATTCAGGTTGAGGTTGATGTTGGGTACAGGCCGGAGTAAGAGTTGGAGCTTGAGGCAGGGATGAGGATGTTGATTTTGGCGTGACCCCTGGCCTACTTTCGCATTCGCACTGCTCATGCGATGGGCCCAGCGTTTGGTAGTGTTGGGACTTGCTGCCCGTGAATGCAAGCGTATGATACACACAGCTGGTAGCACGATATTGTCCAGGTGCGCCCCGAATGTGGCCCTCCTGTTTAAATCAGAGTCCTCCTCTCTTTTGCTGTCCTTGCGTTCCGCCGTGCTCGAATTCGCTTCTTGCGCGTCCCACCCGTAGCACGACAGGCGCCTGCACCTGCTTTGGCCCGCTTGTGCCCGCTGACACAAAAAACAGTTGCTTGAATCAAACTGTTAGTCGAGACGCCTGTCATTTCCGCCGCGTTCCAGTCAGTGCCGCGCCAAGTCGAGATCTTGTTTCTTCCTGCAGTCCACGCATCAACACTGAAGATTTGGCAAGCCACCTCGCTCGTGAGCGGTCAGTCGTGGTCGGTGTGGCCAACATCTGTTGGAGAGCTGCAGCGATTCTCCCCCCCACCATCCAGCCTCCCCCCCGCCCCACTTCACTTCCCAGTCTCATCTGTCTTCCGCATTTGCCACCCGTCTCTCGTTTGTCCACCGAGACTGCCATCGGACGGTGTGCGGGAGGGTTGCACTCCTGGTGTGCACGTGCACGGGCAGCGGCGGCTCTCCGACGCAGCGACCCGGCGCGCGCGACTCTGGGAGTCTTCCTCCTCCTCCGCGGAGGCCCCCGGAGGCCTCCGGAGGCCTCTGGAGGTCCCTGGGATGCGGGCCTGGAATGCCCGTCCCCTCTCCTCTCCTTCTCTGGGCGGCCTCCGGGAGCTTGCCGCGGCGGGGTGGGGGGGAAGTCTCCAAAGGCGCCTCTGGAGGCCCTTGGAGGCCCAGCAGGTGCCGGCGTCCAGCAACCTCGCATGCTCGTATCCTCGGATTCTCGATTCTCGACTCGGCGTCCTCCTCCCCAGAGATCCGATGTCGTGATTGTTTCAGTACGGGGTCCCCAGAAGTCTCGACCCATTCACCAGGACGGGCTTTTCGTCTTGAATTGTTCCCAACCGTCCTGTGGTGTTGGGTCCTCGTTTTGAAGAGACGGTGCCCCGCGTTCCTCTTCTCCTCCCGTCCCCCCCCTCCCTCCTCCCATCATCATCATCATCATCATCATCATCATCATCATCATCATCATCATCATCATCATCATCATCATCATCATCATCATCATCATCATCATCATCATCATCATCATCATCATCATCATCATCATCATTCGGCACACCCCTCACACGTTTCGTGGCCCCATAGGGAGCTCCACCGAAGGCCCCAGTGGCAGGGTCCGCATGCTCCCACCACCCATTTCGGCACACCCCTCACACGTTTCGTGGCCCCATAGGGAGCTCCACCGAAGGCCCCAGTGGCAGGGTTCGCATGCCTCCCCACCACCCATTTCGGCACACCCCTCACACGTTTCGTGGCCCCATAGGGAGCTCCACCGAAGGCCCCAGTGGCAGGGTCCGCATGCCTCCCCACCACCCATTTCGGCACACCCCTCACACGTTTCGTGGCCCCATAGGGAGCTCCACCGAAGGCCCCAGTGGCAGGGTCGCATGCCTCCCCACCACCCATTTCGGCACACCCCTCACACGTTTCGTGGCCCCATAGGGAGCTCCACCGAAGGCCCCAGTGGCAGGGTCCGCATGCCTCCCCACCACCCATTTCGGCACACCCCTCACACGTTTCGTGGCCCCATAGGGAGCTCCACCGAAGGCCCCAGTGGCAGGGTCGACCAGGCCCCACCAGCTCCGTGGCGGGTCCGCATGCCTCCCCACCACCCATTTCGGCACACCCCTCACACGTTTCGTGGCCCCATAGGGAGCTCCACCGAAGGCCCCAGTGGCAGGGTTCCGCATGCCTCCCCACCACCCATTTCGGCACACCCCTCACACGTTTCGTGGCCCCATAGGGAGCTCCACCGAAGGCCCCAGTGGCAGGGTTCGCATGCCTCCCCACCACCCATTTCGGCACACCCCTCACACGTTTCGTGGCCCCATAGGGAGCTCCACCGAAGGCCCCAGTGGCAGGGTTCGCATGCCTCCCCACCACCCATTTCGGCACACCCCTCACACGTTTCGTGGCCCCATAGGGAGCTCCACCGAAGGCCCCAGTGGCAGGGTTCGCATGCCTCCCCACCACCCATTTCGGCACACCCCTCACACGTTTCGTGGCCCCATAGGGAGCTCCACCGAAGGCCCCAGTGGCAGGGTTCGTATGCCTCCCCAACACCCATTTCGGCACATCCCTCACACGTTTCGTGGCCCCATGGGGATTTCCACTGAAGGCCCCAGTGACTGGGTTCGCATGCGCCCCCACACCCATTTCGGCACACCCCTCACACGTTTCGTGGCACCATAGGGAGCTCCACCGAAGGCCCCAGTGGCTGCGTTCGCATGCCGCCCCCACACCAATTTCGGCACACCCCTCACACGTTTCGTGGCCCCACAGGGAGCTCCACCGAAGGCCCCAGTGGCTGCGTTCGCATGCCGCCCCCACACCAACTTCGGCACACCCCTCACACGTTTCGTGGCCCCATAAGGAGCTCCACCGAAGGCCCCAGTGGCAACGTTCGCATGCCGCCCCCACACCCATTTCGGCACACCCCTCAAACGGTTCGTGGCCCCATAGGGAGATCCACCGAAGACGGTACTCACACCAGCATTACTCACAACTGCATATGGTTGGGTCCTTCGCCAGGCTAATTTCCCAACCATCCGGTGGTGTTGGGTCCTCGTTTTGAAGAGACGGCGCCCCGCGTTCCTCACCTCCTCCTCCTCCCCCCCTCCCTCCTCCCATCATCACCATCATCACCATCCCATCCATCCCATCATCATCATCATCATCATCATCATCATCATCATCATCATCATCATCATCATCATCATCATCATCATCATCATTCATCATTCATCATCATCATCATTCATCATCATCATCATCATCATCATCATCATCATCATCATCATCATCATCATCATCATCATCATCATCATCATCATCATCATCACCACCGATTTCGGCACACCCCTCACACGTTTCGTGGCCCCATAGGGAGCTCCACCGAAGGCCCCAGTGGCAGGGTCCGCATGCCTCCCCACCACCCATTTCGGCACACCCCTCACACGTTTCGTGGCCCCATAGGGAGCTCCACCGAAGGCCTTAGTGGCAGGGTTCGCATGCTCCCCCACCACCCATTTCGGCACACCCCTCTCACGTTTCGTGGCCCCATAGGGAGCTCCACCGAAGGCCCCAGTGGCAGGGTTCGCATGCCTCCCCAAAACACCCATTTCGGCACACCCCTCACACGTTTCGTGGCCCCATTAGGGAGCTCCACGAAGGCCCCAAGTGGAAGGGTCCGCATGCCTCCCCACCACCCAATTCGGCACACC
>CAUYUJ010021839.1:100626-103290 GCA_963575745.1 Prorocentrum cordatum | reverse complement strand
GTAGTAGTTAGTAGTCGTCGTAGTAGTCGTAGTAGTAGTAGTAGTCGTAGTAGTAGTAGTAGTAGTAGTAGTAGTAGTAGTAGTAGTCGTAGTAGTAGTCGTAGAATATGTAGCAGTGGTAGTAGCTTTCGTCGTCGTCGTCGGCGTCGTCGTAGTATTTTGAGGAGCGAGTGGCGAGGAGGGATGGAGGGAGGGATGACGGCGGGGGAGGAGTAGGACGAGGAGGAGGGGGAGGGGGGGGAGGAGGGGGAGGAGGATAGTGAGGAGGAGGAGGAGGTGGAGGAGGAGGAGGAGCAGCAGCAAGAGGGCACTGGAGATTTCATGAAACTGGTAAGCACCTTCGAAGATTTTGTGCCTTTGCTCTTTGTCATCTCCCCTTCTCCGCCTCCTCCTTTGCCTCCTCCTCCTCCTCCTCCTCCTCCTCCTCCTCTTCCCTGGGCAGGAAGGGGTAGGAGCTGAAGGATCGGAGGCGAGCGAGGGGGGGAAATTCAAAGGAGAAGGCCTTCTCAGAAGGCGGCGGGACTTCTCAGAAGGCCTCTGGCCTCCTGAGAAGTGTTTGTGTCTGCGGGGAAGGCTAGGAGAACTTTTCAGAAATCCGGGGAACTCCCGAGCCCTCTGAGAAAGCCTTCTCCTTCTCGCTTCCCCCATGGTCGCGCAGCCAAGAAGGAGGAGCTCCTCTCATCCCTCCGCCTTCTCCACTTGGCGGTGGCGGCGACGGCGATGCCGACGACGACGCCGATGGCGTCGATGCGCAGATCGAGCGGACGGGAGCGGAGGCCAGAAGTGAGGCCAGCTGCACGGAGCCGTCCTGGTGCCCCATGGCCAGGTGCAGCGTCTCTATGGAGGTGCCCCTTTCGTCCTCGCGCTTCCTGCCCCTTCCTTCCTCTTTCGCCCTCACTGCTGCTCTCCCCTCCTTCTGCTCGCTCGTCGTTCCTCCTCCTCGTCCTCGCTCTCTGGTCCTCCTCCCCTTCCTCCGCCTCCGCCTCTCTCGTCCTCGTGCCTCCTTCCTTCTCTTCCTCCTCCGTTGCCGTTCCTCCTCCTTCTCCTCCTCTTCCTTTTCCTCCGCCCCCTCCTCTTCGCTTGCTCCTCGCTCCTCCGCCGCCTGCTCCTCGGTCCTCCCTCGTCCCTCTCCTTGTCCTCTCTTCTTGTTCCTCTTCGTCGTCCTCCTCCTCGTTCCTCATCTTCCCTCCTCGTTCCTCGTGCCCGCTCTGCCCCCTGTCCCACGGGTTCTCGCAGGCATTCTGGCGTTTAGGTCCCTTGTTGCAATTCTTGACGCTTCGAGCATCCCCATCAGCGCCCACCGCTCCCTGTCCGCCGCCTCGGAGCCGCCAACCAAAAAAAGCATCCCCATCAGCCAATCCACACGATCGGAGGCTTTCTTGAGGTCTCCTGTAGGCTATCTTCAGCCATGCTCGGCTAGAGACTGTCGGAGGCTATCCTGAGCCATGCTCAGCTATCTTGGGCCATCTTGAGGCCGCCCTGAGGCCTCTTGGATGCCTGTCGGAGGCTATCTTGAGCCATGCTCGACCTCTTCGGACCATCTTGGGGGTAAGAGGAGAAGGAGGAGGAGGAGGAGGATGATGACGAGGAAGAGGAAGAGGAGGACGAGGAGGAGGAGGAAGAGGAGGAGGAGGAGGCGGAGGAGGAGGAGGAGGGGGAGGAGGAGGAGGAGGAGGAGGAGGCGGAGGAGGAGCAGCGGAGTAGGAGGAGGAGGAGGAGGCGGAGGCGGAGGCGGAGGCGGAGGCGGAGGCGGAGGCGGAGGATGATGATGATGATGATGAGGAGGTGGAGGCGGGGGCGGAGGCGGAGGCGGAGGAGGAGGAGGAGGAAGGAGAAGAAGGCGAAGACGAATACGAATACTAGTCATAACAATACGGATACTATTAAGACGAATAAGAGGAGGATGACGATACCTATTAATGAGAGTAGTATTACGACTACTCAAGAATAATACTCTCCAGACGACGAATAATACAACTATGAAACAGACTAATACGATTAATATTGCACAGAACAATACTATTACGAAACACAAGAACAGTAATACGACTCAGACGACGACGGCGACTATTGAGAAAACCACTAAGACGAGTAATACGACGTCGAATGCTAAGAATAGTAGCGGGGACAAACCGACCATTGCTACTAACACTGCATCAATCATGCCAAAACTATTATGAATAATGAAACTAGTGGGACTAGTAAGAAGACGGATCACACCAACACGACTAGTAATGCGAATGAAAACATCATAAGACACAAAACAGTAATACGAACACTTATGCTACGAATAATAAGACGATCAAGCATCCGACTACTACTACTACCTACCTACCTACCTACCTACCTACCTACCTACCTACCTACCTACCTACCTACCTACCTACCTACCTAGCTAGCTAGCCTAGCCAACCTACCTATCTACCTACCTACCTACCTACCTACCTGCCTGCCTGCCTGCCTGCCTGTCTGCCTGCCTGCCTGCCTGCCTACCTACCTACCTACCTACCTACCTACTACTACTCATGATAATACTAACCATACGTCTATTCATAATATTATAAATAATACGAGTAAACCTAATAATGAGACTAACAGTCGTACCATTAATTAGCAACACATGGTTATTAGTACATCTACAAATGAGAATGCTAATCCACATGC
>CAUYUJ010021839.1:68126-95626 GCA_963575745.1 Prorocentrum cordatum | reverse complement strand
GGTGATGATGATGAAGATGATGCTGATGATAATGCTGATCATACTGATATTGATGATGATGATGCTGATGATGCTGATGATGATGGTGATGATGCCGATTTCGATTCCGCTGATTATTATTAGGATGATTGTGAGGACGATGATGATGCTAATGATGATGTCGATGTCGAGGATGATGATTATGATGATGATGATGACGATGCTGGTGATGACCATGATGATGCTGATGATGATGATGGTGATGATGATGCTGATGTTGGTTGGACGATGGCGATGCTGATGATGATGATGATGATGATGATGATGATGATGATGATGATGATGATGATTAGGATGATGATGCTGCTGCTGATGCTGGTGATGATGATGATGATGATGATGATGATGACTATGATGGTGATGATTATAGGGATGATGATTATGCTGATGATGATGCTGCAACTGATGCTGATGGGGATGATGATGAGGATGATGCTGATGCTGCTGCTGCTGATGATGCCGATGCTGATGATGATGTTGATGCTGATGCTGACGCTGACGCTGGCGGTGATGCTGCTGATGCTCATGATGCTGATGATGATGATGCTGATGCTGCTGATGATCGCGGTGATGGTGGTGATGGTGATGCTGATGATGCGGATGATGGCAATGTGGATGCTGATGATGATGCTGATGATGATGCTGATGATGGTGATGACTGGTGGTGGTGGTGGTGATCATTCTGGATTTGCTGATGCTGCTGATGATGATGTCGACGATGATGATGACGATGATGAGAATGCTGAGGATGATGATGATGCTGATGATGCTGTTTCTGATGATTATGTTGGTGATGATGCTGCTGCTGATGATGCTGATGGTGATGCTGATGCTGATGCTGATGCTGATAATGATGATGCTTATGATGCTGATAATGATGATGATTATCATGCTGATGGTGATGATGACGATGATGATGATGATGCTGATGCTGGCGATGCTGCTGATTATGATGTGTCGATGGCGATGATGATGTTGATGATGACGATTTATGATGAAGATGTCGATGCGGATGATGATGATAATGATGATGATGATGATGCTGGTGATGATGATGCTGATGCTGATGCTGCCGCTGATGATGAGGATGACGATGTCGATGACGATGCTGATGATGATGATTACGACGACGACGATGCTGATGATGATGCTGATGATGATGATTATGATGATGATGATGATGATGATGATGATGATGATGATGATGATGATGATGATGATGATGATGATGCTGCTGCTGATGATGATGATGATGGTGGTGGTGGTGATGGTGGTGGTGATGATGATGATGCTCATGCTGGTGATGATGACGACGATGCTGATCATGTCATTGATGTTGCTGAGGGTACGGAGGATTTGGAGGATGACGATGAGGAGGAGGAGGAGGAGGAGGAGGAGGAGGAGGAGGAGGAGGAAGAGGGGCACGCGGCGGTGGAGGAGTTGCCTGCAGCGGGGGTGGTGGTGGAGGAGGAGGGGGGGGATGGGGCGGAGACGGATGATGATGATGATGATGATGATGATGATGATGATGATGCTGATTATGATGATGATGATGATGATGATGATGATGATGATGATGATGATGATGATGATGATGCTGATGATGATGATGCTGATGGTGCTGATGATGATGATGATACTGACGATGATGATGATGGTGATGATGCTGATGCTGATTATGATGATGATGATGATGATGAGATGATGATGCTGATGATGATGATGATGATGATGATGATGATGATGCTGATGATGCTGATGATGCTGATGATGATGTGATGATGATGACGATGATGATGGATGATGATGATGATGATGGTGTGATGCTGATGCTGATGCTGATGGTGATGCTGATGGTGATGCTGGTGATGATGATGGTGGTGGTGGTGGTGGTGATGATGATCATGATGCTGATGATGAGGAGGAGGAGGACGAGAAGGAGGAGGAGGATGAGGAGGAGGAGGAAGAGTCGGATGGGGGCGGGCATAACGATGCCGACTCGGCGAGACGCGGATGGGGGAGTGGACACGAAGAGGCGGCGGTGGAGGAGGATGAGGATGAGGATGAAGATGAACATGAGGAGGCGGAGAATGAGGAGGAGCGAGGCCAGGAGGAGCGAGAAGCAGGAGGAGGGAGCGAGGAGGGAGCGAGGAGGAGGAGGAGGAGGACGAGGATGGGGGAGGAGGAGGAGGAGGAGGAGGAGGAGGAGGAGGAGGAGGAGGAGGAGGAGGAGGAGGAGGAGGAGGAGGAGGAGGAGGAGGAGGGGGGGGGGAAGGAGGAGGAGGAGGAGGAGGAGGAGGAGGAGAGGAGGAGGAGGAGGAGGAGGAGGAGGAGGAGGAGGAGGAGGAGGGGGAGGATAATACGGAGGATGAGGCGGATTAGGAGGCGGAGGAGGAGGAGGAGGAGGAGGAGGAGGAGGAGGAGGACCAGGAGGGGGGGGAGGAGGAGGGGGAGGAGGAGGAGGAGTAGGAGGAGGGAGAGGAGGAGGAGGAGGAGGAGGAGGATGAGGAACCGACGGACGACGAGGAAGGGAGTATGAGTACGAGACCAGGGGCATGTCGATGAGGAGGGAAAAGGGCGACTCGGAGTGAGGATTGATGTACATTGGGGAGGACGAGGCGGTGGGCAGGAAAGATGAGGAGGAGGAGGAGGAGGAGGAGGGATGACGTAAGACTGGACGCATGATAGGACTGATTTGGAGGGCAGGAAGTAGTAGAAGGAGGGGCAGCAGCAGGAGAAGGATGATCAGCAGAAGGGGTAACAGGACGACCAGGAAGAGGAGGAGGAGGAGAAGCAGGAGGAGGAGGAGGTGAGGAGGATGCTGGTCAGGACGAGGAGGAGGGGGATGAGGAGGTGGGAGCGGAGCGGACGAGGTCGGAGGGTGAGGGCTTCGGGCGCCGTTCGCGGCTACCGTCGCATCCGCTGAAGAAGGCGGGGGAGCAGGTGGATCTTGATGATGGCGATACTGATGATGATGATGATGATGATGATGATGATGATGATGATGATGATGATGATGATGATGATGACAATGCTGCTGACGATGATGCTGATGGCGATTCTGATGCTGATGCTGATGATGCCGCTTATGATGCTGATGCTGATGGTGCTGCTGCTGATGATGATGACGATGACCATGCTGACTATGATGCTGCTGCTGATGATGATGGTGATGGTGATGGTGATGACGACGACGAAGTTTATGTTCATGTTGAAGTTCATGTTGATGTTTGAGTATGATGACGGGGAGGACGATGATGACTATACTGGTGATGATGCCGCTGGTGATGATGCTGATGATGATGCTGATACTGACGATGCTAACGATATGATCAGGCTGATGCTGATGCTGATTATGATGATGCTGGTGATGATGATGATGATGATGATGATGATGATGATGATGCTGATGATGATGCTGATGATGATGCTGATGATCATGATGATCCTGACGACGATGATGATGCTGATGCTGCTGCTGATGATGCGGCTGATGATGATGATGATGATGATGATGATGATGATGATGATGATGATGATGATGATGATGATGATGATGATAATGCTGATAATGCTGTGGTGGTGGGGATGGTGGTGGTGGTGGTGATGGAGGAAGCGGAAGAGGAGCAGCAGCAGCATGAGGAGGAGCAGGTTGGGGAACCGGAGAAGGAGATTTACTAGGATACGTAATTGTCGTCGTCGTCGCTGCCGTTGTCGTCGTCGTCGTCGTCGTTGTTGTCGCAGTGCCAGCTGTGACCAATGAAGGCTGAGGGACCCGTCTGGGGTCCTTGCTCCAACAAAAGTCGCCAACGGCGAGAAATCAATTCGAACATTGGGGTCGACAGCATTTGGAGACCCTCAGTGGCGGAGACCGTGCAACATTAAAAGTTTATCTCGGCACTAAAACGTTAATCCGCGCCGTTGTGACATGATTTTGCTGTACCTGACTATTCTTGCTCCGTTGTCATTTGGGTTCCGTATTTTTTCAATGAAGTTGTATTTGGCGGTGTAGCGGAGCAGCTACAGGCATTTCTGACAAATTCATGAAGAGACCCGCCTCTTTCGCTGCCGCTTCTCGCAAGGGAGTCAAAAGGACGCTGGGCCGCCCAGCGTCTGAGTCTTGCTGCAGGGGTGCTTGGGGAGACGGCACCCCTCATGCCGAGTGGACTGCAAAGATGAAGGTCGCACAGTTGCCGGATGGCCCATGGGCGGAACGCCGACAGTGGTGTGCGGAGACCCTTCATAATGGCAGGCGTTGCAGAACATGCCCGAGAAAGGCAATCGATGCCAGCTGGGGCCCTCAGAGCCAGATGGTGCTCAACATGCTGTCTGGCCCAGGGACCTACGGTTCGCTTGCCGCACCTCACAAGGCAGGCTGGAGGTGGTATGCCAGGCCGCAGGGGCGAGCTCACGATCATCAGTGGTGGCCACCGCAGACGATGTGCGACTTGTATGCTAGGCGCCACGAGGCAGTGGCTGTACCGCTCAGTACGACCGAGCTGTTCCCCATCCTTGACGTGATGATAGACATCGCAAAGGAGTTTGGTCCATGCCCTTACTCACCAATGATGTAATTGGGAGCAGGGGACACGGACAGCTGCGATGGCTGTAGTTCGGTGGGAGCGGTCCCTGCTGCAGTCATGGAGACTTCGCCCCTCGAGCTTGGTGCTTCTACGACCTGGTGACGTCCGGTGGGCAGAGTCACCGTGCACTTCGGCAGTGCGAACGAAGTATGAGTGTGCGCAAATTTGTGAGAAGAGCCTTGCCCTTGCACGCGGCGTGAGCGCGGTGCGGCAGACAGACGGGATACGTAACCTCGTGAAGACGTGCACTGCCGATGAGCGCTGAAGCCTCGCCGCAAAGAGCAGGGCCTGCGCTCGTCCTCTGACGCAGTGACTGCCGACGCGAGTCAAGGGACCGACGCATTGGTTCTTGCTTCCGCTGCGTCTCCAAACCAACTGCTCTTTCCGAGGCGGGGATTTATCATGTACCGCCTGGGGGATTACCTTCGGGGACCTCGGCAGGCGGTGGATATGAATATATTCGGGTCGGGGGGGAACTCTGTATATATGTATCGAAACCAATTGCCCTAGCCAGCCCAACCAGCCAGCCCAACCAACCAGCCACCCAAACAACTCAACCGGCTCAACCAGCCCAACCAGCCACCCCGCAACCCTAGCCAACCCGCCACCCCGCCAACCCGCCCACCCCCGCCGCCTGCCCTCCGTCACCGTCGAGAGGGGGGGGGGAAGTGTTTTTTACAAGCGAAAACCACAAAAATCACCCTCCCGGGGTCCGGCGGGACAGCGGGGGGAGGGGAAATCGCACCGTACTATGGGGGAGGGGGATTCGCGCCCGAGGTGCCCAATGACGGTTTGGGGCCTCAAGAGCGACACTGTCGTCACTTTATTACCTTTCACCGCGCTGCCCTTCTCAACGGAAAGGCTCCCATCCATGAAACTGTCGTTATTCCCTACCTAGGCTCTGCCTAGAAGGGTTCTTACCGTGTTGGCTTAAAGGGCCGGACAGTGTTCCACGCCCTGGGCGGTTCCCCCAGGATCCGCCCCGCGGTTCCCCCAGTTGCGCCCCCTGAGTTCAAGAAGCTTAGCTAAGCTAAGCTAAGCTAAGCTTAGCTTAGCTTAGCTTAGCTTAGCTTATCTCATCTTAGCTCAGCTTAGCTTAGCTTTGCCTAGCCTAGCTTGGCTTAGCTTAGCTTAGCTTAGTTTAACTTAGCTCAGCTTAGCTTATCTCATCTTAGCTTAGCTTACCTTAGCTTAGCTTAGCTTGGCTTAGCTTAGCTTAGGTTAGGTTAGCCTAGCCTAGCTTAGCTTAGCTTAGCTTAGCTTAGCTTAGCTTAGCTTAGCTTAGCTTAGCTTAGCTTAGCCTAGTACAGCTTAATATAGCTTAGCTTACCTCAGCTCAGCTTAGCGCAGCGCAGCATGGCGCAGCGCAGCATTCGCACGTCATAGCATATCATAGCTCAGCCAAACATATCATAGCATAACGTATCATAGCTCAGCGTCGCATGGCATACCATAGCATATCATAACACAGCATAGCATCGCGCAGCATCGCATATCATATCATATCATATTATTGCTTAGCATAGCACAGCGCAGCATAGCATAGCATCGCATAGCATAGCATAGCAGAAATCGCATATCATAGCGCAGCATAGCATAGCGCAGCCTAACATAGCATAGCATAGCCTAGCCTAGCCTAGCCCAGTATAGCATTGCGCAGCATAGCACAGCATAGCATAGCATAGCATAGCATATAATCGCATAGCGCAGCACAACATCCACTATTGCTGCTGCTACTGTTGCTTTCCTAAAGGCTCCAACTCCTAGGTAGGGTCGCACTGGGATAATTCTTTACGCTTCGCGTATCCCCACCAGCCCATCTCACAACAGCAACTCTTGCGAAGCATGCCGACAGTCGTGTTTTTCAGGCGTGTGTCCGCTTGGCCCCGCATATCTCCCCTGTTCGTCGTTCCTCCCGCCTCCGTGTACATCCTCCTTGTGGGGGGAGCGGGAGAAGGACGAGGCGGAGTAGGAGGGAGAGAAAGCGCTCCTCGTGGTTTGAGTCGTTTGGGGTTTCTTGTCCTGGTGTGAGTCGTTCGGGCCCTTCCTCCTGGTGTGAGTCGTTCGGGCTCTTCGTGGTGTGAGTCGTTCGGGCTTCGTCCTGGTGTGAGTCGTTCGGGCTTATCGTGGTGTGAGTTGTTCGGGCCCCTCGTCCTGGTGTGAGTCGTTCGGGCCCCTCCTCCTGGTGTGACTCGTTCGGGCTCCTCGTGGTGTGAGTCGTTCGGGGCCCTCGTCGTGGTGTGAGTCGTTCGGGCTCCTCGTGGTGTGAGTCGTTCGGGCGCCTCGTCCTGGTGTGAGTCGTTCGGGCCCCTCCTTCGTGGTGTGGTGTGAGTCGTTCGGGCTCTTCGTGGTGTGAGTCGTTCGGGCCCCTCGTCCTGGTGTGAGTCGTTCGGGCTCCTCGTGGCGTGAGGCGTTCGGGCCTCGTCCCCTTTTGGGGCGTCTTGGGGGCCTCTTGGCGGCCCCAGGGGCTTCTAGGAGCGTCTTGGGTGCCTTGGGGGAGCCTCTTCGGGCCTCTTGGGAGCCTCTTGGAGGCCGTTTGGGGCGACTTGGGGGCCTCTTGGCGGCCCCAGGGGCTTCCAGGAGCGTCTTGGGTGCCTCGGGGGAGCCTCCTGGGGCCTCTGGGGGACCTCTTGGGGGCATCTTGGGGGCCTCTTGGGAGGCCTCTTGGGGGCCTCCTGGGGGCCTCTTGGGGCCATCTTGGGGCCTCTTGGTGCCTCCTGGGCGCTTCTTGGGGCCATCTTGGAGGGAATCGATCAAAGAAGAGGGGAGCTTTAATGAGCGCGGCCCCCTCAGAAGGGCAAAATGAGGCCAGCACCTTCGTAACATTAATGATTTTGCCTTGAAGGAAGAGGGGAGCTTTAATGAGCGCTGCCCCCCCAGAAGGCCAAAATGGGGCCAACACCGTAGTAAAATCAATGATTTTGGCTGCAAAGAAGAGGAGATGTTTTTTCTGCCCCCCCCCTGTCGGGGCCAGAATCCTCGTGAGGGGTATCGTTTTTTAGCCCTCCCAGGAGTCGAAAATGACCCCCCTGACGACCCGCGGAAGGACCTCTCCAGGCCCAGGGGGAGGGGGTAGGGGGAGGGGTAAACCCCTCCCCGAAGGGGAAGAAGGGGGTTGAGAACAGAGCGGGCTCTCTAAACCACTCACGCCCAAAGGGCTGGTGGGATTTTTCAGCCCCCGCGAGAGGCTTCTTGGAGGCCCCCAGAGGCTCCAGGAGGGCCCATGGTGGCCTCGGGCGGGAGTGCCTAGGAGATCCCAGGAGGGCCCCAGGAGGATCCACTTTGCACCGCGCCCACCTTCTCAACGGAAAGGCCCCCATGCGTGAAATTGTCTTCATCATTCCGCCCCCGCGAGAGAGTTCTTAGAGGGCCCACGGAGGCTCCAGGAGGGCCGATGGCGGCCCCGGGAGAGCCCACGAGATTTCAAGAGCCCCCCGGAGGATTCACTTTGAATTACACTCAGGGAGCTCCAGAGGGCCCAGGAGGCTCCAAGAGGCCCCAAGAGGCCCCGAAGAGCCCAAACAGGCCACAGGACCCCCAACACGCTCTAGGAAAGCCAAGGCGACACCAAGAGGCTCCAGGACGGGCGTCATTCCCTCTCCTCCTCCTGCTCGTCGTCGTCATCCTTCTCCTCGTCCGTCCTGCTTCAAATCCTTCCTCCCCCTCTTCCTCCTCCTCCTCCTCCTCCTCCTCCTCCTCCTCCTCCTCTTCCTCCTCCTCCGCCCTCTCCTCCTACCTCATCCGTAGCCTCGATGGCTCCGATAGCGCCGTGCGCGAGATCCGCCTCCTCCCCATCCGTCCTCCTCCCTCCTCCCTCCTCCTTCCCTCCTCCCTCCTCCCTCCTCCCCTCTCTCGGGGGCGTCACAAAGAGGCCCTCCGAGGATAATTTCACGACAACAAGGGCGCCGACACGATGAACAGACCACGTCGGGGCTCTGGGAACGGAGTCGAAGACGAAACCTCGAATAACTTAGTTTTCGATGTTCGGGGCATTTTTCTGACCACCTGCGAGCCTTGTGGAAACTTCCGGAAGCCTTAGGGGTGGGCGTCTGGCGGGAGAAAACGAGTGGAGAAGGAGACAACACGACGCTCCACGGAGTAAGCTGCACCCGATTGGTTTCTACCCCCGTGAGGGGCGTTACAGGGTATATATGTATTTAGGTCTATATACCTATACGACCACCCTGCGGGTGATAAGGAGGTGAGGGGGAAGGGGGAACCAACGTCTCACTCAATCGATCTCGCTATCGATCTCACATTCGATCTCATTATCGATATCACAATAGATCTCGCTATCGATCTCACTATCGATCTCATAATCGATCTCACAATCGATCTCACAATTGATCTCACATTCGGTCTCACAGTCGGTCTCATTGTCGATCTCACAATCGATGTCACAGTCGATCTCGCAGTCGATCTCACATTCGGTCTAACATTCGGTTTCACTATCGATCTCACTATCGATCACTATCGATCTCACAATCGATCACACTATCGGTCTCACAATCGATTTCACAGTCGATCTCACAATCGATCTTACAATCGATCTCACATTAGGTCTCACATTCGGTCTCACCGTCGATATCACTATCGATGCCACAATCGATCTCACAGTCGATCTCACATTCGGTCTCACATTCGGTATCATTATCGATCTCACTATCGATATCGCTATCGATCTCGCTATCGATCTCACAATCGATCTCACAATCGATCTCACAATCGATCTCACATTCGGTCTCACATTCGGTCTCACTGTTGATATCATTAACGATATCACAATCGATCTCACAGTCGATCTCGCATTCGGTCTCACATTCGGTCTCACCGTCGATATCACTATCGATCGCACTCACTATCGATCTCACAATCGATTTCACATTCGGGCTCAGATATCACAATCGATCTCACAATCGACGTCATCATCATCATCATCAACAACACCAACATCATCATCATCATCGCCATCATCAACATCATCATCATCATCATCATCATCATCAACATCATGATCGGGACACCGACGGGACACCGACGGGACACCGGCGGGACACCGGCGGGACACCGCGCGCCAACGGCCGCCCGGTGGAGAATCATTTGGTCGGGCCGCGCCTCAGCCACAGAGGACACCACCGGGACACCGGCGGGACACCGCGCGCCACCGGCTGCCCGGTGGAAAATGATTTGGTCGGGCCGCGCCTCAGCCACAGGAGACTTTCCTCTCGCCCGCCCACGCAGCTTCGCCTCGCCCGCACGCACGGCACGCACGAACACGACACCGAAATCGATTTCCAGGCAGGGGGGCTCTCCGTTCCACTTCGATCTCACCCCCTCACCTCCGATTTATATATGTACGGATATATTCCCTAAGCGCTGCGTACACCTAGGGGTTCTTATGTCTGTTCTGAAGAAGTGGGCTGTGTCTTCGGTCTGGCGGCTATGTGGCCACCGTCACCGCCCCGTCGCCGCCTCGTCGCCGCCCGTTGTCTGGGCCGCGTCCGCGGTCTGGCGGCTACGCGGCCGCCGTCGCCGCCCTGTCGGCGTCTCGTCGCCGCCAGCGAATAGATTGCACCGCGAAGATAACGCCGCTTATATTGTACCACGTAGATTGCGCAACATAGCTTGCGCAACGTAGATTCTCGTTGCTAAAAAAAAAAGGAAGAGGTTTTCCCCCCGCCTCCCCCGGACTTAACCCACCCCTTTTTTTTTTCCTATTGCAATTTGCATCTGATTCTGCCCTGAATTACGCTATCTCATGGGGGCTGGTATCGCCCCCCCCCCCCCCGCCATCGTCTGCAACAAATGCTATCCGCGCGCGCTCGTTTATCAAGAAGCAAGTTTCCAGTAATCCCTTGCAACAAATGGAACGAAGCGCACGCGCGCGCGTTGTCGCGCACGCGTGCCGAAATCGTTCAAACACCTATAGTTTCGGCCGGATTTCAAAATTGAGTTTCCAAAGCACGTACAAAAACATAGGGCTTCGCAGCGCGGCTTTTCTAAAACAACTTTACGCGCGCGCTCTTGCGAAATCTTAAGAAACGCACGGTTTTTTTCCACGCGCGCGCATGTCGACATCGTTCGAACGCCCGTGCGCGCGTGCCGTCGCGAGAATCCCCTGCAAAACTTGAGGCGAAGTGCACGTGCGCGCGCGTCGTCGCGCGCGCATGCCGGAATCTTTCAAAAACCATAGGTTTCGTAGCGATTTCAAAACCGAATTTCCAAACGACGTATGTTCTTTGAAAAAAAAACATGGTTTCGCAACGTCAGCGTTCAACAAAAAAACGTGCGCGCGCGCTCCTGCGAATTTTTAAGAACACCAATTGGTTTTTCAACATTTTCGAAACATGCAACTAAACGGGCGTCGCGCGCGCATTCTGAGATCGTTTGGACGCCCTTGCTCGCGTGCTGGGGTGGCACGATCCGTGTCAATTAATGCCATGCGGGCCACTCTCGCGCGTCTACCGCGCGCGTATGTCGAACTCCTTCCAAAAACCTTCATCACCGACGTGAAGACGCCGTCGTCGTCGTCGGCGTGATCAGCATCGGCGCCGTCGCTGGCTGCCCCGTCGGCGCTGTCAGCATCGTCGCCAGGACCGCTACTATTCTCATCGTGATTACTGTTGTCGACTTTGCCATGATACCGCGCCCGCCCAAGTCGCCGACTCGCGCTGCAGTGCCCGCTGGATTGTTCCGAGCGGTCAGCGCCACCGCGTTCGCGTCGGTCTCGCCAAAGTAGCTGGCCGCTGCGCGCGCGAGCACGCGCGGGCTAGCGCGGCCGCGTAGATGCACCAGCCAACACTCATCGCAATCGCTTCCGCATGGGGTTCGCGAGCCAAATTGCGGGTGGGTGGGTGGGGTGTTTGTTGCGCGGGCAGTGGTGTGGACAGTTCCAAGTTGAGCAGCCGCGCGTATTGCACCACATGGATAGCAAAACGTAGGCTGCACCATCTAGAAGGTAGAGCACGTTATGTATTGCATAGGTTGCGCATCATCGGTTGCGCCACATAGAGTGCGCAACAAATATTATTCGGTCTGACACAATAGCCCCCCCCGCCATCCTCTCCAACAAATGCAATGCGCGCGCCCGTTTATCAGACATCGCATGTTGTCAGTAATTTTTTGCAACGCATGAGGCGAAGTGCACGCGCGCGCGTCGTCGCGCGCGCACGCCGCAATCCTTCGCAAACCTTTGGTTTCGGACAGATTTGAAAATTGAATGTCCCGAGCGCATCTAAACAACACGTGGATTCGCAACGCGGATTTTGTATAAAAAACGCGCGCGCTGTTTTGCGCATTCTTATGGAAACCATAGCTTTCTTCGACATTGTCAGAACATACAGCCAAGCGGGTTTCGTGCGTGAATTTCGAATTCGCTCGAACGCCCTTGCGAGCGCGCCGTCGCGAGAATCCTTTGCAGCAAATGAGACGAAGTGCACGCGCGCGCGTCGTCGCGCGCGCATGCCGAAATCCTTCAACAACCATGGTTTTCGCAACGATTTCAAAACCGAGTGCCCAACAAACATTTAAAACACCCGTGGCCTCGCAACATCAACTTTCAAAGAAAGCGTGCGCTTGCGCTCCTGCGAATTCTTTTTAGCAAATCATGGATTTTCCAACCTTGCCATGGAATTCTGCCAACGGGCCTCTTGCGCCGCATGCCGACATCATTCGCGCGCCCTTGCGCGCGTGCTGGGTGTGGGGGGGTGGGGTGGGGGTGGGTAAGTGTGGGGGGGTGGGGGGTTGGGGCACGGTCCGTGTCAAATGAACCATGCGTGTCACTCTAGCGCGTCGGCCGCGCGCGCATGTCGAACTCCTTCCAAAACTTGCATCGCCGACGCGAGGGCGCCGTCATCGTCGCCGGCGCGACCAGCATCGGCGCCGTCATTGGCCTTGCCGTCGTCATCGCCACCGTCGTCACCATCATCGCTACTATCATAATAGTGTCTACTGTTGTCGGCGTTGCCATGATACCGCGCCCGCTCACATCGCCAACTCGTCGGAGTGAAGTGCACGCTTGGATGCGCCCAACGGTCAGCGCCACCACGGCCGCGTCGGCGGCGCCAAATTAGTTGGCCGCTGCGCGCGCGTGTTACGGTTGGCGCGGCCGCAGAGATGCACCAGCCAACGCCAAGCATGCATCGAAATCGCCACCGCACGGGGTTTGCAAACCAAGTTGCGGGTGGGTGGGTGGGTGGGATGTTTGCAAGAACGTGGGGTGTGTCAACTCGTTTGCTAAAATCAAGTGCACCACGTAGACTGCGCCATGTAGGATGCGCCGCACAGCCTGCGCACCATAGGGTGATCCACGTACATTGCACCACATGGGTTGCACCACGCACATTGCATTACAGATGTTGCGCAGCATGTATTGCACCGCGTACACTGCGCACTATATACTGCGCAACGCATAGTGCACAACACATATGTGGCACAAACACGCATTGCACCTCATAGCCACACAGCTTGCACACCATTTATCGAACCACGCATATTGAACGACATGTATCACACAACATAAAATTACAGCGCATATAATGTACACAATATATGGCACCACGCAATTTGCATAACATGTTATCGCTAGAAACACACTGTTGGTGGGGGCGCGCGGATTAACGTATTTATGCATGTTTTGTAGTGCGCGTGCATGTATACGTGCACTACACATTTGTAGTTATACATTACATATGCATATGCTTTTGCCCATACAACATTCGTATATATGTATGCATGTATGTATGCATGCTTGTAGGTATGTGTGTGTATGTATGTGTGTATGTATGTGTGTATGTATGTGTGTGTATGTATCCATGTATGCCTGTACGTCTGTATGTATGTATGCATGTATGTAGGTATACGTATATGTATAAACACAAATGTATATGTATATGTATATGTATATATATATATATATGTACATGTACATGTACATGTATATGTATATGTATATGCATATGTCTATGTATATGTGTATGTATATGTATATGTATATGTATATGTATATGTATGTTTATATGTATATGTATATGTTTGTGAATATGTATTTGTATATGTGTATGTATATTTATATGTATAGGTGTATGTATGTGTATGCGTATGTGTATGTGTCCATGTCCATGTCTATGTGTATGTATATGTATATGTATATGTATATATATGTGTACGTATTTGTATGTGCATCTGTATATGTAAAGGTATAAACACATATATCCATAACTATGCATTTGTATTTGTATATGTAAATGCAGATGCATATGCATATGTATTTGTTTATGTGTACTTATATGCATATGTAGATGTATATGTATTTGTGTATGCTTCTTTATATGTACATGTATATGTATATGTGTATGTATATATGTTTATGTATATGTATATGTATATGCATATGTATATGTATATGTATGCGTGTATGTATATGTATATGTATATGTATATGTATATGCATCTGCACATATTTATATGTTCATGTAATTGTATATGTATATGTATATGTGTATGTATATGTAATGTATATGTATATGCATGTGTATATGTATATGCATATGTATATGTATATGTATGTGTATATGTATGTGTATATGAATATGTATGTGTTTATGTAGATGTAAATGTAAATGTATATGTATATGTATATCTATATGTATGTGTATATGTTTATGTATATGCTTATGTATGATTATATGTATGTATATATATATATATATATATATATATATATATCCCTGGGGGCGAGGCCGGGAGCCCCACGACAGGTGCCCCGACCCCCCATGGGGGGACCAGGGCTCCTTTTCCCTGTGTTTTTACAGGGTTTCCGCGTCCTGGGCCTCGGAGGCCGCCGCCTCCGACCTCCCATGGGAGGACGGGGCGGCCAGGGAGGTCCAAAATAGTCCAGGAGGGCCTCCAGAGGCCCCCAAGACGGCCCAAGCGGGCCCCGAGTCGCCGAAAGACCGCTCCAGGACGCCCAAGATAGGCCCAAGACGGCCCGAGAGGCCCCCCAAGGCACTCCACGACGCTTCAAGACGCCTCTCCAGAGCGCTTCCAGAGGCCGAAATCGTCAATTGTACGAAGGTTTTCGAACCATTTTGGCCTTCCAGCCTTTTCGGCTGTCCGACGTTCCAAGACGGCTCAATAGGCCCCAAGAGCGCCCCAAGACGGCCCAAGAGGGCTCCAAGACGGCCCCAGAGTCGCCCAAGACAGCCCAACAGAGCCCCAAGACGGCCCCAAGATGCGCCCAAGAGGGGGACCACGACTCCAAAATTCGACCCTCCCGCTTGAAGAGTGCCCCAGGAGGCCCCAAGGAGCCCCCAAGAGGCCCCAGGAGGCCCCCAAGAGGCACCCAGGAGGCCCAAACGAGGCCTAAAGAGGCCACAAGACAGCCCCGAGGAGGCCCCACAACGGTCCCAAAACGGCTACCGAGAAGCTGCGAAACTGCCTTCACGACGTCCCCGACAGGCCAACCACGAGATCCAAACCAACACCCATGAGGCCTCTGACCCACCACCCAGGGCACGGTGGCGGGAGCAGTGACAGCACTTGTGCACAGCATGTTCCGGCGGGAGCCTTCCGGAACACGCTGCAGGAGGCGGAGGAGGAAGATCAGGAGGAGAGAGAGTTGGAGTGGGAGGAGGAGGATGGGGACGAGGAGGAGGAAGAGGCCTCCCAGACAGCTCCAAGATAGCCGAAGAGACTTCCAAGAGGGCCCTGCGCGGCCCACGAGGGCCCCAAGGCGGTGCCTGAGGCGCCCAAGACGTCCCGAGAGGGCCCCAAGACGGCCCCAAGAGAGGCCCAAGAAGGGAAACACGAACCGAGAATCCGAGCTTTCTACCCCGAGAGGTTCTCGGGAAGTCCCAAGAGGCCCCCAATCGGATCCAAGAGGCCCCCAAGAAGCTCCCAAGAGGGCCGACGAGGTTCCAAGAGATCTCCCAAGGTGGCCCCAAGAGGCACAACTCATAGTTTTACGATTGGGCTTTGACGGGTTTTAATTTTTTCGGCCTTTTGGCATCCCGATGCTCCAAGACGGCCCAAGAGGCTTCCAATACCGCTCCCATATAGACGAAGAGGCCTCCAAGAAATCCCCAAGACGGCCCGCGAGGGCCCCAAGACGGTGCTTGAGGCGCCCAAGACGGTCCGAGAGGGCCCCAAGAGCCCCAAGAGAGGCCCAAGAAGGGGAACGCGACCCAACAGCAGATCGGTCCCCCCAAAAGGCCCACAGGAGGCCGCAAGAGGCCCCCAAGTGGTCCGACGAGGACCGCAAAAGCTTCCCGAGAGCCTAAAAGGCCCCTAGGAGACGTCCAAGAGGCTTTAAAATAGCCCAAGAGTGCCCTCGATGCGTCAAAACTGCTTCCAGGAGGCCCCCTGGAGGCTTCCGGATTGCCTCAATCTGGCCGCAGGTGGCCTCAAGTCGGGCTTCCACGCAGCCAAGACGGCCAATGAAAGCTTCAGATTGCAGAACCGATGCCCCCAAGGGACCCTCAGACGCCCCCCCAAGAAGCACCCAAGAGGTGCCTCCATCAGCCGGTTGACGAAGCATGCGGAACACCCCAGAAGCTCCTCAGATGCCGTCGCGCGCCTGTGCTTGATATCGTTGTCCAAGATCGTCCAGCGCCCCCCTGGCCTGGGCTAGAACCTGAGCGCGCGCGAAGCGCGCGCGATGGTTCTAGCCCAGGGGCCCGAAAACAGCTGCCCGACCCTCCAGTACCGGGGCTCATTTTCGCTGTGCTTTTACGCGGTTTCGGCGTCCTGGGCCTCGAAGGCCGCCGCGATGCTCCCGGACATTTTCCAGATCCTCGGCGCGGGCTCCAAGACCATTCCGCAGAGGGCTCCAACAGGCTCCAGGGCAGCCCAAGAGGGCTCCAAGACGGCTCCAGGAACGACTGCAGGGTCTCAGTTTTTCTGTGTTTTCTGCAAGACGGCTCCAAGAAGACTGCATGTCTTATGAGGATGGCTTCCGCCTCTTGCCCCGAGCATCCCAAACTGCCTGAACGGTCTCCACTCGCCTTCCCCAAACCCAGCGCTTGCCCAAGCGCGTTCCGGACGGTCTTCGCCGGAACGCGCTGGAATGATCACGCGCTGCGGTTTCCCATGCCAACGTCCTCGGACGTGGGCGCCCTGCCACGAGCGCGTTCCGGGCAGATGCTCCCGGAACGCGCTAAAAAGATATGGCCACATCTCGGGGACGCTCCCGGCACCGCTGCCCCAGCCTTTCCGGGCAGCCTCCACAGCGCTCCAGGAGGGCCCAAGACGCCCCCCAGGAGCCCCCAGAATGCGAAAGGATGGCCCAAGACGCTCCCGAGCAGCCCAAGTCAGCCTTCCGACGGCTCTCGAGGCTTCCAGGTGGCCTCCAAGAGACCCCAAGAAGTCTGATAGGTATCACGGTACGGCCCGAAGAGGCCACAGTCGTATATGTTCAATGGTCTTTTCAATGTTTTTTGGCTTCTCGCGTTTTCGAGCTTCCAACGGTCCAAGAGCGCCGAAGAGCCGCCATGGGGGTACCGGGGCTCATTTTCCGTGTGTTTTTACAGGGTTTCCGCGTCCTGGGCCTCTGAGGCCGCCGCCTCCGACCCCCCATGGGAGGACGGGGCGGCCGGGGAGGTCCAAAATAGTCCAGGAGGGCCTCCAGAGGCTCCCAAGATGGCCCAAGCGGGCCCCGAGTCGCCGAAAGACCGCTCCAGGACGCCCAAGATAGGCCCAAGACGGCCCGAGAGGCACCCCAAGGCACTCCACGACGCTTCAAGACGCCTCTCCAGAGCGCTTCCAGAGGCCGAAATCGTCAATTGTACGAAGGTTTTCGAACGATTTTGGCCTGCCAGCCTTTTCGGCTGTCCGACGTTCCAAGACGGCTCAATAGGCCCCCAAGGGCGCCCCAAGACGGCCCAAGAGGGCCCCAAGACGGCCCCAGAGTCGCCCAAGACAGCCCAACAGAGCCCCAAGACGGCCCCAAGATGCGCCCAAGAGGGGGACCACGACTCCAAAATTCGACCCTCCCGCTTGAAGAGTGCCCCAGGAGGCCCCAAGGAGCCCCCAAGAGGCCCCAGGAGGCCCCCAAGAGGCACCCAGGAGGCCCAAACGAGGCCTAAAGAGGCTACAAAACAGCCCCGAGGAGGCCCCACAACGGTCCCAAAACGGCTACCGAGAAGCTGCGAAACTGCCTTCACGACGTCCCCGACAGGCCAACCACGAGATCCACACCAACACCCATGAGGCCTCTGACCCACCACCCAGGGCACGGTGGCGGGAGCAGTGACAGCACTTGTGCACAGCATGTTCCGGCGGGAGCCTTCCGGAACACGCTGCAGGAGGAGGAGGAGGAGGATCAGGAGGAGAGAGAGTTGGAGTGGGAGGAGGAGGAGGAGGAGGAGGAGGACGAGGAGGAGGAAGAGGCCTCCCAGACAGCTCCAAGATAGCCGAAGAGGCTTCCAAGAGGGCCCTGCGCGGCCCACGAGGGCCCCAAGGCGGTGCCTGAGGCGCCCAAGACGGCCCGAGAGGGCCCCAAGACGGCCCCAAGAGAGGCCCAAGAAGGGAAACACGAACCGAGAATCCGAGCTTTCTACCCCGAGAGGTTCTCGGGAAGTCCCAAGAGGCCCCCAATCGGATCCAAGAGGCCCCCAAGAAGCTCCCAAGAGGGCCGACGAGGTTCCAAGAGATCTCCCAAGGTGGCCCCAAGAGGCACAACTCATAGTTTTACGATTGGGCTTTGACGGGTTTTAATTTTTTCGGCCTTTTGGCATCCCGATGCTCCAAGACGGCCCAAGAGGCTTCCAATACCGCTCCCATATAGAGGAAGAGGACTCCAAGAGGGCCCCAAGACGGCCCGCGAGGGCCCCAAGACGGTGCTTGAGGCGCCCAAGACGGCCCGAGAGGGCCCCAAGAGCCCCAAGAGAGGCCCAAGAAGGGGAACGCGACCCAACAGCAGATCGGTCCCCCCACAAGGCCCACAGGAGGCCGCAAGAGGCCCCCAAGTGGTCCGACGAGGACCCCAATAGCTTCCCGAGGGCCTAAAAGGCCCGTAGGAGACGTCCAAGAGGCTTTAAGATAGCCCAAGAGTGCCCTCGATGCGTCAAAACTGCTTCCAGGAGGCCCCCGGGAGGCTTCCGGATTAACTCAATCTGGCCGCAGGTGGCCTCAAGTCGGGCTTCCACGCAGCCAAGACGGCCAATGACGGCTTCAGATTGCAGAACCGATGCCCCCAAGGGACCCTCAGACGCCCCCCCAAGAAGCACCCAAGAGGTGCCTCCAACAGCCAGTTGACGAAGCATGCGGAACACCCCAGAAGCTCCTCAGATGCCGTCGCGCGCCTGTGCTTGATAGCGTTGTCCAAGATCGTCCAGCGCCCCCCAGGCCTGGGCTAGGATGAGTTGCGGCACAGGATATTTGGAGGGGAGGAGGAGAAACGAAATGATTAGTCCATCTAAGGCTTAAGCGCACTCGGCGTGAACTCTCCACCTTTCGCCAACTCCGTCACTCTTGACGCCCGGCGCTCTCGAGCAAGGCGCCTGGCTGTCTTCACCATCTCCTCATGAAGCTCGATGCTCCAGGTCCCACGTGCTAGAGCTTCTCGAAGATGGTCGGCCAGCATATCCTTTGTCAGTGCATCGATCAGCATATTGGTATCGTCCGACCATCGCTCCATCTTCTGCTGCCTGTCTAGAATCTCCTTTATGTTAGTCAACTCCAGGTTGACTGACTTCTGCGCAGAGCTGCCCACTCCTGCGTCCGAGATGAGTCGATCATGTCCGTCCTTCGAGTCCATCACCACAGCCACTGGAATCTGCCAGTCCCGAAACTTCACGCCGGCGCCCCTTGCCACGGGGCCATAAAACATCTCCGCAATCTGGTCTCGGATCCCTTGGGCCACGTCGACAGAGTCACCCGCAGAGATCACCTCCGTCGCGTAGGAGCTCGTCGCAGCACGTTTCAACTTATGGCTCTTGCCCTCTAGCAACGAGAACCTCCCAACGCCGCCGTCCACGAGCTCCCTATCCGCGAACAGGATGAGGCATCCCGCCCGCATGCCAATCTTCTCCGTCGCCGGGTCTGTCATCAACGACGCTCCGTCACTCATCGCGTTGCTAAGCGAACTGTCAAAGACCAGCGCCAGGCCGAACCACTTGAGGTCGATCGGCCGCATCGCAAGCTTGTGCGTTGAGTCGTGCTTCAGCTCCCTCAGCACCTGGTTCGCCTTGATCAGCGCCGAGATCCTCGGCCCCCTCTCGCGTCCCTTCTCGCGCTGCAGCACCGCCGGGTCGCGCGAGTAGTCCGCGCGCAGCTTGGTCACCAGCCAGTTAATCTTGCAAACCACCTGCTGGTGATGCTTCCGCTCCGTCGTGTTCATGGGCTGATGTGGTGCAGCTGCGCGCTCCGGCAGAGTATTCCATCATGTCAATCGCGATGGCTTCCCCAGGCTGTCTCTGGAACCGTCTGCCACAGAACGCAAAGTTATCGTGCTCTTCGCCCCCGAAGCCAAGCTCTTTGCCCGTGCCATCTTGTCGTTCCCCGTCCAGAGGAAATCGTCCACGCGCATGCAGACGCAGCCCCGCAGACTGTCTGGCCCACGCTTCTTCACCTTCGGGTCGCGCAGAACCAGGAGCGCGGGGCCCGATCGAGAGGGCCCCAGTCGCAGCTTGCGCGCCGCCGAGACCACCCTCAGGCGCCACAGCCTCGGCGCCGCAAATAGTCCGAACACCCCATTTCGAACTCTTGCCAGTCGGCCTCGTGGAAAATCTGCAAGCGAGGGACCATCCAGAAGGGCGCGCATCACCAGGCCGCGCTCGCCCACCTCGCCCTTGAAGGAAACGCCGCCCACGTCCTTGGGCCCGAACTTCCTCTCCGGGTGCGACGCGGCCACCTGCGTCAGGATCATCTCCAACTGCGTGGTCCCGCAGGGAGCGCCCACTCGCGCATTGGCCTCCTTCTCCGAGCGGCCAGGGTCGCCACTATTGACCACGGGCCTCGCGTTTGCCTCCTGCGGCACATCGTTCGCATCCGTCCTCAGCGGGTCGTTCTTGTCAGTCAGCACCCACCGCGTGCTCATTATGTAGTCACCCTTGACGTCGGGCTTCATCTCTTCCTCGAGCTCGGCGGAATCCTTCTCCACGAGCACCTCCACATATTCCGCGTCGATCCGCTTGGCTGGCTGAACTGCCGCCTCATCCTCGTTGCCCACCTTGGTCGGCGGGCCCATCCGACTCCAGGCCTTCTCCTCCCGAGCCTGACCCTGCACCGGCATCGCCTCGAACGCGGGGTCAGTATATGTATATGTATATGTATATGTATATGTATATGTATATGTATATGTATATGTATATGTATATGCATTTGTGTATGTGTATGTATATGTGTATGTATATGTATATGTATATGTATATGTATATGTATATGTATATGTATGTGTATGTGTATATATATATATATGTATATGTTTATGTATATGTATATGTAAATATATACATACATTTACACTATGTATACATGCATATATATATACACTATATGTACATTGTGTATGTTTGCAAACCGTGTGTGTGTGTGGGGGGGGGAAACCCCTCCCGCCCCCCTAGACCGGACCCCCAAGGTCCAGGGTTTCCGGGCCCCCTTGACACCGTTGCCAAAGGTTCCCCGGCTCGTCCTGTACCTCCCAGGGCGCTTGGCCCGGTCTTGCCAGCAGACCCCAGGCCATCAGAGTGGGGGGTTGGAACAGGAAGCTCCCAGACCGCCTACGCCCAGAGGGCTGGTGGGATTTTCAATTCAGAGGCTAGACAATAGCACGCGAATGATCAACAAAAACTCAAGACCGAGTGGTGATCAGAGTGGCCGAAAAGAGACCCAAGACAGCACAAGAGCGCTCCAAGAAGGACCCAGATGGCTTCCAGAGGCGCCCAAGACGGCCCAGGAGGCCCTGAACAGGACTCCCAGAACACAGAAATCGCTTCATTCCTCAGGGAGACGTGCATTTTCAGCATATTCGCTGTACGGGTTGTAGCAGCATCCGAAACAGCCCAAAAGGCCTCCGTCATCGCCCCAAGACGGCCCAAGAGACCCCCAAGAGAGCCTCTAGACGGCCTGGGTGGCTCCAAGGCTGCCCAAGGAAGCCCCACTTGGGCCAACAAGATGCCCAACAGGCCCTCACAAAGCCCCGAAGAGAAGCCTGAGAAGGCCATGGGAGGCCCCCAAAAAGGCCATGGCAGGCCACCAGGAGGGCCCACGTAGACCCCGCAAGGTCTCTAGAGGGCCCAAGATCCCCAACACGGCCCAAGATGGCCCCAGGACGGCTCGAGAGGGCCCCAAGCCCCGTCCCACCAGGGCTCCAACAAGGCTCACAAGGCGTTTCCACAAACTGATCCGAATCCCAGGTTCGCAACCACATTTCCCGGAAATCTGCTGCGAACCCGGGATTTGGTGCATTCTCCAAGAATTGCTTACTTTCGCGTGCGCCGTTGCGACCTGCTGCAACATGACATCCTCGGCGTGGCATTGCTTTGTACTTTCTGGCGTTGCTTGACATTGCGTCGGTTTGCTTGGCATTCGCGTGGCTTGCCATTCCTTCGCATTGCGCACCAGGGCACCTGAGCCACGAGCGGGCCAATGCGCGGGCCTACGAATGCCGTTCGTCGTCATTCACTGCCAGATATTTCTGTAAGCGTGCACATACACATGAAACCGTAGCCGCTGACTTGTGGACAGCGCTCCTCGGTGCGGCGCAACCGAAAATCTTCGCCGTCCCCCGACGGCGCCGTCTCTTTCCCTCCTCCTGCTCCTCCTCTGTCTTCTCCTCCTCCTCGTCCTCTTTCTGCCGCTCTACCCTTCGTCCTCCCCCACATCCGCTTCCCTCTCCTCGCTCCCCGAGATTCCCTCCCTCCTATCCTTCGCCTTACACCCGGCGCCTTTCGGGAGCTCCCGGAGGCCCGGGAAGGGCCACGGACCGCTCGAATTTTCGAAGACATCCGAAAACCACCGCAGGGAAGGGACCAAATTTCCAAGGCCGCTGGGGATGGCGCAAACGACCACGATAAGCAAAGCCTCAAGGACCAAGGTGCATGGCGCGATGCGCCAATGAAGTCCTGTATGCATGTATGCAAGCATGCATGCATGTATGTATATATGTATGTATGCACATATGTATGCATGCAGACAGGCATTCATGTATGTATGAATGCATGTATGCATGCCTGCACATATGTATGCATGTATGTATGTATGCATGCATGCATGATGTATGTCGATACGCATGTGTATGTATGTATGTATGAATGTATGTGCATGCATGCATGTATTCATGCATGACTGTATGTATGCATGTATAAATGTGTGTATGCATGTTTGCATGTATGTATGCATGTGTGTAATACATGTATGTGTGTATACATGTTTGTGTGTGTATGTAATGTAAATATGTATGTATGTATGTCCGTATGTATATATGTATGTATGCATGCCTGTATGTATGTATGTATACATGTATGTATGCATGCATCTAGGTATGCATGCGTGCATGTGTATATATATGTATGCATGCATGCATGTATGTATGTATGTATGCATGTATTCCTGCATGTATGTCTGTTTGTACGTATGTGTGTATGCATGCATTCGTGTATGCATGTATGTATGCATGCATGTATGACTGTATGTATGCATGCATGCATGCATGTTTGTAGACATTCACATGTTCATACACGCATATTCATGTATATATGTACATGTATATATATAATGTGTATGTATATGTATATGTATATGTATATGTATATGTATATGTATATGTATATGTGTATGTATATGTGTATGTGTATGTGTATGTATATGTGTATGTATGTATGTATGTATGTATGCATGCATGCATGCATGCATGTATGTATGTATGTATGTATGTATGTATGTATGTATGTATGTATGTATGTATGTATGTATGTATGTATATATGTAGGTAGGTCGGTAGGTAGGTAGGTAGGTAGGTATGTAATGTATGTATGTATGTATGTATGTATGTATGTATGTATGTATGTATGTATGTATGTATGTATGTATATCTATATATGTATGTATGTATGTATGTATGCATGCATGCATGCATGCATGCATGCATGTATGTATGTATGTATGTATGTATGTATGTATGTATGTATGTATGTATGTATACATATATGTATACACACACATATCGGCCCATCCCAGCACCGTGCGTGGGTTATGGATCAGAATTCTCAGGGATGCTTCTTGGGGTCTCTTCGGAGCGCTCTCGGAGGCCTCTCGGGGGCCGTCTAGGGGCTCCTTTTGGGGCCGTCTTGGGACCCTTTTGGGCCGTTTTGGGCGCCTCTTGGGCCGCCTTGGGGGGCTCTTAGGCCGTCATGGGGCCCTCTTGGAGGCTTCTTGGGCCATTGGGGGGGGTCTTAGGGCCCTCTTGGGCCGCCTTGGAGCGTCGGAGAGCCGAAAAGGCGAGAACGCCAAAATCCTTCATAAACGTCAGGAAAACAATGCTTGTTGCCTGTGGGGGCCCTCTTGGGAGGCCTCTTGAAGGCTTCTTGGGGCGCCTCGGAAGCCTCTTGCGCCATCTTGAAGCCATTTTGTGCGTCTTCGAGCGCTCGTTCGGCGACTCGGGGCCCTCTTGGACCGTCTTGGGGGCCTTTTGGGCCGCCATGGAAGCCTTGGAGAGCCCCAGGGAGGCGCCGTGGCCGCCCAGGAGGGCCGGTGCGCGGGGCGAGGTGCGACTGGGAGAGGGCGGGCGGCCCCGCAGAGGCTTACGGAAACCCTGCCAGGCAGCACGCTTCAGCATGCCGGGGTGGCACGGTGGCGGATGCGCCGGCTGCCGACGTCCCCGAAGGGGAGCCCGCCTTGCAGCCTGGGCGGCTGCGCACCCCTTCTCCGCAGGGCGGCTGCTCGCAGACGGACGGCGGCGAGCCCTGGCCCAGGGATAGGTCGGCGGGTGCGCCCTGCCCCGGCTTCGCCGGGGAGGCTGCTGTCACCGATCTTGGCCAGAGGCGACGATAGGGGCGAATAGCCCAGGGGACAGCAGTACACGTATCCAGGGGCGCCGATGATCTATGTCTTCGACGAGGCTCCTGGGCGAATGCGTGTAGTGCCCGCCCCTGGGCTATTCGCCCTTATCGTCAGCGCCGATCCTTCTCCTCCTCCTCCTCCTCCTCCTCCTCCTCCTCCTCCTCCTTCACTCAAGAACCACTCTGGCCGAAGCCTGGGCTGGGTCCAGGGTGCCCCTGGGCTGGACCAGCGTTCCGCGGTGCTTTCTTGAGCGTTTCATCCGAGGCGAACGCAGGGTGCTCGGTCACTGGGCGCTACGGGCTCCGCCCGTCCCGCTTAGTGGGAGAGCTCCTTTGCCGCACGCCAGTCATGTCTGTGCCCCTTGCCTTCCTGGTGGTCGACTCGAAGGTGATCGTTGAGCACAATTCACAGGCAGCGTTCGGCGAGGAACGCTTCACCATTTCTCGTTCTCCGTCTTCATCTGCGGCAGTCTTTGGTGTGTTGCGGTGTCAGCACTTTGGTGTACGTGGTCCTCGCGCTCATGTGCTCACCCGTCTCGCTACACCGCCCCCATCTACGGCTCTCGTGGCTGGCGTTCTTGCTGTGCTTCTTCGGCTTCGGGCAGGACGTGGTGCTGGACAGCGTCGCCTTCCCTGCCCCGCTTTCGCTTCCTGGGGTCGTGATGGTGGATCTGCAGCCGGGCATGCTGGGCGCGTCAGGCGCTCCAGAGCTGAAGTACCTCCTCAAGAACAAGGCGACGGACAAGATCGTGACCGCCGTTGGCGTCGTGACGGTGACGATCAACAACAAGGCGCCCATCGTGAGCTCCGCGACTTGGGCGTGCCGCAGCCTGTACATCGTGTTCTTGTTATTGTGCCTCAGCGGGCGGCCGTCTGGCACTCTTTTCCATGCGATGCAGGTTGCGCGACATTTCAGGCAGTATGTAATGCAGTCGGCCGCCATGTATACCCAGATATGTTCAACTAGGCTGTTGGAAGGTTCCCATTCTTCCCACCGCCGCCTGGCGACTTCGGCGAGGCTCTTGGCCCGTCCGACAGGCTACGGTTGGACCATGGCGATGTCGTTCCTGCTGGGTCGCGTCTCTGTCTTTGGATCGGCTACCCTGGGCAGCCAATCGTGGGGCCAGGCGCAATTTATTTTATGCGTGTTACCGCGGCTGGCATTGCTGCTAATTCAGGCGCCAATTTTGAGTCGGGACCTGCGACTCCTCACCCTCCCCCTGCTTGGCTCGGCGCGCGGCCCGAGTCCAGTAGGGAAATAGGTGCTCGAGATCGCAGCAGGTCTCGCGCCCACATTCGCCGCGCCAGGCCAGTCTCTTCGCCGAGTAGCTCGCCCCCTCCCAGCGGAGGCGTGGCCTCCCACAGCGTCGGTGGTTCACTGTCGCCCAGGGAGGAGCCTAACCGTTCCGTGAAGTCCGCCAAGGAAGGGCTGCGCGCTCAAGAAGCCTTCGAGGAGGTGAAGCGCCGTCGAGTCGTTTCTCCACCGTCGCCTCGGGCTGGTAAGCGGGAATCAGTGGCTCGGCCTCCTGCTGGCCCGCCGCCAACGCGCCTGGTCGAGGCCCGCCGCGCCAAAGAGCGCAGCAGGGCTCCCCAGGCCAAGTTCCACGCAGGGGAAGCCACGTGCTCGGTGGGCCATTCGCTAATCCTTCTACATGAGGCGAATTGGAGGTTCGTCTGTGAGTGGTGCAACAATCGTCTCCCGCGCGGCTCGATCACCTTCTGGTGTAGGGCGTGTGAGTGTACGGTTTGCGGCGACTGCTACTCGCCGCCTACGCCTCCTAATGAAGTGTCTGCTTCAGAGCAGGAGGGGGATTCAGCAGCTAGCGGCTCTGCTCCGTCGCAACGCTCGGCCGCCCCCGCTGCCAAACGCATGTCTGCTTCGGCACGTGCCACGGAGCAGGTCCCAAAGAGGCTGTTCAGGCCCAGCTACGACGACGTGCGCCCCCCGTGTGCACGAACTGCAAGGGCAGAGCCTAGCCAGGCTTGTACTCGAAATCAGGCAGGTACCACTGCGCCGCTCCTTTGTGCCGTAACTGCATGCCCGAAGGATGGATGCCGTCTTGCTTCAGGTGCCAGACGAGCACATGAGACGGCCAACGGCGGGGTCTTGCCTCGCTCGGCGCGGGCAAGGGCTTCGTCTGCAGATTTTGTTGGCTCGAGGAGTGCACGGAGGCAGACCTGCCCTAGTGGCAGCGCTGGTTCACGCACCGACAGAACATTTACGGTCGTGCATTTGGAGGCTCCAAGTTTGCCCCGCCGCACTTTGAGGCCTGGCGCGGCTCGGCGCTCCACCTTTTTGAGGTTGTGTGCCTTCCAGGATCTTTCAAGCTTGCCGTGCTTGCGGCGCGGGTCTCATTTTCTTTTCTGTTCCCGTCGGTGTTTGGCACTTTCGGGGGGCTCCTTTTTTCTGGACTATTCGCGGGCTCGGCCTGGCTGCGCGTGTCGGTGCCCCTCCCCGTGGTGGTCCCTCGGGGTTCGGTGGATTTTTCGTTGTTGGCGTGTCTGGTCTTTGGCCTTTCACTGCTGCGCGATCGCGCGGTGCGTCCAGGCTTGGGCCCTGGTGATTTGTACGGAACATCGCGTGGCCACGGGGGCATGGCCCTGACTGTGGTCTTGGGGCCTTGCGTTTTGAGCGGATGCTGTGCCTCCTTTAAATCACGGGGTACTGGCGCAGGCCTCACCCAGCACAGCCCGTTTTACATGCTCCTCACGGGGCTCTTTGGCTGTGGATGTCAAGAAAAATCCTCCTCCTCCTCCTCTTCCTCCTCCCCCTCCCTTTTCTCCTCCTCTTCCTCCTCCTCCTCCTCCTCCTTTCTCCTCTCTCCTCCTCCTCCTCCTCCTCCTCCTCCTCCTCCTCCTCCTCCTCCTCCTCTCCTCCTCC
>CAUYUJ010021839.1:50626-63126 GCA_963575745.1 Prorocentrum cordatum | reverse complement strand
GGGAGCGTCGCGCATACCTATACGACCACCCTTCGCGTGATAAGGAGGTTCGGGGGGGAGGAACCAACGTCTCACTCGATCGGTTTCACTATCGATCTCACTATCGATCTCACCATCGGTCTCGCTCGATCGATCTCACTCGATCGATCTCACAATCGATCTCACTCGATCTATTTAATTCGATCGATCTCACAATCGATCTGACTATCGATCTCACAATCGATCTCACTATCGATCTCACTATCGATATCACAATCGATCTCACATTCGGTCTAACTATCGATCCCACTAATTATCGATATCACAATCGATATCATAATCAACGTCATCATCATCAACATCATCGTCATCAACGTCATCAATATCATCTTCATCATCATCATCAGCATCATCGGGACACCAACATCATCTTCACCTCATCACCATCATCATCAACATCATCATCACCATCATCATCATCATCATCGGGGCACGATCCTCGTCACCATCATCATCATCATCATCATCATCATCATCATCATCATCATTAACATCATCATCATCGGGACACCATCATCATCATCATCATCATCATCATCATTGGAACACCACCATCATCATATTCATCTCATTATCATGGTCATAAACAACATCATCAACATCATCATCATCATCGGGACACCATCATCATTAGCAACATCATCATCATCATCATCATCATCATTGGAACATCATCATCGTCACCATCATCATCACCATCATCATCAACATCATCGGGACACCATCGTCATCATCACCTCATCACCATCATCATCAACATCATCATCACCATCATCATCATCATCATCGGGGCACGATCCTCGTCACCATCATCATCATCATCAACATCATCATCATCGGGACACCATCATCATCATCGGAACACCACCATCATATCCATCTCATCATCATGATCATAAACAACATTATCAACATCATCATCATCATCATCATCGGGACACCATCATCATTGGAACACCTTCATCATCATCAACATCATCATCATCATCATTGGAACACCATCATCATCGTCACCCTCATCATCACCATCATCATCAACATCATCGGGACACCATCATCATCATCAACATCAGCATCATCATCACCATCATTGGGCCACCGTCATCATCATCATCAACATCATCATCATCATCATCGGGACACCATCTTTATTCTTATCATTATCATCCTCATCGGGACACCATCATCATCATCACCATCATCAACAGCATCATCATCAACCTCCTCATCATCATCATCATCATCATCATCATCGGGACACGATCATCATCATCATCATCTTCATCATCATCAAATCACCTGATCATCATCATGAACATCATCAGGATCATCAATATCAACATCATCATCATCATCGGGGCACCATCATCATCAGCAACATTATCATCATCATTTACATCATCATCATCATCATCATCGAGGCACCATCATCATCACCACCATCATCATCATTCACATCGTCATCATGATCATCATTATCATCATCATTATCATCATCATCATCATCATCATCATCATCATCGGGACACCATCATCATCACCACCATCACCATCGTCATCATCATCAACAACATCATCATCGTCAAACATCATCATCATCATTATCATCATCATGATCATCATCATCACCATCATCATCACCATCATCATCATCATCATCATCATCATCATCATCATCATCATCATCGGGACACCGACGGGACTCCGGCGGGACACTGGGGGGACACCGCGCGCCACCGGCCCCCGAGCGGGACACCGGCGGGACACCGCGGGGCACCGGTTGCCGGAAGGGAGACTTTTGGTCCGGCCGCGCCTCAGCTACAGGAGATTTATGTTTTGCCCGCCCACGCAGCTTCGCCTCGCCCGCACGCACGGCACGCGCGAACACGAAACCGAAACCGATTTCCCGGTAGAGTGGCTCTCCGTTCCGTTTCGATCTCACCCCGTCACCTCCGATTTCCATCGCACAAGACCATATCGAGGCCCAAGAAGCCCGGGGCGCCCTGGAGGCAAGCAGGGTGTTCTTTTTGGCATGGCCCTCCACTGTATGTATCGCGGCGCCGAAGGTCTGAGCCTGTTCTTTCCTCCTCCGCCCTCGCTCTCCTCCCAGGGAGGGGTTTGAGATAGAGAGAGATAGAGGGAGGGAGAGGGAGAGGGAGATGGAGGGGCAGCGGGAGCGGGAGGGGGGGAGGGACAGAGAAAACACAAAAGGCATGGTGGAATCCTATCTTTTGGAATGGGGTGGTTGTAATGCGTCAGGTCTGGTCGTGGTCAGACTGTCTGTGTGGGTGTGCGCTGCTGATGGTGATGATGATGACGATGCTGGTGATGATGATGATGGTGATGATGATGCTGATGATGATGAGGATGAGGATGATGACCGATGGTGGTGTTTGTGATGATGGTCATCATTTCGATGCTGCTGCTGATGATGATGGTGGTGATGATGATGCTGAAGCTGATGCTGATGATGACGATAATGCTGGTGGTAGTGATAATGCTGATGCGGTGGATGATGCTGATGCTGATTATGGTGATGATGATGCTGTTGATTGTGGTGATGATTGTGATGGTGGTGATGATGATGGTTATGCTGATGATGCGGCTGAGGATTGTGAGGATGATGATGGTGATGATGTTGATGATGATGATGATGGTGATGATGATGTTTATGATGATGACGGTCCTGATGATGATGATGATGATGATGATGATGATGATGATGATGATGATGATGGGGAAGGACGATGATGACTATGATGATGATGATGATGATGATGATGATGATGGTGATCATGATTGTGATGATGGTGATGAGGTGGATGATGCTGATGATCATGCTGATGATGCTGGTGATGAGGTTAATTATGATGATGAGGAGGGTGAGGAGGAGTGGCAGGCGGGGGAGGAGGAGGAGGATGAGGAGGAGGAGGAGGAGGAAGAGGATGGTACGGACAGCAAAAAGGATGCTGATGATGATAATGATGCTGATGCTGATGATGCTGATCATGATGATGATGATGCTGATGCTGATGCTGATGACTATGATGATGACGGTGATGCTGATGATGCGGTATGATGATGACCATGATCATGCTGACGCTGATGATGGTGATGATGACGACGATGCTGGTGAGGATGAACATGGTGATGGTCATGACGACGATAGAGGTGATGATCAGGATGTTGACGATGATGGGCGCGGTTGTGATGATGCTTATCATGATGATGCTGCTGCTGCTAATGATGATGATGATGATGATGATGATGATGATGATAATGATGATGATGATGATGATGATGATGATGATGATGATGATGATGATGATGATGATGATGATGAGGATGATAATCATGATGATGGTGATCATGATGCTGACACTGATGCTGATGATGACGATGATGCTGGTGGCAGTGATGATGCTGATGAGGTGGATGATGCTGATGATGATAATGCTGGTGAACATGGTGATGACGGTGGTGTTGGTGGTGATGATGATGATGATATCGAGTATGGTGCCGATGATGATATTGATACTGATGCTGCTGCTGAGGATGATGACGATGGTGATGATGATGCTGGTGATGATGGCGATGCTGGTGATGAGGATGCTGATGATGAGCAATGGCGATGATGGTGATAACGATGATGATGCTGACGCTGATGATGGTTCCCCGATGACGACGATGCTGGTGATGATGAACATGGTGATGATGATGACGATGATAGAGGTGATGATTAGGACGTTGACGATGATGGGCGCGGTTGTGATGATGCTTATCATGATGATGCTGCTGCTGATGATGATGATGATGATGATGAGGATGCTGATGATGATGATGATGATGATGATGATGATGATGATGATGATGATGATGATGATGATAGTGATCATGATGCTGACACTGATGCTGATGATGATGACGATGATGCTGATGAGGTGGACCATGCTGATCATGATGATGCTGCTGGTGAACATGGTGATGACGGTGGTGTTGGTGGTGATGATGATGATGATATCGAGGACGGTGCCGATGATGATATTGATGCTGATGCTGCTGCTGAGGATGATGACGGTGGTGATGATGATGGTGGTGATGTTGGTGATGATGGTGATGAGGATGCTGATGATGAGCAATGGCGATGATGGTGATGAGGATAATGCGGATGATGATGCTGAAGATGCTTATGAAGTTGTTGATGATGGTGATGGGGAGGCGGATGTGGAAACGAGTTACGAGGAGGATGATGAAGATGCGGAGCAGGAGGAAGAGGAGGAGGATGATGAGGATGATGATGATATGGACTGGGGAAAGGGGATGCTGATGATGACGATGACGATGATGATAGGGATGCTGATGATGCTGATGATGATGGTGATGATGCTGATGCTGATGATGCTGATGCTGCTGCTGATGCTGATGATGATGCTGATTGTGCTGATGATGATGATGATGCGGATGCTGCGCATGATAATGGTTGTGATGATAACGATGGTGGTGCTGATGATGATGATTATGCTGCTGATGTTAATGACGATTCCGATGATATGTCCTGATGGTGATGATGGTGATGATGATGACGATGTCGATGGGGATGATGACGATCATGGCTATGGTGGTGATGCGGGTGATGATCATAATGACAATATTGCTGCTGCTAATACTGATGGTTGTAGTGATGATGATGATGCTGATGCTGATGCTGCTGATGATGGCGATGATGCTGATGAGGTGGATGATGATGATGATGAGGATGATGGTAATGATGGTAATGATGATGATTATGCTGATAATGTTGACGATGACGAATATGATTATGATGATGATGATGATGATGATGATGGTGGTGTTTCTGGTGATGGTGGTGGTGGTGGCGATGATTCTGATGGTGCTGATGATGGGGTCGATGATGAGGATGATGATGTTGATGCGGATGCTGCTGCTGATGATGTAGATTTTGCTGATGTGCGGCTGCGGATGTTGGTGATGATGACGATGGTGATGGTGATGTTGCTGGTATAATGGTGATGATGTTGTTGATGCTGATGTTGTCGATGATGATGATGATGATGATGATGATGATGATGATGATGATGATGATGATGATGATGACGATATTGTTATTGCTGCTGGTGATGAATGTATTGGGGCTGTCGTTGCCGTTGCTGTTACCGTTGCTGTTATTATTATTATTATTGTTGTTGTTGTTACTGGTGGTTGTTGTTGAGGTTTGTTGCTGTTGTCGTTGTTGATGTTTTTGGTGTTGCTGTTGAATTCTCAGTTTGAAAGAATCATGGTTGATTTCCCCTCACTGGTGCACTGTGTTTTTCAGTTGAAGTGCCACCCTCGGGGCTCGCAACCTGTTTTTATTCAGGGGAAGCCTTCCTGCTCAAGCAGGGTTGTTGACCCCCGAACTACAAGAACAACTGCTCCCGCTTGATACTTCCTCACGGTTGATTGTCAACTTGCGCTCTTGTGCAGGACTTCTTCGCACTTTATGCAGGAGTCGCGCTCTTGCGTGGGACTTCCCTGCGATTAATTCTGACGCTGCGCCCTCGACACGCAGGAACCACGCTTTCGTTTTGGCCTTTCTTGCGGTTTTTAGGGGAATCGCGCTGTCGCTCTAGACTTCCTCGCGATTCATGCAGGACTCACGCTTCAGCAACCGACCTTCTCGACCTGGCCGCTTGGGCCCGCCTTCCCGACCCGCGCGCTAGGGTCTGCCCGCGCGATCTGCCCGTCTGGTTCTGCCGCGTGTTGCCTGCTCCTAGCCCCCCTCCTGCTAGTTTCTCTTGTGCTCCATCCTTTTCCCTCCCCCTTTACTCCGTCCTGTCTTTCCCTGTTTTGATAAGGAAGATGTATCCCCAAGGGGGTACGATCGAAGACGAAGAGGACGGGTACCAAGGTTTCAGGATATACGTGTTGAGTGGCACGCGAGGGGACATGATCGAAGAGTCTTAAAGTTATTTTACTGTTGCTGTTGATGATAATGACGACGACGATGACGATGACCTTCGTCGTCTGGATGACCCTGCCCTCTGGCTAAATAGCGAACCAGGTGTCCTTGTGCAGGGTGGCCGCCAAGCTGATGAGATGTTCGGGGACGATGATGATGCTCATGATGCTGATAATGATGATTGTCGTAGTGGTGTTGATCTGATGGTGGTGGTGCTGGTGTTGATAATGCTGATACTGATGATGCTGCTATTGCTGCTGTTGTTGTTTTGATGTTGACGGTGGTGATTACGGTGATGGTGATGATGCTGGCGATTGTGGTGGTGATGGTGGCGATCATGATCATGACGATGAGGATTGGAATGATGATGACGATGGTGATGATGATTATGATGATTATAACGATGCTGATGATGATCATGACGATTGTGCTGCTGCTGATGATGCTGGTTATGATGATGACGATGTTTGTGATGCTGCGGCCGGTGATGGTACTGATGATGATTATGAAACTGATTATGAGTATGCTGCTGATGCTGCTGATAATATGATGATGATGCTGTTGATGATGATGATGATGATGATGATGATGATGATGATGATGATTATGATAATGATGACGACGCTGATCATGCTGATGATGATGTTGTTGACTATGGTGGTTATGGTGATAGATGCTGAGTTGTATGATGTTGATTGTGATAACTATGATGATGCTGTTGATGATATGATGGTGGTGATGATGATGGTGATGATACTGATTATGCTGATGATGCTGATGCTGCTGTTGTTGATGTTGGTGATGAGGATGATTTTGATGATGATGATGATGCTGCTGCTGCTGATGATGATGCTGATGATGATGATGATGATGATGATGATGACGATGATGATGATGATGATGATGATGATGATGATGATGATGATGATGATGGTGGTGGTGGTGGTAATGATGATGCTGATGATGAGGAGGAGGAGGAAGCGGAGGAGGAGGAACATGAGGAGGAAGGACCAAGGAGGAGGAGGATGAGGAGTAGGAGAAGGAGGAGGAGAAGTGGAGGATAGACGGAGTTCAAGGAGGAATAGGGGAAGGTGGAAGAGGCGCGGCTGGGAGGTCTCCACATCGTCGGCGTCCACCACCACCACCTGCGCGGACCTCTTCTGGTGCTCCCTGGCCGACTGCAGCCTGGAGGCCTCGTCGTCGTCGCCGCTGGCTTCGCCGTCGTCGTCGTCGTCGTCGTCGCCGCGGGCTTCGCCGTCGTCGTCGCCGTCGTTGTCGTCGTGGTCGTCGTCGTCGTCGTCGTCGTCGTCGTCGTCGTCGTCGTCGTCCTGCTCCTGGCTCTCCGCCCCTCCTTTTCCCTCGAGGTCTGCACCCAGGTCGGCGGACCTCTGCTGCGGCAGCAGCCTGCGACGAGGGGGGTTTGCGGCACGAGGAAGCCCCTCGTCGGCCACCTGGCCTGCGGGGTCTCTCGGCTGTTTCCTAGGTAGGCCCTACCAACTTTTGTGGGTGCCAGGAATCGCCGAGGACCCCTCCCGTTCCTTCTCCCGTCTGCCTCGCCTTTCTCCCTCCCTCTTCTCTCATCCCGCACTCCTCTCTCTTCGCTCGTGCTCCGCCCTCCTCTTCCTCCTCCTCCTCCTCCGCCTCCTCCTCCTCTTTCTCCTTTTCCTCCTCCTCCTCCTCCTCCTCCTCCTGCCCCTCCTCCTCCTGCCCGATCTGCGGGTCCATATGGGCGGGCGTCTTTTTCAGGGGGGGGGGGACGATCCGTGCAGTGATAGCAAGAGTGGTTGCAGCAGCCTGTGAACAAGAGGGCTGAGGGCGGGCGCGCCGTTGACACGTCTTGGGTTTCGTACCCAGACCCCCTCGAGTTGTGAAAAGATCACGACGGGAGGTTTTGCGCTACTTTCGGCCTCTGGGGGGCCTTACCGGGCCTCGGGACCGTCAAAAAGCGACCCGGAATGAAGAGCCAGTCCCAGGGAATGGGTCGAGACCTCTGGGGGATCGACGTCATGAAAAATCATGCCGTCGGGGTCCGGGCATGGCCCTCCTCTTTCTCCTTCCTCGGAGGAGAACCAAGGTACCCATAGCGCTACCCTTTCCTCTTGTTCCCCTTTTTGGACCTCCTGGGAGGCCCTCACCGCTACCGCCGCATTCGCCTCGACATTCTGGTCAGAACGCACCCTGGGAGCGGCCCGGGGAGAAGCGGCATCGGTACCTTCAGGTCCCCCCTTTTCCAGGCTGCCGATTGGTTCGAGCTTGCGTTCGGCGTCGCCCTAACATACTAATACTATGTGTGCGTCGCCCCCCAGGGGCGACGCGCGCACCGAGAACTCTTTCAAGTTTTCTGCGTCGTGGCGGGCGCTTCCTGGCCACGCCGCTCGGGAAACGGTCTAGACTACAAGACGGGCATATTATATGTTCGGGTCGGACGCGCGCCTCCAGGGAGGACACATGTGGTGCTGGTGTGTCTCCGTGCGCACCGTGCGTGGCCGCCCCCCTGGCGTGGCCGCACCCGCGCGTGGCAGTGCCGCCCCGGTGCCGAGCCAGCTGCTCCGCGGGAGCTCGGGCGCCCTCCTCGGCGCCCGCGAGAAGGGCCAGGGCCGTGGCCAGGGGCTTCTTTGGCATGGCATGCAGCGCGGAGGTGCCGGCCTCGAGTCGGGCATGTCCCTCTGCAGGAGGAGCATTCCAAAAAATAGTCCCCCAAAGTAGTCTGGGGGACGCTGTCCCAAAGACTTCAGACCATGCCTGAGTGTTTGGTTCACTTCTCTTCCACAGCCCGCCTGTAGGAGGACATGCCCGACCCAATGCCAGCCCTCTGTCGCCTCCACCTTGGCCGAGTTCGCCCGGGGCCGGTGGAGCTCCGGACGACGGTGAAGCTGGACATACATTTCCAGGGATCCGTCTCCCCTGGCCCACCTTTCCGGGGAGTTTGGTCACGTCGCCTCCCCGCCCTTGGACAGGGGCGTCGCCAAAGATTTTCGCGGGTGTTGCGCTACGTCAGCCTCCGCCGGAGAAAACTGCGTCGCTTTCACCTCGGGCAAGCCCTGTAGGAAGGGCACGCGCGGGGTCCACAAGTGTAAGCGCGTCCTCAGCAGGCATGTGGCGACGCCGCCCCGCCGCAAAACAGGAGCAGCACGAGCACGGCCGTGGGTGCGAGCAGCGGCATGCGTGCGGTGATGTCGCTGTCGGCACATACCTGTGTGCTGCCGCCGCCGCCCACGGCCCCCAGCGCCGCGGAGGAGGAAGAGGAGGAGGAGGAGGAGGAGGAGGAGGAGGAGGAGGAGGAGGAGGAGGAGGCCGCTGGCGCCGCCCGGGCGCACGCAGGAGGAGAAACCGCTCCTGCCGCCGCCGCCTGGCGGCACCCGCGGAGGTGGCACCTGCGCCGCCCCGCTGGCTGGCGGCCCCGCTCAGGCGATGGCCCCCCCCCGACGATGTTGGCCCGCGGGGATCTGCTCCAGGACCTGCTGCTGCCGGAGAGCCTTCCGAGCGGGGGCCCTGCGCAGGCCTGACGTCGGCTGCGCCGGGCCCGCTGGCCCCGCCTGCAGGGCATCGCGCGGCCTCCGCACCTCGCGAGCGTGGGCCCGCTGCTGCCCCACGAGCTCAGCATCCACTTCGCAGACACCCATCGAGAACGTAATCATGTGGTCGGCGAGCAAGCTTGTCCCGGAACCGTGCGCGTCGTTGAGTATTGCGACGTTGCCCGCGAAGGTGAAGTGGAGCCTCCAAGCCGTCGCTGTGATGCCACACGGTGGGAGGCCGTGTTGGCTTCAGGACTGCACGATGATCCGCTTGGTCGAGTGCGGGGGCAAAATTTTGGAACTCGGCATTTTGCGCGGGAGCGGCCAGCTTGCCCACGCCTGCGCTGGCGTTGGCGGAGGCTGCAGTCCATCCGAGTTGACTCCAGAACGGTTTCGTGGGCTTCATCCGCGGCAAGACGAGCAGGGCGCTCTCTCGACAGGTGAAGCATCGTGTTCACCAGCCTCGTGCTGCTTGCTTGTGGTGCTGCGAGATGCAGCGTGGCATCCACGCTGACCAGTGGAGGAACTCCTTGTCTAGGACGTTTCGATCTGATCCGTTTGGTCTAGCAAGTCGCCCAATTTGAACAGGAAGAGCCGACCGGCCCTGCACCCTAGATAATGGTTTGTTTTTGGTGTAGAGGGCCTTGTGTCGATGCTCACAGTGCAGGAAGGCGCTGGTGTAGCAACGGCCGTGGTAGGCCGCTCAACAGCAACTGTGTGCAGAGGATCACACTGCGAAATGATTGGGTCCAAGTTGTCAAGATCCGTTGGCACGGGCACCAGGGACTCAGGGGCAAAGATAGGGGGGATAGGCATAGAGGGGACGCATCGACCCCTAATTGCCCATTCATCGCCGCTAAGGGGCCCGATAGCCCCCCCCCCGTCCAGGAACGTGCGGATTCACGATCGGGGGCCTACCGCCGATCTATCGGCGAGGTATCGCCGATTCTGGATCGATCGTCCCCCCCCCTACGGTAGGTTTGCGTCGTGTCGACCGGCGGCGACCCCAGCGTGGGCGTTCAAGGTTGAACGCCGCCGGCGACCCAGAATCGATCGATGTTGAACGATCGGACGTTGCGGCAGCGGCCGATCGTTCAAGGTTGAAGGATCCCTGCGGTGTCAAAAACCAACGCTGGGGTCGGCACGACACGAACCTGCCGTATGCCAGTCTGTTATTTCTAACACGGAAGAGTGGCCCCAGAGGTCTCTTGCGAGGTCTCGTGCGGGATGCCTCGTGCGGTCTCGTGTGGGCTCTCGTGCTGGGCCCCGGGCGCCGATCCGCGCTCCCTTGCTTCGCTCTCCCGCGCGCGACCCCTCTTCGTCCGACCGCTGCCTGCGTCAAGAGTAGCACCTTTTTCCCCCTCGAAGGAGCACGCCGGCGGCGCGCAGGCGCTCCTCCTCCTCCTCCTCCTCCTCCTCCTCCTCCTCCTCCTCCTCCTCCTCCTCCTACGTCCTCCGCCCCCTCCCCCTCCTCCTCCTCCTCCTTCCTCTTCTCCTTCTCCTCCTCCTCCTGCTCCTCCTCCTTCTCTTCCTCCTCCTCCTCCTCCTCCCCCTCCCCTCCTCTCCCCTCCTCCTCCTCCTCCTCCTCCTCCTCCTCCTCCTCCTCCTCCTCCTCCTCCTCGGGCCGTCCCGGGAAACGCCGAGACGGACGCTCTCTCGCAGTTTTGGGCCTCCTTGCGGGGCCCTCCCCGGGGGCCCCGGGGGCCGCCAGGCGCACGGCTCGGGGGGAGCAGCCGGCCCCGGGGGCGTGGCCCTTCGAGGCCGGGGGCCCCGCGCCGCGGAGAGAGGCCGAGGCGCCGGGCGTTGGGGATCGGCCGCGGGGCTCCCGGATCGGCGTCGGACACCCCGCCCTGGCGCGCGAGGCGTCGTCGTCGTCGTCGTCGTCGTCGCCGTCGTCGTCGTCGTCGTCGTCGTCGTCGTCGTCGTCGTCGTCGTCGTCGTCGTCGTCGTCGTCGTCGTCGTCGTCGTCGTCTCGGCGGCTGGGCGGCGGCGTCGGACACCCCGGCCGGCTGCAGCGCGGGCGAGCAGGTCTGTATTTGTCGGGCCCGTCCCTCTGCAGGAGGAGCATTCGTCCGAACTCGTAAGACAAAACAATAGCCTGGGGGGTGAAGTTGTGAGTGTTTTTTTTTTTTTTTTTTTTTTTTTTTTTTTTTTTTTTTTTTTTTTTTTTTTTTTTTTTTTTTTTTTTTTTTTTTTTTTTTTTCTTTTTTCTGTTATTGCTGGAGCATATTTTTTGGTTCTCGTCCAAAATCCGCCTGTAGGGGGACATGCCCGACCTAAATCTATGCGTGCCCACTGCTCCCTGGCCAGGCCCTTCCTGGGCCCAGGAACCGTGTATCCGCCCCCCTGGCAAAGCCAGGAGGGCGTGGCGTATACACCCCTGCTGGGTTCAGGGTGGGCCTGGCCAGGGAGCAGTGGACATGTATAGGTTTCGTCGCCCCCCTAAGCATCGTGAGCCCCATGCGCATTTTTCTCAGCCTGTTGCCGCGTCTCTTTGGAAGCCGTCTCAGCTTTCGCCTGCAGCAAACAGGTCTTTTCCTCCTCCTCCTCCTCCTCGTCCTCTTCCCGATTCCCGGTGACGGCGACGGCGACGCCGCCCAGAGGCCTGTGGAGGTTTCTGGTATCTGGGAGCTTCTGGAAATTTCTGGAGGCCTTCGGAAGCCCTTGAAAAACAAAAACATCAGTCCAAAACCTCGAGTCTGGATCCTCCAGTGACGACGGGCTCGAAGGACGTCGTCCAGAGGCCTTCGGAGGTCGAGGGGCCTCTGGCGATAAAAAGCCGAGGACGGCCGCCGGACGATCGACGACGACGACAGCGACGACGGCGGCGGAGGCGGCGGCGGCGGCGACCAGGAGGACGACGGCGGCGGCGGCGGCGACGACGACGACGGCGGCGGCGACGACCACGACGACGACGGCGGCGGCGGCGGCGGCGACGACGACGTCGACGACGGCGGCGGCGACGGCGGCGGTGACGACGACGACGG
>CAUYUJ010021839.1:35626-45626 GCA_963575745.1 Prorocentrum cordatum | reverse complement strand
GAGTACGGAAACGCGACCATAGAGTAATTTTATAGGGATCGTAGCCTCGGGGAACCGAGCCTGACCTTATTTACGAGGGATCGTGGCCTCGGGGATGCAGACATTGTGTACTTTGCGGTGGGCCGAAGCACGGATCGTGGCCTCGGGGGCGCGAATACAGCATGATTTGCGAACGATCGTGGCCTCGGGGACGCGAGTGCAGTGGAATTTAGGGTGATGGCCTCGGAAACGCGAATACTATGTAATTTATTGCGGATCGTTGTCTCGGGGACGCGAACATTGCGTACTTTACAAGGGATCGTGGCCTCGGATATGTGAATCTTGTACATGAAAGACTTGATCGTGGCTTCGGTGACGCGAATCCGGATTCATCTGCGCGCGATCGCGGCCTCGGGGACGCAGAATTTGCGGACTTTGCGAGGAACGCGAACGTTGTGCAATTTACTGGCGATCGTTGCCTCCGCGACGGGAGGACTGCATGATTTACAAACGGTCCGGGCCTCTGGCACGCGAAGCTGGGGTCATTTGCGAGGGCTCGTGGCCTCAGGGGCCCTGTAGTGGCCTTGGGGTCGCGAGTGCAGCGCAATTTGCGAGCGTTCGTGGCCTCGGGGACGAGAACATGGCGTAATTTACAACGGATCGTGGCTCGGAAACGCGAGTGCGGCGTAATTTGCAACGGGTCGTGGCCAGGGGGGTGCGAATGTCATATAATTCATGAGGGGTCGTAGCCTCATGGGGCGAATCTGGTGTTTTTTTGCGTGTCCGGGCACGGTAGATGCTGCTTCGCCCCCCCACCTCCCTCGCGCGGACAGTAGCGACTTCTAGTAGGAAGTAGAGACCAGAACTACAGCACCGGAGATTTGGAACTGGAACTGGAACAGGGAACGGCAAGCCTATTCCCCGCAGCCTGATGACCCCACAAGGGGACAGGCGGATTTTATTTCTCCATCCGTTGGCGTCCATCACCCCCGATGTGCACGACGTTATCTTCGTGGACCCCTCTCGCCAGCCTTTGCTTCAAGATATGTAGTGTGTGGGGGAGTGGGATGGGAACTCGGATGAGAGAACGAGATTCTGCTGGAGGGCTTTTGTTAACAGTTCCGAGTCTCCCTCTACCAGTCCTTTTTCTTTCTCTTCGTCCTAGGTACGTCCTCGGATGATCCCAGGCGGAGTTCAAAACCAAACTCGTCATCCTCCCTCTCGTTCTCGTTCTTCGTCATCCTCCACTTCAGGCCTCCCAATGGGGCTGGAGCAGATTGGCGGAGGATCGCGCCGCATCGCCGATTCATCTGCGATGCAGTGCGATCTGGAGCCCGGTTATTTCCGTCCCCGACGTCGGCAGCACATGAATGACATTCAAAGAGACCCTCCAGCACCGTCTGCTCCGGCCCTCCTACTGAGGTTTCCATCCGCCCTCCTGCCCGCTTCTTGCCGTCCCTTGTTGCCCCCCTTCCCCAGAGGAGACCACGAGTGGGACGAGTGTCAGCACAGTGAGCGCCACCACAGTGACGCCTACCAGTGCGAGCGCGACCTCGACCAGCATCTCCGCTACCAGCACGTCAACGTTTACCACGGAGACTGGCACCCGGACGCTCAGCACCACGAGCCGGACGAGTGCCAGTGCAACCACCACGTCTGCCACCGGCACAAGCGTGACCTCAGTGAGCACCTCTGCCTCCGCCACGACCACGTCTGCCACAGGGACAAGTAGCCAGACCGCAAGTACCACTAGTCGGACGAGCTCCAGTGCAACCAGCACCAGCGTGACCTCGCTCACCACGTCTGCCACCAGTACGTCGACGTCCGCCACGGAGTCCAGCACGCAGACTGACAGCTCCACGAGTACCACTGTAAGCCTCACGACGATCACCAGCACAAGCATGACCTCAGTAAGCACCTCCGCTACCAGCACAACCACATCTGCCACCTGGACTAGCAGCCAGACGGCGAGCACAACAAGTCGGACAAGCACCAGCGCAACCAGCACCAGTGCGACCTCGCTCACCACGTCTGCCACCAGCACAAGCGTGACCTCAGTGAGCATCTCTGCCACCACCACGACCACGTCTGCCACAGGGACAAGTAGCCAGACCGCAAGTACCACTAGTCGGACGAGCTCCAGTGCAACCAGCACCAGCGTGACCTCGCTCACCACGTCTGCCACCAGTACGTCGACGTCCGCCACGGAGTCCAGCACGCAGACTGACAGCTCCACGAGTACCACTGTAAGCCTCACGACGATCACCAGCACAAGCATGACCTCAGTAAGCACCTCCGCTACCAGCACAACCACATCTGCCACCTGGACTAGCAGCCAGACGGCGAGCACAACAAGTCGGACAAGCACCAGCGCAACCAGCACCAGTGCGACCTCGCTCACCACGTCTGCCACCAGCACAAGCGTGACCTCAGTGAGCATCTCTGCCACCACCACGACCACGTCTGCCACAGGGACAAGTAGCCAGACCGCAAGTACCACTAGTCGGACGAGCTCCAGTGCAACCAGCACCAGCGTGACCTCGCTCACCACGTCTGCCACCAGTACGTCGACGTCCGCCACGGAGTCCAGCACGCAGACTGACAGCACCACGAGCTGGACGAGAACGGACACAACCATGACAATGACCACAGGCACGAGCACGACTCCCACGGCCACGACCACGTCAGCCACATGGACCAGTAGCCTTACTGCAAGCACTACAACCTGGACGAGCACAAGTGAAACCAACACTAGTGCGACCTCGATCACCATGACCGCCACCAGCACGTCGACGTCTGCCACGGGGACCAGCACCCAGACTGTCAGCACAATGAGTTGGACGAGTACAGGCACAAACACCACGACGACTACCAGCACTGGCACCTCGGTCACCATGACTATCACGTCTGTCACGAGGACTAGCACCCAGACTGTCAGCAGCACGAGTTGGACGAACACAAGCACAACATCCATATCGTCCACTATCACTTCTATTACCAGCAGTCTGACGTCTGTGACAGGGACCAGTACCGTGACGCTGACCTCCGAAAGCTGGACGAGTTTCAGCACAACCAGCACGTCAACATTCACCACCAGCCGAACCTCGCTTAGCACTTCTGCTACCAGCACATCTGCGACACATACCAGCACCCAGACTGTGACCACAAGATCTTGGACGAGTCTGAGCACAACGAGCACCAGCAGAACTTCGCTCAGCACCTCCATCACCAGTTTGTCCACAACTGCCACGGAGACCAGCACCCAGACTGCAACCACTTTGAGTTGGACGAGTACAAGCACAAGCATCACGACGACAGCCAGCACTGTCACCTCGGTCACCATGACTATCACGTCTGCCACGGGGACTAGCACCCAGACTGCCAGCACCACGAGTCGGACGAGTGCCAGTGTCATCGCGGACGCCTCTGGCGATTGACGCCGCCCCCTCTTGGCTCGGAAGTCCACTGATCACTAGAGAACAAACCGCCATCCGACGACCCTTGGTCGCAAGGCGGATGGTGACGATGACGATCACGATACTTGTCGAATGCTGAGCGCACTTAGCGCTCGTGACCACGGCACCGAACTCGCCCGTCGCCGTGGCGCGCGCTATTTCCATCGCCGTCGCCATCGACGGTGCAGTACTGCTCACCGTCAGCGAAATGGCGATCAGCTCAATGGTCCAGGTCGCCGTTGCCGTCGTCGTCGTCGTCGTCGTCGTCGTCGTCGTCGTCGTCGTCGTCGTCGTCGTCGTCGTCGTCTTCGTCGTCGTCGTCGTCGTCTTCGTCGTCGTCGTCTTCGTCGTCGTCGTCGTCGGCGTCGTCGGCGTCGTCATCGTCGTTGTCGTCGTCGTCGTCGTCGGCGTCCTCGGGCTCGGCACGCGCGGCCGGGCGCCCCGCGAAGAAGCCCCGGGGTCGGCACGCGCGGGCCCTCGCGCGTGAGCCTCCCGAGTGAGGCTGCGCGCGAGTGCTCGCGCTCAGCAGGACCCCGGACGAAATTCTTCGCGTTTCGCGTGTCCCCACGAGTTCTGTTGCCGCCTGCGCTCTTCGCTCGCGGCCGCGACCGGAAAAGTATCCCCACGAGAAGACTACCCTGCCAGCTCCCCCCAGCAGCATCCCCCGGCAGCCGCTGCTGAGTGCTGGCCCGGCCGTCTCGCGCGTGGCTCGGTAGTTAATTAGGCTGGACCGTGCCCCAGACCCCCCTCTCGACGTTTGCTTTACGCGTCTGCCCGCTGACCAAAAAAGTATCCCCACGAGACTTGCAATGGTGGGGTGCACCTCCACGTAGACTGCTCATGAGTGGTTTAGCCTTCTTGTTCAACCAGTGAGGTTGCCACTGTTGGCATGCGACACAGGTACGCTGGGCTGCTTGCTCAGCCCCACGCTATGCCGTGCTTAGCTCGGGTGGCTCGTTTACCTCTGGCGCTTGGCGCGACAAGGTGCAATTCGTTTGCCTTTCTGGTGGTCTCGCCCCTGGACTGGTCGCACTTCAGCCGCCTGGCACACCTGGCACCTCTCGCAGCTCTGCCTTCAGTCTCCGGCGTCGCTCCTCGGCGTCCCCCGGCGGCAGTTTCGGCGGCCGTTAGTTCGCGCGCTTAGGTAATTAGGTTTGGCTCGTAGCCCGGGCTGACTTCGGACGCCGCCTGCGCTTCCGCTTGCGGCCGCGACGGAAAAACAATCCCCACCAGCCCAGTCAGAAACCCTGCCCACGAAAGCTGACGGGAAAAGGGACGAAGGGAGAAGAGGAAAACGGGGAGGTCGATCAAAAGATGGGGTGTCCTCGATTTCGGCCCTTTCCCAGGAGCCCTCAAAATTGCCTCTTGGAGCTCTCCTCGGGCTCTTTGGGAGGGTATGGGGGCTCTCTTGGGGCTCTTTGAGGGTCTTGGGGCCCTCTTGGGGCCCTCTTTGGGGCTCTCTTGGGGCCCTCCTGGGGCCCTCCTGGGGCTCTCTTGGGGCCCTCTGGGAGCCTGGAAGGCCTCTTGGGGGCAGCTTGAAGGCCATCGATCAAATGGGGAGATGGGATAACGTTCCCCCCCCAAAAGGCTAACATGGGGCCAGAACCTTGGTAAAAACCTGTGATTCTGGTTTCTTCGCCGAGGCCGTTTTGGATGCCCTGTCATCTCGCGGACCCCGAAGAAATCCAGGGGAAGGGGTCATGGGGAGGGGTGAAACCCTCCCCGTAGGCGAAGAGGTTTTTTTGTTGGAAGAGGGAAGAGGAATCTCGTTAGACCACCTGCGCCCAGAGGGCTGGTGGGATTTCGGTGAATTCGGTCGTGTTCAAAGTTGCTTATTTTTTTGGGGGGTCGACGTTGCTTTTGCTCGCGGCTCTGCTTGCGGTGTGGGCCGCTCTTCCCGATGCCTCGGCGCATGGTAGTTGCCCGGGATGCTTGGGCCCCCCTGTGGCGACAGCCATGCTGGCGCGTCGTCGCCCGAACAGCGTGGAGATGTTGGCACTCGGAGTGCCAGTTTCTCCACGCTGTTCGGGCGACGAGAGCTATACATGTCCACTGCTCCCTGGCCAGGCCCATCCTGAGCCCAGGAGCTTCGAGTAGGGGACCGACCACCGCATTGAATCGCCCCCCAACAAAGTGCAGGCTCCGTCGAATCTACGGGAGCTGGACGCATAATGTTCGTATATGTACAAACGTCATGCATGTTTCTCTTTACCTTATTCTTCAGTAAAGTCGACCACAAAAACAGTTTCGGGGTAATCCAATTATAGAAGAGGAGGAGGAGGCGGAGGAGGAGGAGGAGGAGGAGGAGGAGGAGGAGGAGGAAGAGGAGGAAGAGGAGGAGGAGGAGGAGGAGGAGGAGTGGCGACGAAGTCAACACACATCCGCTGCCCCCTGGCCGGGCCGTTCCTGGGCCCTCCCGGCTAAGCCAGGAGGGCGTGCCGCATACGTCGCTGCTGGGCTCAGCATGGGCCTGGCGGGGGAGGCCCTGGCCAGGTGCCGCGCTGGAAGCCCGCTGAAGCCGCGGCGTAAGGCCGCACTGGCATCATGCGCAAGAGCTCCGAGGCGGGAATTCTTTACGCTTCGCGTATCCCCACCAGCCCATCTCACAACAGCAACTCATGCGAAGCATGCCGACAGTCGTGTTTTTCAAGCGTGTGTCCGTTTGGCCCCGCATATCTCCCCTGTTCCTCCTTCCTCCCGCCTCCTTGTACATCCTCCTTGTGGGGGGAGCGGGAGAAGGACGAGGCGGAGGAGGAGAGAGAGAAAGCGCTCCTCGTGATTTGAGTCGTTTGGGGTTTCTCGTCCTGGTGTTAGTCGTTCGGGCCCTTCTTCCTGGTGTGAGTCGTTCGGGCTCTTCGTGGTGTGAGTCGTTCGGGCTCTTCGTCCTGGTGTGAGTCGTTCGGGCTTCTCGTGGTGTGAGTTGTCCGGGCCCCTCATCCTGGTGTGAGTCGTTCGTGCCCCTCCTCCTGGTGTGACTCGTTCGGGCTCCTCGTGGTGTGAGTCGTTCGGGGCCCGCGTCGTGGTGTGAGTCGTTCGGGCTCCTCGTGGTGTGAATGGGTCGGGCGCCTCGTCCTGGTAGGAGTCGTTCGGGGTCCTCCTTCTGGCGTGAGTCGTTCGGGTTCTTCGTGGTATGAGTCGTTCGGGCCCCTCGTCCTGGTGTGAGTCGTTCGGACTCCTCGTGGGGCCTCTTGGCGGCCTCTTGGAGCCTCTTGGGGCCTCTTGGGGGCCTCTTGGGGGCCTCTTGGGGGCCTCTTGGGGCCCTCCTGGGGCCTCTGGGGGCCTCTTGGGGGCCTCTTGGGGGCCTCTTGGGGGCCTCTTGGGGCCTCTTGGGGGCCTCTTGGGGGCCTCTTGGAGGCCTCTTGGGAGGCTCCTGGGGGCCTCTTGGGGCCATCTTGGGGCCTCTTGCGACCTCCTCAGAAGCGCAAAGAAGCGCTGCCCCCTGACAAGGACAAAATGAGCCCCAAACCCTCGTAAAATCAATGATTTTGCTATGAAGGAAGATGAGCGCGGCCCCCTCGGGAGGCCAAAATGGGGCCAAAACCCTAGTAAAAACAAGGATTTTGGCTTCACAGAAGAGGAGGGGGCTACAAGAGCGTCCCCCCGTCGGGGCCAGAATCCTCGTGAGGGTCGTCGTTTTTTGGCCCTCCCAGGCGTCGAAAAAGACCCCCTGACGACCCGCGGGGTGCCCTCTCTAGGCCCAGGGGGAGGGGGTAGGGGGAGGGGTAAACCCCTCCCCGAAGGGGAAGAAGGGGGGGTGAGGACAGAGGGGGCTCGCTAAACCACTCACGCCCTAAAGGGCTGGTGGGATTTATACGTGACCACCGCCTGGAGGGTCAGTTTTCGGAGCCTCGGCAGGCGGTGGATGTGGACACATTCGGGCCCCCGGGGGCTGACATACATCCATATCCACCGCCCGCTACGGCACCAGGACGTCGGTTCCCAGGCGTTGGATGTGGATAAATCCCCGCCTCGCAAGAACAGTTTTTTTTTTGTGTGCTGCTCGTCGCGGACTCGGACCACATCTCATGGCGCCAACATCGCATTGCGGACCTCGTTCGGAGAGCAATCGGATGGGCACGGAGTGTCCTGGATAATGATTTCGGAGCGAATCTCTTGCGGGTTTTTCTTGGCCAGGAATGCAGGCCAAACAAACACCCGCGTGAAATTCGCTTCGTTTCTCGATCGCCGCCTCGGGGTTTAGCGGTGGCAGGAGTCCACGCAGAGACCCGCTGCAGCACGTCATGCGAGGCTGCTGCAAAACGACGCCTCGCGGGGCGGCGCCCCCGCAGCGCGCCGCGGCTCGCTCCGGCCGCGCCCCGCGGAGGGAGAGAGAGAGAGAGAGAGAGAGCCAGGAGGAAAAGAAACACACAGACACAACCAATCCTCGATTCCCCAGAAACTATGGGAAAATATGGGAAGTGGGGGGGGGAAGACAGAAGCCCAGAAAATATGGGAAAATATGGGGAATATTTCCATTTGTGTGTATTTATTTGTGTGTCCTGGGGCCCATGCAGAGAGAGAGAGAGAGAGAGAGAGAGATGGAGAGAGGGAAATCGCGACTCGCGGGACGACGGCGCCCGGCGACGAGCGACGACGGGCGCCCATGGCGCCCCGCGGGCTTGGCGCGCGCAGCCCGGCCCGTGCGGAGCCCGGCGGGCAGGCTGACGTCGGGCGTGTGTCTCCGCAGGAGGAACGTTCGAAAACAGTCAAGACGTCGTCCGGGGACGGCTTTTCCGACTATCCTTGCGCATTTTTTTTGTTTCGTCCAGAATCCGCCTCTAGGATGACATGCCCGACCTAATCGGTCCGAACGAAAGGGGGGGGATAGGGAAAGGAGGGGTTACGACATCTGCTGCATGCAGCTGGTTTCGGCCCCGCCGCCGGGCCCATTCCTCGATGCATGGGCGCCTCCCAGCGCCGGGAGGCGCTGTGAGACTCAGCTACGTGAGCTGATTCTCTACCCTACCATTTCCCAGAGATCCGATGTCGTGATTTTTTCAATACTGGGCTCCCGGAAGTCCCGACCCTTTCCCCGGGACCGGTTTTTCGGCCTGAGTCGTTTTTTGACGGTCCCGAGGCCCGGCGAGGGCCCCGAAAGGCCAAAAACTGCGAAAAACATTTGTCTAGTTTTTTTTTGTTTTCAATGCGTTGGATCTCTGGGCCCTACCCTTTGCTATCCCGCCCTTTCGTTCCCCCCGACCGAAGGCTTGGCACGCACAGCCCAGCACGCATTGAACCCGGCGGGTGGGACTGCCCTGGGCTGCCCCAGGGCCCCCAGGGCCTAGGGCAGCCTGGGCGCTCCAGGTTCTATTCGACGGCGAGCGGTGGTGGGAAGTGAGGAGGAGGAGGAGGAGAAGGAGGAGGAGAAGGAGGAGGAGGAGGAGGAGGAGGAGGAGGAGGAGGAGGAGGAGGGGGAGGAGGAGGAGGGGAGGAGGAGGAGAGGAGGAGGAGGAGGAGGCGGGCGGAGGGGGCGGAGCGGAGGTGGGGCGCATGTGCAGGTGGAGGAGGAGGCGGATGATGATGATGATGATGATGATATGATGATGATATGATGATGATGATGATGAGATGATGATGATGATGTATGATGATGATGATGATGGATGATGATGATGTGATGATGATGAGATGCTGATGCTGATGATGATGATATTGATGATGATGATGATGATGATGATGATGATGATGATGATGATGATATATGATGAGGACGAGACTAGGACGAGGACGAGGACGAGGAGGAGGAGGAAGAGGAGGAGGAGGAGGAGGAGGACGATGAGGTGGAACACGAAGAAGACGAAGAAGAGGAGGAGAAGGAGGAGGAGGAGGAGGGGGAGGAGGAGGAGGGAGGGGGAGGAGGAGGAGGCGGAGGCGGAGGCGGAGGCGGAGGCGGAGGTGGGGGTGGAGGAGGAGGCGGAGGAGGATGAGGATCAGGAGGAGGAGGAGAAGGAGTTGGAGGAGGAGGAGGAGGAGGAGTACTAGGAATACTAGTAGTAATAAGAGGAGCACTAAGAATACACATCAGAAAATTAATCGGATTTAGAAACAACTGCTAATATCATTAAGCATAGTTTTAGTAATGAGAAGAAGACCTTAGCCTTCTTCTCATTATTAACTAAGAAGAATATGAAGAGGAATGCTCAGACTCCTCATGATACTAAGGCTAGTAATGCTATTATCCCTGATACTACGAAGAATATGAATATTATATGAATAAAAAGAATAACACTATGAGCAAGACTAAGAAAACGAATACTAATATAACACATGATGATAATACGACGCACGAGTACTACGCATAAGCATACACAGCCTAATCATCATGAGACAATTAATGCGACTACTAAAACTATGCCTAATAATATTAGGACTATTAATTATAACGGGTGCAATGCTTTTAATTAGTACGCGTAATACTATATTACTAATGCTAACAATAATATTCAGACAACCAAGAATGTGATTAATGACATTTATTATTAAGAACCAGACTACTGATTCTAATATACGAATAATACTAAATTCAACAAGCGCAATTACAATACCACTAACAACATTAACAATAC
>CAUYUJ010021839.1:13676-35526 GCA_963575745.1 Prorocentrum cordatum | reverse complement strand
AGGAGGAGGAGGAGGAGGAGGAGGAGGAGGAGGAGGAGGAGGAGGAGGAGGAGGAGGAGGAGGAGGAGGAGGAGGAGGAGAGGTGGAGGAGGAGGAGGAGGAGGAGGAGGAGGAGGAGGAGGAGGAGGAGGAGGAGGAGGAGGAGGAGGAGGAGGAGTGCGGAATGTCTTGTTTCGGGGAGGCCCAGGCGACGTTGATTGGGGACGCGTGGCCGGGTCATGTTGACGGGTTGATTCGGGCCTCGGGGCTTCGCGCGTTCGCCAAGTTCTCTAGCCGTAAGGGCTTCGCCCCCTGCCGCCGGCCCCCCCCTTCGGATAGTGGGCAAGGCACGAGCGAAGTCATGAGGCCTTGGCGCTGCCGTGAAGCAGCGTCGGGACTTCACACGCGAAGACGATGAGCAATCGGCATGACACATTGAGATTCTGATGACATTGTTGAGTTCGGTCTTGTATTTCGAGGGTTTATGGTGTCGGATACGCGAATAGCGCGTAACTTATACAAGGGTTTATGGCTTCGGGGTCGCAGCTATAGTGTAATTTACGCTGGTTTGTGGCTTCGGAGACCCGAGTCTTGCGTACTGTACGAGGGTTTGTGGCTTCGGACATGCGATTATTGTATAATTTAAACAGGTTTATGGCTTCGGGGTCGTAACTATTGCGTCATTTACGCAGGTTTATGGCTTCGGAGACGCGAGTCTTGCGCAGTTTACAACATGGTTTATGGCTTCGGGGACGCGAGCATCGCGTGATTTGCAAGCGTTTGTGGCCTCGGGGACGCAAACATTGTGCAATTTACAAGGGTTTATGGCTTCGGGGACACGATTATGGTGTATTTTGCGAGGGTTTATGGTTTCGGGGAACCGAATATTGTTTAATTCGGGAGGGTTTATGGAATCGGGGACTCGAACATTGAGTAATATACCAGGGTTTATGGTCTCGGGGGCGCGGGTTTCATGTATTTTTGCGTGTCCCACGCCCCCCAGGAATTCAGACCACCCGATTCGGGCGTGGTAACTAGGTTCCTTCTCGGCTCCCCCCCTCGCGCGGTCCATCAACAAGGAACAGTAAGCAGCAAGAAGCAGAACTGTAACAGTGGAAACTGGAAACTGGAGCTGGTGCAGGGAACAGCAAAGCTTGGTCCTACAGCCTGGTGGCCCCACAAGGGGGCCGGCGGATTCTCGAGGAACTTGCAGCACCAATGCATTACACCGAGCAGTTCTGCAGGCCACGCGCCAACACTCACGCGTAAACGTGCTGCTCGATATGAGAGCTTGATTTGTGATAGCCCGGAAGCGCTGCGCAGTGGCGTTGGCGGACAGTCACGATGACCACAAGTACAAGCCTGTCGTCGTTGAGCACGTCCACGTCTGCCACGGGGACCAGCACTGAGACTACCAGCACCACGAGCAGGACGAGTACTAGTGTGACCTCCACGACGATCACAAGCACAAGCATGACCTCGCTGAGCACCACTGCTACTGCCACGACGACGTCTGCGACAGGAACCAGCACCCAGACGGCAAGCACTACAAGTTTGACGAGCTCCAGTGTGACGTCGATCACTACGTCTGCCACCAGCACGTCCACGTCTACCACGGGGACCAGCACCCAAACTGTCAGCACCACGAGCTCGACGAGCGCCACTGCTACTGCCACGACGACGTCTGCGACAGGGACCAGCAGCCAGACGGCAAGTACTACAAGTTTGACGAGCACAAGTGTGACGTCGATCACTACGTCTGCCACCAGCACGTCCACGTTTACCACGGGGACCAGCACTCAGACTATCAGCACAACGAGTTGGACCAGTACAAGTGTGACCTCCACGACGATCACAAGCACAAGCATGACCTCGCTGAGCACCACTGCCACTTCCTCGACTACTTCCCTCACGGAGTCTAGTAGCCAGACGGCAAGTACTACAAGTTTGACGAGCACCAGTGCAAGTAGCATCAGTGCGACGTCGATCACCAAGTCTGCCACCAGCACGTCCACGAGTGCCACTGGGACCAGCACCCAAACTGTCAGCACCACGAGCTTGACGAGCGCCACTGTGACCAGCACGGGGACCACAAGCACAAGCATCACCTCGTTGAGCACCTCTGGTACTGCCACGACGACGTCTGCGACAGGGACCAGCAGCCAGACGGCAAGTAGCACAAGTTTGACTAGCACCAGTGTGACGTCGATCACTACGTCTGCCACCAGCACGTCCACGTCTACCACGGGTTCTAGCACCCAGACTGCCAGCTTCACAAGTTGGACAAGTACAAGCGTGACCGCTACGACGATCACAAGCACAAGCATGACCTCGTTGAGCAGCTCTGCCTCCACCGCGACAACGTCCGCCACGGCGACCAGTAGCCACACTGCAAGTACGACAAGTCAGACGAGCACCAGTGCAAGTAGCACCAGCGCGACGTCTATCACCACGTCTGCCACCAGCACGTCCACAACTGCCACGGGGACCAGTTCTCTTACGCTTACCCTCACGAGTAGGACGAGTATAAGCGCAACCAGCATGTCGCTCACTAGCTCTAGTGTAACCTCGCTCAGCACAGTTTCTACTAGCACGTCGTCCACATGGACCAGCACACACACGGTCAGCACAACGAGCAAGACAACCACCAGTGCCAGCAGCACCAGTGTGACGTCAATTACCAAGTCTGCCACCAGCACGTCCACGTCTAACACGGGGACCAGCACTCAGACTACCAGGACAACGAGTTGGACGAGTACAAGTGTGACGATCACAAGCACAAGCATGACCTCGCTGAGCACCTCTGCTACAGCCACGACGACGTCTGCTACAGGAACCAGCACCCAAACGGCAAGCACTACAAGTTTGACGAGCTCCAGTGTGACGTCGATCACTACGTCTGCCACCAGCACGTCCACGTCTACCACGGGGACCAGCACCCAAACTGTCAGCACCACGAGCTCGACCAGCGCCACTGCTACTGCCACGACGACGTCTGCGACAGGGACCAGCAGCCAGACGGCAAGTACTACAAGTTTGACGAGCACAAGTGTGACGTCGATCACTACGTCTGCCACCAGCACGTCCACGTCTACCACGGGGACCAGCACTCAGACTACCAGCACAACGAGTTGGACGAGTACAAGTGTGACCTCCACGACGATCACAAGCACAAGCATGACCTCGTTGAGCACCTCTGCTACTCTCACGAAGACGTCTGCCTCGGGGACCAGCAGCCAGACGTCAGGTAGCTCAAGCCGGACGACCACCAGTGAAACCAGCACCAGTGTAACTAGCACCAGCGTGACCTCGCTCAGTAGTTTTACCACCATCACGTCCGTGACTTCCACGGGGACCAGCAGCCAGACGGCAAGTACTACCAGTCGGACAAGCCTTAGTGCAACGAGCACCAGTGCAACAAGTATTAGCGTGACGAGCAGCAGCACGATTTCGTTGACCGACTCTGCGACAAGCACTTCGTCCTCCACGACAACCTGCCAGGACATGTTCTTCTGCCACCTGGTGGACTGCAGCCGGGAGGCCACAGCTACGTACTGCCCCTGTGCTTGTTTTGGCTATAGCACGAGCAGCACTTCCTCGACGTCGCAGAGCTCCTCCGTCACGAGCACGTCCACATCTGGCACGTGGACCAGTACAGGCACCACATCGACTATCACCACGGCGACCAGCACCACGACGCCCAGCAGCACCAGCCAGAGCAGCACCGCCTCGTTGACGAGCGGCACCAGCACCGGCACGCGCACTTCCACAAGCGGCTCCAGCAGCACCTCTGTGACCAGCGATACTCCTTCCAGCAGCACCACGTTGAGCACACGGAGCGAGACTTCGACAGCTACATGGTCAACCGTCACCACGACGAGCAGCACGACCACATCATCAACCGGTGACACCGCTTTAGTCTGATGATTGTGAGGCATATGAGTAGTACGATGATGATGAGAGGATGATGTCAGTGCAGGTGTTGTTGTTGTTGTTGAACATTATTAATTCTAAAGAATAATTATTGTTGGGCCCCCTGGTGCGCGCCCCCCCCGCCGCGCCTAGGCCGCAGCCACGTTTTCATCATTTTCGTGAGGAAGCCTCAGGTAATTCGAGGTGATCAAGATCCGGTTGTTTTGTTGTAATCCGCTTTCCCTTGCAAAAAACAATATAAAATGACATTTCTTGTTCTAATATAATCAAATTTCAAGAATCCCTTGCAAAAAATAAGGTAAAGTGGACATTCGCGCGCGCAAGACGAAATCCTTCCAAAAGCTTAGTGTTCGGAGCGATTTTAACATAAAAACATCAAAAAACCAATGGTTTTTCAACAAAAAAATGTCAAAATCTCATCCCGCGCGCTCTTGCGGATTCGTAGGAAACCCAACACTTTTTAAACATTTCTGTCAAACGGGCTTTTGCGAGCAACTTTTTCGAACTTCTGCGACAACGGTTGCGCACCTGCCAGGGCCATCATCCCTGTCAAATAATACCATGCGGGACACATTCGTCTCTCTGTATTATGTATTGTATGGCACAATTGCACCATGCTGGGCACATGCGCGCCCCGAATAAGTGACCAAGTTCTGTGGGTGTGTACCCCACGCCAGTGTAGTAGCCACGGTCGTCCGCACGCCACGAAGTGAAGTGTCCCAACGTCATAGGGCGGGAAGCTGGGTTTGGGTGGTCGCGAAGAGTCGTTTGGATATTTGGTAGAGCTTGTAATGCCCCCCCACGAAGTGGGGGTATTGCCTGGTGTCGTATGAAAACCCTGGCACTGGGGAGAACACCACGCGTTCGGGTAAAATGATTGTTGTTGTTGTTGTTGTTGTGTGTTGTTGTTGTTGTTGTTGTTGAACATTATTTATTCTATAAAGAATAATTATTGTTGGGCCCCCTGGTGCGCGCCCCCCCTGCGCCGCCTAGGCCGCAGCTACATTTTCATCATTTTCGTGAGGAAGCCTCAGAAAAGAGGGTGTGTACAGGATCCGGTTGTTTTGTTGTAATCCGCTTTCCCTTGCAAAAAACAATAGAAAATGACATTTCTTGTTCTAATATAATCAAATTTCAAGAATCCCTTGCAAAAAATAAGGTAAAGTGGACATTCGCGCGCGCAAGACGAAATCCTTCCAAAACTTAGTGTTCGGAACGATTTTAACATAAAAACATCAAAAAACCAATGGTTTTTCAACAAAAAAATGTCAAAATCTCATCCCGCGCGCTCTTGCGGATTCGTAGGAAACCCAACACTTTTTAAACATTTCTGTCAAACGGGCTTTTGCGAGCAACTTTTTCGAACTTCTGCGACAACGGTTGCGCACCTGCCAGGGCCATCATCCCTGTCAAATAATACCATGCGGGACACATTCGTTTTTTCTTCGCGCGCGCACGCCGTCGTCGTCGGCCGCGGGGCCCTGAATAGTAGCCAAGGTCGTCCGCAGGCCACGAAGTGAAGTGTCCGAGCGTCATAGGGCGGGAAGCTGGGTGTGGGTGGTGGCGAAGAGTCGTTTGGAAACTTGGTAGAGCTTGAGCCGGCCCCCCCACAAAGTGGGGGTATTGCCCGCCTCCTATGAAAACCCTGGCACTGGTGAGAACGGAGTGTCCCCAGTCTTAAATGATTGTTGTTGTTGTTGTTGTTGTTGGTGATGGTGATGGTGATGATTATGTTGATGGTGGTGGTGGTCTTGGTGGTGATGATGAGTCCGACGATGAGCATCTTCCAGATAGGCTTGCGCATGCAGGAGTCCTGACCCCATCCATCGAGAACTGGTCCACTGCCCCCCCCAACTAGCCCTTGCAACTTTCAAACTATCCGCATGGCTTTCTCTGCTATCCGCATGGCTGTGTCCAATCTATCCGCATTGCTTCTGCAATTCGCATGGCTTAGTCTGCTAGAGTAGAGTAGAGCAGAGTAGAGTCGAGGAGAGTGAATCAGAGTAGAGTGGATCAGAGTAGAGTATGAGTAGAGTAGAGTAGCGTAGAATAATCATAAAGTAGAGTGGAGTATATGATTGTATGAGTACGGTTGAGTAGAGTAGAGTAGGTTAGGGTTCGTCGAGCTATCAGCATGGCTGGCTTTGTTGTCCGCACAGCTTCGTCCAAGCTATCCACACGGCTTCCTCTGCTACCCGCAGCTTTTCTTATGCTAGAGTAGAGTAGGGTATATTAGAAGAAAGCTTGTTAGTATACTATAGTAGGAAAGACAAGGAGTAGAGTAGAGTAGGGGAGAGTCGAGTATACTAGAGCAACATCGAGAAGAGTATAATAGGAGTAGAGTAGACCAGGAGCAGAGTAGGGGTTGAGCAGAATACAGCAGGAGTAGAGCAGGAGCCAAGTCGGCCAGGTCGAGGGAGTCAGAGGGTCCCCCCCCATTCCTGCCCTGCCTCCCGCAGCGTAAGAATGCCTGCTGGAACGGCCAGATCTTGGGATTGCAGCGCACTCCCGCCTCGCAGACGGAAGGCGGTCGCGCGCCGCCCCGCTTCCGACGATCCGGCGAAGGGGAAGATTGCACGGGCCACGCAGCGGCGGGAGCTTCCGGTGGGCGCGGTGCAGACGAAGCATGCGCCGCGCTGACGCAGCGCTGCCGTTTCGGCTCACACGCTGCGCGGCGCTTGGGCGAGGCCGGCATTCCGCGTCCGCTCGCGCGCAGCCCCGCCGCCGCCGAGCGAGCCGCGTGCCGTGCCCGCGCGGGGCGCCACTCCCGAGCGAGGTGCGCACGGAGCGTGGGCGAGGGCGAGGGCGTCAGCTGCACGTCGAGGGAGAGCGCGCGGCGAGGCGCATGCGGTGGAGACCCATGCCAGGAGACGCCCTGCTTGCCTCCAGGGTGCCCCTGGGCTTCCTGGGCGTCTGTGGTTTCGCACCTCGATGGACGTCCTGGGGTCTCGGGGTTGGGTTTCTTGTGTGAGGTTTCTTGTGGACGGGCCCCTCCTGTACAGTTGGACCGAGATATCGGATCGAGGTCGGTTCGGGCAGGGTACCCTAAGGGTGTTCGTGCTTGCTGGGTGCTCCTGTGCATCCTGGGAAGGGTACCCTTGGATGTCCCGTGTGGTTTGGCCGGCGGAGGGTCTCGTGTTCTTGAAGGATGTTCTTCCGTCCGAGGTCCAGCTGCAAACCTTCGAAGCTCACCGCGCATTTCTCGGGTCGGCGCTGGGACCCTCATGACGACGCCTCTCGGTTGCTGGGGAATTGGGCGGGCCCGTCGAAGCTTCACCGCGTCGCCGCCCGTTACCGCCTCGTTGCCGCCTCATTGCAGCCCACTTGGGGGGGTCCGTCGAGGTTTTGCCGCCTCGTTGCCGCTCGTTGCCGTCCACTCGGGGATGTCCGTCGAGGCTTCGCCGCCCGTTGCCGCCTCGTTGCCGCCCCCCTGTTTCGCCGCGTCGCCGACTGTTCCCTCCTCGTTGCCGCCCTCTCGTGGGGTTCGTCGGGTTTCGCCGCGTCGCCGCCCGTCGTCGCCTCGTTGCCGCCTCGTTGCCGCCCACTGCGCTCGGGGGGTCCGCGTCGAGGTTGCACCACGCAGCTTGCACCACTCAGACTGTATCACATCGCTCGCACGTCCACTGTGCAACAGCATGCTGCTTGGGGCCCGCGCTGGACAACACGCAGTTTCCTTTCCCCTCTATGCCACCTGCACCGAGGCTGGCCAGGCCGAGCCTGGCCAGGATCGGCGCAGGTGTATGGTCAGCGCCCCCCCTGCAGCAGACGTGCGGGCTTTGGTCAACAGGTGGCCCCCGAGCTTGCCCTCCCAGGGACAGGCCCGGGCAAAGCCCGACCCCCCTTTCACATCGGTGAGGCTCATGTGATCGCTTCTGCTCGGCGCGGAAGGGCAGCAGAGAATCGCATCCGTCCGAGGGTGGCCGATTTCCGAGGTCCGCCCCCTTTTCGTTTCGTTTGCGCTGGGGGCCGCGCCTCGAGATGCCCTCGTCGCTCGTCTTGCCGCTTGCGTCTGATTGCCCCTGTTGCTTGCTGCCGGTCCTGCGCAGCCTGCTGCTCCGTGCTCCGAGCGGCGACTCGCCTCCGCCGCCCGGGGGCACGGGGCGAGCCGGCGGCGACGACGAGGGACGACGACTGGACGGCGATGACTGCCCCGGAGCAGGAGTGTGGTGCAGGTGCAGTTGAGACAGGCAGGGGGGGGGGGGAGACGAGAAGCTGGGTTCCGCTGGGGCGCTGATCCGGCCGAGTCAGCGGGTCAGGGGGCTGCCGCGAGCTTGCTATGCAGTGGTCCGAAGTCACTGACCCTGCCACGCTCGGGAGGAGGAGGAGGAGGAGGAGGAGGAGGAGGAGGAGGAGGAGGGGGGAGGAGGAGGAGGAGGAGGAGGAGGGGGATGAGGATGTGGGGAGATACGGAGGAGGCGGAGGAGGAGGAGGAGGAGGAGGAGGAGGAGGTGGAGGAGGGAGGAGGCAGGAGGGAGGAGGGAGGAGGGAGGAGGGAGGAGGGAGGAGGGAGTGGGGGAGAAGGAGGAGGAATGGCGTGGGGAGAAGGAGGAGAGAACAGGCACCAGCTCCACGACGCGGAGCGCAACCAGTTCGACTCGGAGTAGCAGTGTCAGCGTGACTACTTCGACGGGATCCAGCACGACTAGCAAGAGCCAGACAAGCTCCAGTTTGACGACTGAGAGCAAGAGTAGTAGCACGAGCCGGACAACGACGAGCAGCAGCACGAGCGTGAGCAGTGTGAGTGCGACCAGCACCGTAACAGCTACCGGCACAACCGCCACTACAAGTACAAGCTCCAGTATGACCAGCACGATCTCAGCCACGAGCATGAGCCGTACACGTACGCTCACAGCCACCAGCACAGCAACTAGCACCAGCACGACGAGCACACCCACGGCCACCAGCAGTAGCCAGACAAGCTTGACGTCTAAGAGCGAGAGCAGCAGCACGAGCCAGACAACTCAAAGCGCGACCAGTGTGAGTTGGAGTAGCAGCGTGAGCGTGACTTCCCAGACTGACTCCAGCACGTTCAGCGACACGACGGCGAGTAGCATCAGTGCGACCAGCACTCACACGGCTACCAGTGATACCCAGACGAGCTCTGCCACTGAGAGCAGCACCAGCAGAAGTAGCAGCACTAGCGAGACGACGGACAGTGTAACCAGCTCGACGCAGAGTAGCAGCACGAGTATAACCAGTGTGAGTGCTACAAGTTCCGTATCCTCCACGACGACGGCCACCATTGTGAGCTCAACGAGCACTATTACCTTTACGACCACGGCCACCAGTAGTGTGAGCAGTGGCAGTGAGTCCAGCACGCTGACAGGAACGTCCAGCAGCCTGACTGGGACGAGCTGGACAACGCAGAGCGTAACCAGTGTGAGTTGGAGTAGCAGCGTGAGCGTAACTGCCACGTCTGAATCCAGCACGACCAGTGGCACTACGGCAACTACCGTCAGTGCCTCCAGCACGCTGACGGTCACAAGCAATACCCCAACGAGCTCTGCGACTGCGAGCAGCACCAGCAGAAGTAGCAGCACTAGCGAGACGACGGACAGTGTAACTAGCTCGACGCAGAGTAGCAGCACGAGTATAACCAGTGTGAGTGCTACAAGTTCCGTATCCTCCACGACGACGGCCACCACTGTGAGCTCAACGAGCACTATCACCTTTACGACCACGGCCACCAGTAGTGTGAGCAGTGGCAGTGAGTCCAGCACGCTGACAGGAACGTCCAGCAGCCAGACTGGGACGAGCTGGACAACGCAGAGCGTAACCAGTGTGAGTTGGAGTAGCAGCATGAGCGTGTCTACCACGTCTGAATCCAGCACGACCAGCGGCACTACGGCAACAATTGTCAGTATGACCAGCACGCAGACGGCCACAAGCAATACCCCAACGAGCTCTGCGACTGCGAGCAGCACCACCAGAAGTAGCAGCACTAGCGAGACGACGGACAGTGTAACCAGCTCGTCGCAGAGTAGCAGCACGAGTATAACCAGTGTGAGTGCGACAAGTTCCGTATCCTCCAAGACGACGGTCACCACTGTGAGCTCAACGAGCATTACTACCTTTACGAACACGGACACCAGTACTGTGAGCAGTGGCAGTGAGTCCAGTACGCTGACAGGAACGTCCACTGACACGGTGACTAGCACCAGCAAGACGAGCACACCCACGGCCACCAGTAGTAGTCAGACAAGTTTGACGACTCAAAGCGAGAGCAGCAGCATGAGCCGGACAACGCACAGCGAGACCAGTGTGAGCTCGAGTAGCAGCGTGAGCGTGACTTCCCAGACTGAATCCAACACGTTCAGCGACACGACGGCGAGTAGCGTCAGTGCGACCAGCACGCTCACGATCACCAGTGATACCACGACGAGCTCCACGACTCCGAGCAGCACCAGCAGAAGTAGCAGCACTAGCGAGACGACGGACAGTGTAACCAGCTCGTCGCAGAGTAGCAGCATGAGTATAACCAGTGTGAGTGCGACAAGTTCCGTGTCCTACACGACCACGGCCATCAGTGTGAGTGCAACGAGCACCATGACCTCTACGTCCATGGTCACCAGTACTGTGAGCAGTGGCAGTGAGTCCAGCACGCTGACAGGAACGTCCAGCAGCCAGACTGGGACGAGCGGGACATCGCAGAGTGCGACCAGTGTGAGTTGGAGTAGCAGCGTGAGCGTGACTACCACGTCTGAATCCAGCACGATCAGCGGCACTACAGCGAGTAGCGTCAGTGCCTCCAGCACGCAGACGGCCACAAGTAATACCCAAACGAGCTCCGCGACTGCGAGCAGCACCAGCAGAAGTAGCAGCACTAGCGAGACGACGGACAGTGTAACTAGCTCGACGCAGAGTAGCAGCACGAGTATAACCAGTGTGAGTGCTACAAGTTCCGTATCCTCCACGACGACGGTCACCACTGTGAGCTCAACGAGCATTACTACCTTTACGAACACGGACACCAGTACTGTGAGCAGTGGCAGTGAGTCCAGCACGCTGACAGGAACGTCCACTGACACGGTGACTAGCACCAGCAAGACGAGCACGCCTACGGCCACGAGCAGCAGCCAGACCAGTTTAACGACTGCGAGCGAGAGCAGCAGCATGAGCCAGACAACGCACAGCGCGACCAGTGTGAGCTCGAGTAGCAGCGTGAGCGTGACTTCCGAAACCGAATCCAGCACAATCAGCGGCACTACAGCGAGTAGCGTCAGTGCCTCCAGCACGCAGACGGCCACAAGTAATACCCAAACGAGCTCCGCGACTGCGAGCAGCATCAGCAGAAGTAGCAGCACTAGCGAGACGACGGACAGTGCAACCAGTTCGACGCAGAGTAGCACCACAAGTGTAGCCAGTGTGAGCGCAACGAGCACCATGACCTCTACGACCACGGCCACCAGTACTGTGAGTAGTGGCAGTGAGTCCAGCACGCTGACAGGGACGTCCAGCAGCCAGACCAGTCCGACCACTGTCACCAGTACGACCACCACCACCATGACCACTACCACCGAGACCATCACACCCACGGCCACGGTCAGCTTCACCGTGACCAGCTCCAGCGCGACCGCCAGCACTGTGACGAGCACCACTGAGACCAGGACGCTCACAGCTACCAGCACGGTAACCAGCACCAGCAGGACGAGCACACCTACGGCCACGAGCAGTAGTCAGACCAGTTTAACGACTGCGAGCGAAAGCAGCAGCACGAGCCGGACGACGCAGAGCAGCAGCACGAGCGTGAGCAGCGCCACTGCGACCAGCACCGTAACAGCTACCAGCATCACAGGCACTACAGGAACAAGTTCCAGTATGACCAGCACGCCCAGCACCACGAGCACGAGCCGTACCAGCACGCTCACAGCCACCAGCACGGTAACCAGCACCAGCAAGACGAGCACCCTTACTGCCACGAGCAGTAGCCAGACCAGTTTGACGACTGAGAGCGATAGCAGCAGCACGAGCCAGACGACGCAGAGCAGCAGCACGAGCAAGACCAGCACGAGTACAGCCACGAGCACCAGCCAGACCAGTCCTACCACTGCCACCAGCACGACCACCACCACCACCATGACCAGCACCACCGACACCAGCACACTGACGGTCACGGTCAGCTTCACCGTGACCAGCTCCAGCAAGACGAGCACGCCTACGGCCACGAGCAGCAGCCAGACCAGTTTAACGACTGCGAGCGAGAGCAGCAGCATGAGCCAGACAACGCACAGCGCGACCAGTGTGAGCTCGAGTAGCAGCGTGAGCGTGACTTCCGAAACCGAATCCAGCACGATCAGCGGCACTACAGCGAGTAGCGTCAGTGCCTCCAGCACGCAGACGGCCACAAGTAATACCCAAACGAGCTCCGCGACTGCGAGCAGCACCAGCAGAAGTAGCAGCACTAGCGAGACGACGGACAGTGCAACCAGTTCGACGCAGAGTAGCACCACAAGTGTACCCAGTGTGAGCGCAACGAGCACCATGACCTCTACGACCACGGCTACCAGTACTGTGAGCAGTGGCAGTTATTCCAGCACGCTGACAGGGACGTCCAGCAGCCAGACCAGCCCTACCACTGTCACCAGTACGACCACCACCACCATGACCACTACCACCGACACCAGCACACTCACGGCCACGGTCAGCTTCACCGTGACCAGCTCCAGCACGACCGCCAGCACTGTGACGAGCACCACGAAGACCAGGACGCTCACAGCTACCAGCACGGTAACCAACATCAGCAGGACGAGCACACCTACGGCCACGAGCAGTAGCCAGACCAGTTTGACGACTGAGAGCGATAGCAGCAGCACGAGCCGGACGACGCAGAGCAGCAGCACGAGCGTGAGCAGCGCCACTGCGACCAGCACCGTAACAGCTACCAGCATCACAGGCACTACAGGAACAAGTTCCAGTATGACCAGCACGCCCAGCACCACGAGCACGAGCCGTACCAGCACGCTCACAGCCACCAGCACGGTAACCAGCACCAGCAAGACGAGCACCTCTACTGCCACGAGCAGTAGCCAGACCAGTTTGACGACTGAGAGCGATAGCAGCAGCACGAGCTGGACGACGCAGAGTTTGTCAGGATCTCCGACCGCACGAGTACAGCCACGAGGCACCAGCCAGACCAGTCCTACCACCTGCCACCAGCCCGAACCACCACCACCAATGACGCTAGCAACACCGACAGAGAACAACCTAGCACACTCACAGGCACGGTCGCACTTCACCGTGACCAGCTCCAGCGCGACCGCCAGCATACTGTGACGGAGCACCACTGAGACAGGACGCTCACAGTGCTACCGCCGGTAACCAGCATAACGCATCAGGACGATCACACCTTACGGCCACGAGCATTAGTCAGACCAGTTTTAACGACTGCGAGCGAAAAGCATCAGCAGAGCCGGACAGACGCAGAGCAGCAGCACGAGCGTGAGCAGCGCCAACTGCGACCAGCACCGTAACAGCTACCATCATCACAGGCACTACAGGAACAAGTTCCAGTATGACCAGCCGCCCAGCACCACGAGGCACGAGCCGTACCAGCACGCTCACAGCCCACCAGCACGGTAACCAGCACCAGCAAGACGAGCACCCTTATTGCCACGAGCAGTAGCCAGACCAGTTTGACGACTGAGAGCGATAGCAGCAGCACGAGCCAGACGACGCAGAGCAGCAGCACGAGCAAGACCAGCACGAGTACAGCCACGAGCACCAGCCAGACCAGTCCTACCACTGCCACCAGCACGACCACCACCACCATGACCAGCACCACCGACACCAGCACACTCACGGCCACGGTCAGCTTCACCGTGACCAGCTCCAGCGCGACCGCCAGCACTGTGACGAGCACCACGAAGACCAGGACGCTCACAGCTACCAGCACGGTAGCCAGCACCAGCAGGACGAGCACACCCACGGCCACGAGCAGTAGTCAGACCAGTTTAGCGACTGCGAGCGAGAGCAGCAGCACGAGCCGGACGACGCAGAGCAGCAGCACGAGCGTGAGCAGCGCTCCTGCGACCAGCACCGTAACAGCTACCAGCATCACAGGCACTACAGGAACAAGTTCCAGTATGACCAGCACGCCCAGCACCACGAGCACGAGCCGTACCAGCACGCTCACAGCCACCAGCACGGTAACCAGCACCAGCAAGACGAGCACCCCTACTGCCACGAGCAGTAGCCAGACCAGTTTGGCGACTGAGAGCGATAGCAGCAGCACGAGCCGGACGACGCAGAGCAGCAGCACGAGCAAGACCAGCACGAGTACAGCCACGAGCACCAGCCAGACCAGTCCTACCACTGCCACCAGCACGACCGCCACCACCATGACCAGCACCACCGACACCAGCACACTCACGGCCACGGTCAGCTTCACCGTGACCAGCTCCAGCACGACCGCCAGCACTGCGACGAGCACCACCGAGACCAGGACGCTCACGGCCATGGTCAGCCCTCCTCCTCCTCCTCCTCCTCTTCGTCCTCCTTCTTCTCCTCTCTCAAGCATGCCCTTCTCAGAACTCTCGGGGGGTGCGCTTGAGCCAGGATCTCGAGGGGAATCCGGCTGTGCCGACGGGAAGCCCAGGCAGGCACAGCCGGAGCGAGAGGGTTCTCTGCCCTCGAGCCTTCTCGTGGCGGCTCGCGCACAGGCTGTCCTCGTGCGGCCGGGCCTTGCCCGCCGAACTCAACTGAAATCCGATGGGTGCCTCCATCCGGAGGATTTTGGTCGGCGCCGCCGAGAGGGGCGACATGGGGGGGGGGAGGTGCAACGTCCCCGCAGACGGGACGGGGTGGGGACCGAAGGGCACCGCAGGCCTTTCCGACAGCCAGAGGCGGGCGCACCATACGTAGACCTGCCGCCACACCAACCGCAGGTGCACCACATGTCCTTCGCTCTGTGCGACTTTATCTCGACCTCCTCCTCCTCCTCCTCCTCCTCCTCTCCCTCCTCTCCCTCCTCCTCCTCCTCCTGCTCCTCCTCCTCCTCCTCTTCGGTGAGCTTCTTCACTTGGCACTTCAACTTTTCTCCAAGAGATCCGTGCGGACCCCCGAAAGCTTATGCCTGGGCCGCCTTTTCTCCCCACAGCCCTGACTAGGACAGGCGAGGGGGTTCTCCCAGTGCACGCCCTCCAGGTGGGGATGGGTGCTGCGAAGCCCGCAGGAGGCGGTACCCATCCCCACGTGTGTGTGTGTGTGTGTTTGTGTGTGTATGTGTGTGTGTGTGTGTGGTAGGCCAGCGGGGCTACAGTGGAGACCCATGCCAAGAAACACCATGCTTGCCTCCAGGGTGCCTTGGGGTCTTGGGTTTCGATGGTTTCGCTGTGGAAAGCGTGGCGCTCCTACACCAAACATCGATGGACGTCCAGGGGTCTCATGGTTGGGTTTCTTGTGGAAGGTCTCTTGTGGTGGGGCCCCTACTGTACGAAACTCCCCGCGGGTGATGCGGACTGTGTGATCTGTCCAGGCTCTTCCAGACATGCGACGATCTGCTTCCTCCAGGGCGTGGCCCCTTCCCGGGGCTCCGTGTCCCGCCTAGAGCATCCACCCTTGATGCCCCGAGGCCAGAAAACACACAGGCCCCGGGAGGCCGCGCGTCGAGGGGGGCGGTGACCACTTTGGCTGGTGCGTCAGCAGGGGCTTGGGGCTACCCCAGAGCTCCGACGCTCCAACTCCTCCTCCTCCTCCTCCTCCTCCTCCTCCTCCTCCTCCTCGTCCTCCCCCTTCCTCCTCCTGCCTCCTCCTCCTCCTCCTCCTCCTCCTCCTCCCTCCTCCTCCTCCCTCCTCCTCCTCCTCCTCCTCCTCCCCTCTTCCTCTCTTCCTCCTTCTCAATCCCTCCTCCTCCTCCACCTCCTCGTCACCTCCTCCTTCCTCCTCCTCCTCCCCTTCCTCCCTTTTTCTTCTTCTTCTTCGTCCTCCTCCTCCACCTCCTCGTCCACCTCCTCCTCCTCCTCCTCCTCCTCCTTTCGAGCCTTTCGAACGCGGCTCTGTGCCTCCGCGCGGAGGCGCAGCCGTTGCGGTCTTTGCCGCGTCGGCGGCGCGCGGCGGGCCCGCCGCGGCCGCGCACAGATTCCACCACGGGGGCCTCCAGAGGCCAGTGCAACAAAAAGCGAGGGCCGAGGAGGCCCGACGAGGGCCGAGGGAGCACGAGGGCCCGACGCCCCAGGGCCCCAGAGCCCCAGGGCAAAAAGGAAAGCCAGGGCGGAAAGGGGGGGGGGAAGAGGGAGGATGCCTCCAGGGTGCTCGAAGAGGGGGGACAGAGGGAGACCGCGGGCACGGGCAAGAGGCCCGACCCCCCAGGGAGAGGAGGAGGAAGGCCGCCTGGCCGAAGAAAGGGGGGGGGCCAGGAGGCGGGGGGCGGGAGCCTGGAAGCCAGGGACACATCCGTACCTTGACGCCCCCACCCCAGATGGCACCAGCAGCCGCGCCGCCGCAGTCCCGCTGCGTGGGGCGAGGGTATCAGCACTGAAGCAGCTGTGCTGCAGACACCCTGGCCAGGACAGGAGGAGGGGGGTGGAGGTAGCCTCATCAGGGCGATCAAGGAGAGGGATGAAACTCCTGGGTCCTGGCGGGCGCGGCCCGCGCCTAAGGGCTTTCCTCACTCGAAGGGGACGTCGTTTTCCCCCTCCTCCTGGAGGGGGACTCCCCGATGGTGGTGTAGTTGTCCAGGATCGTAGTGTAGTTGTCCCCGATGGTAGTGTAGTTGTCCTCGATGGTAGTGTAGTTGCCCAGGATGGTAGTGTAGTTATCCCCGGGCGCTGGTGTAGCTGTCCCCGCTGGTGGTTTTGTTGTCCACGCGGGTGTTGATGTCCACGCAGGTGCAGATGTCCCCGATGGCGTTGTAGCTGTCCTCGGTGGTGAGGCTGCTGTGGTGGTTGCTGGCGTCATGCCCCACCGAGCTATCACTAGTCTGTCTAAGTAGTGTGAGATGAAGGGGACCACATCGGTGCGTTCGCCGTCATCGTCCAAGCCGTGGGTCGTCGCCAAAGCCTTTATTTAATCGCTCCGCTCATTCCGCCGGCCCATACAGTCTCATGTCTGCCGTTTGCCCGAGGGCCTGGTGTCAATGCGGCGCTTTGGGGGTTCTTTTGCCAGGCGTCTCGGGAACCTCTTGGAGGCAGTGTTGAAGCCTCTTGAGGCCCCGTAAGGGCCGTTTGGGGGTCGTTGGGGCTTCTTGTTGGGCTTCTTGGGTGGTTCTTGGGGCGTCTTGGGGGACTTATTGGCGGGATGTTGGTGGCTTCTGAGGTGATCCTAGGGGCAGAATCCCCCTTTGGGCGCCTCTTGGGCGGTCCTGGTGCTCTCTTGTGCCGTCTTGGGGTTATCTTGGGCCGTCTTGGGCCGATTTTAGCGGATTGTTGGGCTGTCTCGGGGCGATGTTGGGGGCTATTTGCGTAGTCTGAGGCGCTGTGAAACTCGAAACGCCGTTCATGCGGGAAGTGTACATGTTCCTCTGGGAATGGGACGATTTTTGATTGTAATGGCCGTCTTGGAGGGCCTCTTGAGGCTCTCTTGGGGCTTCTTGGCGGCCTCGACGGCAATTTTGAGGTCATCTTGGGCGATTTGGAACGATTGTTCGGCGACTTGAGGCCGCTTGGATTGTTTCGGGGGCGTTCCGGTGCCGTTTTGGCGCGCTCCTGGAGCGTTCTGGGGGCATGAGCCGAACGTCGCGCTCTGGGCGGCGTGCGGAAGCCATTGTGTGAGAGGGCGCGGTGGTGAGAAGAACAGCTCACCCCACCCGGCTTTCCGGGCTTTCCAGCGTAAGAAGGGCTTCTTCGCGGCACTTGTGAACGCTCCTGGACAGTGCTTTTTGGGCAGGTTCTTGACGCTTGTTGCAAGTCTGTAGGGGCCCCGTTGGGAGTCTACCGAAAGGAGAGCACATTGTCCAAGCCGTGGGTCGTCGCCAAAACCTTTATTCGAGTACCCTTGGGGCTTGTGGTGGTGGTGCTGCTGGCTGTCGGGTGACGTCCGATATGCTGCAGCTGGGGTGTCCTCCACGCCGTAATGCTGTGCGGGTTGATTTGCTCCTCCTTTGGATGGGCGGCGAGCATATGGATCTGGAAATTCTGCGAGATGCTGGAGATCTCGATGATATCCCTGAGGTCGTCATTCATGGCCGAGATGATGTCGTAATCTCCCTGGCCCATGCTTGGTAATCCCCAGGGGTAAAGTGAGCTTCTGCTGGATGCTGTCTTCCGTCCTTCGTGGTCATCGCTTTCGACGAACCATGTAGTTGTAGGTTCATATGCATAGATACCAGCGGTGATGCCCTCTTTCATGTTCTTCTTTAGTCTATTGAGTAGCCTTCTCGTCGTTGGTGAGTCATGGCCGAGATGTAGGCTGATGTGGATGTAATCGGTCCCTCGCAAGCTGGAGATGCAATACGTGGTCACGTGTTGGAACATTTCATTGTGCATCCCAGGGCCGTCATCGATGCAAACGATCGCTTGCCGTGCAGACGCATTTGGAATAGCGAGATGCGACGTGGGCTGTCTGGTGCGAAGTGGGGCGTAAACCTTTGGTTGCTGTGAGGAGGTCTCAAGAATGGGAAGTGGCGTGATGTCGCACCTATGCGCTGGTTGTGCTCCGAAGGCTTCGGGTCGTCCGTCACGTCGGTTCTTTGTGGTGACTTCCTTGTGGTGGTTGTTGTTGAAGGCGATCTGCTGGTCGGTCAAGTGCGTGCCGTAGATAGTGTGCCATCCTCCTCCTCCTCCTCCTCGTCCTCCTTCCCCTCTTCCTCCTCTTCCTCCTCCTGAATCTCCTCCTCCTCCTCCTCCTCCTCCTTCTCCTTCTCTTCTTCTTCTTCCTCCTCCTCCTCCTCCTCCCCTCCTTCTCCTCCTCCTCCTCCTACCCTCCTCCTTCTCCTTCTCCTTCTCCTCCCCCTTCTCCTCCTCCTCCTCCTCCTCCTCCTCACTCCTCCTCCTCCTCCTCCTCCTCCTCCTCCGCCTCCCTCCTCCTCCTCCTCCTCCTCCTCCTCTCCTCCTCCTCCCCTCCTCCTCCTCCTCCTTCTCTCGCTCTCCTCCTCCTCCTCCTCCTCCTCCTCCTCCTCCTCCTCCTTCTCGTCGCTCCTCCTCCTCCTCCTCCCTCCTCCTCCTCCTCCTCCTCCTCCTCCTCCTCCTCCCTCTCCTCCTCCTCCTCCCCCTCCTCCTCCTCCTCCTCCACCTCCTCCCCCTCCTCCTTCTCCTCCTCCTCCTCCTCATTCCCCGCTCCTTTTTCCTCCTTCTCCTCCTTCCTCCCTCCTCCTCCTCCCTCCTCCTCCCCCTCTCCTCTCTCGCGCCTCCATCCCTCCTCCTCCTCCTCTCTCCTCCTCCTCCTCCTCCACCTCTTCTTCTTCCTCCTCCTCCACCTCCTCCTCCTCCTCCTCCTCCTCTTCCTCTTCTCCTCCTCCTCCTCCTCCCTCCTCCTTCTCTCGCTCCTCCTCCTCCTCCTCCTCCCTCCTCCTCCTCTCCTCCTCCTCCTCCTCCTCCTCCTCCTCCTCCCTCCTCCTCCTCCTCCTCCTCCTCCTCCTCCTCCACCTCCTCCTCCTCCTCCTCCTCCTCCTCCTCTCCTCCTCCTCCTCCTCCTCCTCCTCCTCCTCCTCCTCCTCCTCCTCCTCCCCCTCCTCCTGCCCCCTCTCTACCCCGCCAGGCCTCGGGACCGTGAGAGAACGACTCGTGGCGGAAAGCCGGCCCTGGGGGAAGTGGTCCAGACCGCCAGGGCCCACGCCTCGAAAAAATTGAAACTGCTGGATGTCTGCGTGTGGTGAGTCAGTAGGGCTTTGGGGTGGCCGCACGCTCTTGAGGCTTGGGCCTCTCTCCGAGGACGTTCATGGTGACCAGGGAAGGCCGTGCGGTGGGATCTTCCGCGGGATCTCGACGTCACCGCAGCGCGGGGACCGCGCCGTTTTGGCACCGTCGTAAGTCCGTCATGGGCCAGTCTCCCACCACCATTACCATAGCTAGGACGGGGGGAAGGGAAGATGGGCAGGTCCTCCTCCTCCTCCTCCTCCTTCCATTCCTCCTTCTCCTCCTCCTCCTCCTTCTTCCTCTTCCTCTTTCTCTTTCTCCTCCTCCTCCCTCCCTCCTCCTCCTCCTCCTCCTCCGCCTCCGCCTCCTCCTCCTCCTCCTTTCTCCTCCTCCTCCTCCTCCTCCTCTTCTCCTCCTCCTCCTCCTCCTCCTCCTCCTCCTCCTCCTCCTCCTCCTCCTCCCCCACCTCCTCCCCCTCCACCCTCTCATACATATGGTAGTGGTGGTGGGGCATCGGCCCATCAGTCAGGGCTCCTTCTCGCCGCTCAGGCCGCGACTGTCAGCCGCACAGCGGCCGCTGCCAGCACCAACACCGGCGCCACGACGAGCACCGCTGGGGCCAGCACGCCCACGGCGGCTGGGTGTGCGAACGGGCCCGTGGAACAACCTGGTCGACATCCCCCTGGTGATGGTTTTCTGATTCGTCGTTTTGCCGATCGGCGCGGGATCTCGCCGCCCAGCCCCCTCCTCCTCCTCCTCCTCCTCCTCTCCTCCTCCCTCCTCCTTCTCTTCCTCCTCCTCCTCCTCCTCCTCCTCCTCCTCTTCCTCCTCCTCCTCCTCCTCCGTACAGGTCGAGATCGAGGGACTAGTGGATTCATGTGAAGCGGCGGCGGCGAGCGTGGGCTCGACTGCTGCCGAATTCTTCAGTCCAGGACTGCCCTCGCAAGCTTCCGTCCTTGCGGCCTTTGGGGTTCTTGAGTCGGAGCTTCCGAGGGTGAAGGAACTCGGGCAGCGAAGAGCCGCGGAGAGATCAGACAACGGTTCTGAGTCCTCCGACGGCGAGCTCTTCTGATTTTGTACCCGCCTTGATGGCCGCCCACCACCACCACCACCTCCTCCTCCTCCTCCTCCTCCTCCTGCTCCCCCTCCATGGAGTAGGTCCTGGCTGTTTTTTGGCGCCTGTTTCGAGCAGGTGGAGTCTCCCCCCACAGGACACACTGCTGCAAATGGCCGTAGTGACCAGAGGTCGTCCAGAGCCAGACCCCCCCTCCCCCCCTTCCTCCCAATGTCGAAACGCCGAATCAACAAACGTTCACTTGGCTGGTTTAAGTGTTGTGCTTGCATGGGGCTGAAAAGTGATGCATCTACTTTCCAGCGGCGTTTGGCCTGAATGCTCTCCGCAAGCTGGGCTCCAATGGACCGTGGAACATCCCAGGTCGACCTCCTCTGGGTGGCCAAGGTGCGATGCCTGCCGTACCGCGGAGACCTTGAAGCCCTGGAAAGACGCGCGTCTACTTCCCGTAAACATTTGTTAATCTTCTCTCCCTGCTCGCTCCCTGCCGCCGCCGCCCGCAGCTATCTATGCTATGTTGGAGGAGCGCCTCTTGCGGGCACCGCGGGTCCGCCGGCGCGAGAGTGTAAAGGTTGCGGATCGTCGTTAGGGACATCCCCACAATCTAGGCGCGAACGGGCCCGTGCAACACCCCTGGTCGACTTCGGACGTCCCGAGCGCCATGCCTGAGGAACAACTCGTTCGACTGAGTGTGTGTTTGTATGTGTGTGTGTGTGTCTGCGAGTTGGAATGAGTCTTGGCAGAAGCGAGTGTGAGCGAGCCGGAGTGTGATGGACTCTGCGTGTGGGTAATCTTTGTACGATTGAGTTTGGGTGCGACCTGGTCTGAGCATGAGTTTGTCTGAGTGTGAGTGTCTATGATGGTGATTAACCAGAGTATGAGGAAACCAGAATTATTAATCTTCTCGCCAGTAGTAGTAGTAGTAGTAGTAGTAGTAGTAGTAGTCGTAGTGGTAGTAGTAGTAGTAGTAGTAGTAGTAGTAGTAGTAGTAGTAGTAGTAGTAGTAGTAGTAGTAGTAGTAGTAGTAGTAGTAGTAGTAGTAATGTAGAAGTAGTAGTAGCAGTAGTAGAAGAAGTAAAAGTAGGAGTAGTAGTAGGAGTAGGAGTAGGAGTAGGAGTAGGAGTAGGAGTAGGAGTAG
>CAUYUJ010021839.1:2500-10000 GCA_963575745.1 Prorocentrum cordatum | reverse complement strand
TATGGCTTATTTTGAGGTTCTCCTCTTTTCGGCTTCCCGACGCTCCAAGACGGCGGTCTTCTGGGCGTCCGAAGCCGCCTGGGAGGCTCCAAAATCGCCCCACAACCATCCGAAAGGGCTTCCAGGCAGTCCAAGAGAGCCCCAAAGCGGCACAACAGGGGTCCAAGATGGCCCTCAGGGAGCCCCATGGCGGCCCAAGATGGCCCTAAGACACACTCCGAAGCAATCCAAATCGTGACCCGGTCGTTCAGGGAGACCGCGGTTGGAGGCAGGGTGGCCCGACAACCCCCAGAACCCCCCAGAACACGCCCAGGAGGCCTCCAGAAGGCCTTAAGAAAACCTCCAGAACACGTCCATGAGGCCCCCAGAGGCTCTCCAAGGAGGAGCCTCCGCAAACAGAGCTGAGGAGGATGGGGAGAATGCGTAGGGCATGGCGAAAATTAGGAATAAGAAGCATGGAGGAAGGAGAACGAATAACATTATTATGGCGGCGATGCCGGAAAAGGAGTTATCGCTAAATTGTCGGCTTGACCTTCCGCTAGTCCGCCTGCATACCAAACTTCAAGGACCAAGGTGCATGGCGCGAAGCGCCACTGCAGTCTTGTACCTCTCTCTCTCTGTCTGTCTCTCTCTCTCTCTCTCTCTATATATATATATATAGAGATATATTCGGGCCCCCTGGGGCCCGAATATATTTATGTCCACCGCCAGCTGGGGCCCCAGGACGTTGGGTCCACGGGTGGTGGACATGGACATATCCCCGCCTCGCATTTGAGTGGTCCTGCCCCCTCTCGCTTCCTCCCCAGAGGGCGCGCCGCCGACCTTCGGGGCCGGGGGCGCAAACAGTACACCACCGCCAGCCCTGGCCAGGTCCATCCAGGGCCCTGGACTGGTGTACCGTGGGACCGAGGCATCAGATCGAGGTCGGTTCGGGGAGGGTGCCATAGTGTTCTTCGTGCTTGTTGGATGTTCTTGTGCATCCTGGGGATGGTGCCCTCGGATGTTCTGTTTGTTTTGGCCGGCGGAAGGTATCAAGTTCTTGAGGGATGTTCTTCCGGCCTAGGTCCGACTGTATAGACCTCCAGGCCTCGGCCAGGACTGCCTGTACACCAGTCCAGGGCCCAGGATCAGCCTAGCCAGGGCTGGTGGTGGTGCACTGTTTGGAGCTCTCCCAAGGGGATCTCGATGTGCCCTGCTGGCCTGCGCCCGCAGTTGGATGACGCCTGGCACGCGCGCTCCTTGCGAAGCGGGAGCAGTGGTGAACCCCTCCCCGAGGGGGAAGAAGCCCAACGATCCGACCGACGCTCCAAACCAAAATCGGAGCGGGTGGTTTTGGGGTGATTTTCGGCCTCCAGGGGGCCCTCGCCAGGCCTCCGGACCGTCAACCAAACGTCTCGGGATGAACCCGGCCCCAGGGGGAGTGGCCCCGGACCCCAGGAGCCCACGCATCGGAGCGATTGGAGCAGCCGGATGTCTGGGAGGGGCTCCGCCTCCTCCTTGCTCTTCCTCCTCGTCCTCCTCCTGCTCCTCCTTCTCCTCCTCCTCCTCGTCCTCCTCCTTCTCTTCCTCCTCGTGGCTGGAGCAGCCGAAGAGGAGATGCCTTCAACCATCTGGACTGCAGGCGGTGAGAGAAGGGCCGCCTCGGGTTCCGGATGGGCCCCGATTCTCGGGCCGCTCCTCAGGTCTGGACGGGGGAGCCGCCTCGTGGCCGCGGCTCGGCGTGGCCAGGAACGCCCCCTGCCCTCCTCGCTCGGGGTGCCTCGTGGTGGCACGGTGACTGTGCGCCCAGAGCGATCCTTCCGATGTCGCTCCCTCGCCGGTTGGTTGCCCTCATGTTTCGGCCCAGTCTTCAGTGCGTGCCCTTCTCCTGCTGTTCATGGGCCTCTTTTCCACCACCATGATTTGGAGGGGGGAAGGAGAAGGAGGAGAAGGAGGAGGAGGAGGAGGAGGAGGAGGAGGAGGAGGAGGAGGAGGAGGAGGAGGAGCGGTGCCGCTGCTACTGTTGCGATGCGGGGAGTGGAGAGAGCAGGGGCGTCCCCGTCGTCCGCCTCCTCACATCCCGTAGGGGGACAGCCGCTTCTGGCTGCAAGCTGTCGGGACGCAATTCCTAAGAGACCAGGACGAGGTCGTCGTCGTCGTCGTCGTCGTCGTCGTGGTCGTGGTCGTCGTCGTCGTCGTCATCGTCGTTGTCGTCGTCGTCGTCGTCGTCGTCGTCGTCGTTGTGGTCGTCGCCGTCGTCGTCGTCGTTGTCGTCGTCGGCGTCGTCATCGTCGCCGTGGTCGTCGCCGTCGTCGTCGTCGTCGTCGTCGTGATCGTCTTCGTTGTCGTCGTCACCTTCGGCGTCGTCGTCGTCGTCGTCGTCGTCGTCGTGGCCGTCGTCGTCGTCGTCGTCGTCGTCGTCGTCGTCGTCGTCGTCGTCGTCGTCGTGGCCGTCGTCGTGGCCGTCGTCATGGCCGTCGTCGTGGCCGTCGTCGTGGCCGTCGTCGTGGTCGTCGTCGCCCCCCCTGGCCTGTGTGGCAGGCCGCCGTGGCCGACGCCGTGTCCCTGGTGACGGGCGCGCCGGCACTCGACGTGATCGTGGCACCGCCCCTGGCGGAGAGACGCGGGGCCCCGGGCCTCGATCCTTCGGCCAGCGGCTAGTGTTAAGTCGGGCGTGTCCCTCTACAGGAAGAATATTCAAAAATCGTCAAATAATAGTCTGGGGAAGATTTTTTTCGAGTATTTGTTTTTTGGTATTTTTTTGAGTATTTTTTATTTTTCGTCCAAAATCCGCCTGTAGGGGGACAGGCCCGACTTAAGGCTAGCGCTGGGTTGACAAAACCCTCCCAGGGGCAACGCTACTCCGAGTTTCATAAGAGGCGTCGGGGGGGCGTCCCCCCCCGCTGACAGTCCCACATCGACCCCCGTCGCGGACAGCCACCGCGCGCCGGAGGCGCTCCGATCCTTGTTGCAGCGCGGTGACGAGGCGAGGTTGACCCCCGTCGGGGGGTACCCCCCACGCTTATTAAGAAACCCAGGGTAGGGGGGGGGGCAAGGGCTCAGGGGGGCGTATCGACCCCCAATCGCCCATCGGTCGCCGATAGGGGCCCGATAGCACCACCCCGCCCAGGAACATGCGGTTTCGCTACCGGATCTACGCATCGGCGATGCAGCGCCGATTCCAGGTCGATAGTTCCCCCCCCCCTGAGCCGGTCCCCCTAACGTTCCTCCCTCTCAGGGGAGACACAGAGCCCTGGCCTCCATCCTTCGGGCAGTGCCAGGCTGAAGTTGCGAGGTTGATCGACATATATATATATATATATATATATTTCCTCTTTCTATCTGTCTGTCTGTCTGTCTGTCTGTCTGTCTGTCTGTCTGTCTGCATGCATGCATGCATGCATGCATGTACGTACGTACGTATGTATGTATGTATGTATGTATGTATGTATGTATGTATGTATGTATGTATGCATGCATGCATGCATGCATGCATGCATGTATGTATGTATGTATGCATGTATGTATGCATGTATGTATGTATGTATGTATGTATGTATGTATGTATGTATGTATGTATGTATGCGTGTGTATATATACACGCGAATGTATATATATATATATATATATGTACATATTCCTCTTTCTATATTTTTACAAGCCCGGGCGGGGGGAAAACCCGACCCCCCCCCCAAAAACCAGACTCCCGGGATCTGGGGCTTAGGGACCCTCGGATCCGGACGGGCGTCGAAGCGGCCCCCCGGGCCTCGCAGGACGTGGCGCGCTCCCGAAGCGACCCCAGAGAGCCCCAATACGGTCGACGACGACCCCCAAGAAGCCGTCATACCCCCAAAGATCTTCCCGAAACGTCCCAAGAGGCCTCCTAGAGCACTCCCAAGAAGGCCCCAAGAGGCAAACATTATTGATTCTGTTGGTTTCTGGTTTATTTTGGGGTTCTCTTTTCGGCTTCCCGACGCTCCAAGACGGCGGTCTTCTGGGCGTCCGAAGCCGCCTAGGAGGCTCCCAAATCGCCCCATAACCATCCGAAAGGGCTTTCAGGCAGTCCAAGAGAGCCCCAAAACGGCACAACAGGGGTCCAAGCTGGCCCTCGGAAAGCCCCATGGCGGCCCAAGATGGCCCCAAGACGCCCTCCGAAGCATTCCAAATCGTGACCCGGTCGTTCAGGGAGACCGCGGTTGGAGGCAGGGTGGTGGCTCGAGGAAGACTCCAGAGGCTCCCAGAACACGCCCAGGAGGCCTCCAGAAGGCCTTAAGAAAGCCTGAAACAACTTTTGTGAGGCCCCCAGAGGCTCTCCAAGGAGGAGCCTCCGCAAAAAGAGCTGATGAGGAGGATGGGGAGAATGCGCAGGGCATGGCGAGCATGAGGAAAAAGAAGCATGGAGGAAGGGTAACGAATAACATTATTCTAGCGGCCATGCCAGAAAGGGAGTGATCGCTAAATTGTCGGCTTGACCTTCCTGCCAGTCCGCCTGCATACCAAACTTCAAGGACCAAGGTGCATGGCGCGAAGCGCCACTGCAGTCTTGTATATATTATATTATATATGTATGTATGTATGTATGCATGTATGTATGTATGCATGTAATGTAATGTAATGTATTGTAATGTAATGTAATGTAATGTAATGTAATGTAATGTAATGTAATGTAATGTAATGTAATGTAATGTAATGTAATGTAATGTAATGTAATGTAATGTAATGTAATGTAATGTAATGTAATGTAATGTAATGTAATGTAATGTAATGTAATGTAATGTAATGTATGTATGTATGTATGTATGTATGTATGTATGTATGTATGTATGTATGTATGCATGTATGTATGTATGTATGTATGTATGTATGTATGTATGTATGTATGTATGTATGTATGTATGTATGTATGTATGTATGTATGTATGTATGTATGTATGTATGTATGTATGTATGTATGTATGTATGTATGTGTATGTATGTATGTATGTATGTATGTATGTATGTATGTATGTATGTATGTATGTATGTATGTATGTATGTATGTATGTATGTATGTATGTATGTATGTATGTATGTATGTATGTATGTATATATATGTATATATATATACATATACATATATATATATATATATATATATATATATATATATACATAGCTCCCTTGCCCGCTGCTGTACAGCACGCGTGCGGGATTGCCGCGCCCGCTTTGGCTCTGAAGAGGACCCAGAGTCCGAAACGCCTCGCCAGCAAAACGTGGTTGAGACCGGTAAGGGGGGTCAACGGTAGGAGTGCGATCACCTCCTCCTGGGAATCGAGGATCGAGGAGGAGGAGGAGGAGGAGGAGGAGGAGGAGGAGGAGGAGGAGGAGGAGGAGGAGGAGGAGGAAGGAGGAATGAGGATCGAGAACCGAGGATTTGTCATAGCTTTCCTGGGGCTGGCGAGTCGAGGAGGATCGGGGGTGGAGGGTCGGGTGTTCCGTTTCATGGAGGGGGTGGAGGGCCCAGGGGGGTCCGTTTCATGGAGGGGGTGGTGGCCCCTTTTGTTGTGACCCCCCCTCGGCATCGACTGCCCTCGTCCCTCGCCCGCGGTCGAGTGTTGAGGTGCTGGTAGGACAGGCTCGCGCCGTTCGGAGGAGGGCCATTCGAGACAATGGCGGGCCTCCCTGGCGTTCTCAGCTCCCCATCTCATCCTAAGATGGCTTTTTTCCGATTCCCCATCTCCTAATATCGGTATCTGGTTATGACTCAGACCACGTCGACTCCTTCCTCTTCCTCTTCCTCCTCAGCCTCACTTCTACTCACGCTCGCTCATCCTCAGACTCACTCATACTCAGACTCACTCAAACTCAAACTCACTCATACTCAGACTCGCTCTTCCTCACTCGGACTCAGTCACGCCACTTCCTCATTCAGACTCACTCACACTCAGGGTCACTCATAGTCAAACTCACTCACACTCAGACTCACTCATCATCAGACTCACTCATACTCAGGCTCACCCTTCCTCACTCAGACTCAGTCGCATTACTTCTTCACTCAGGCCCACTCATACCCAGAATCACTCACACGTGTAATCTGAGGATGTCTCAGGCGAGGCGCTGGTTTCAGCACTCCGAAGGGGGTGGGTGGGCGCCAGGGGTCAGGACACTCCAGGATTCGCGCGCAGATTGTGGGGATGTCTTAGGCTGTTTGCTCGTTTGCGTGCTCAACATCCTTTGCTTTCTGAGCAGATTTTGAGGATGTCTCAGTCGAAGCGCTGGTTTTGCACTCCGACGGAGGGGGTGCGCCTGGGGTCAGGACATTTTAACATTCGCGCCCAGACTGGGGATGTCTCAGGTGGTTCGCTTGTTTGCGGGCTCGACATCCCCACACCCAATGTGGCATTTTCACCCACCCATAGGGAGCCCCACCGAAGCCCCCAGTGGGACCGCCCGCATGCGTCCCCCACGCCCAATTTGGCATTTTCACCCACCCAGTACAGCGCTTCGTGGCCCATTAGGGAGTCCCACCGAAGCCCCCAATGGGACCGCCCGCATGCGTCCCACACGCCTAATTTGGTATTTTCACCCACCCAGTGCAGCGTTTCGTGGCCTCATAGGGAGCTTCACCGACGGCCCCAGTGCTACCGCCTGCATGCGTTCCCCCCCGCCCAGCGCAGCGCTTCGTGGCCCCATAGGGGGCTTCACCGAAGAAGATATTCACAATTGCGGTACCCACAACTTCATATGACTGGGTCCTTCGCCAGGATATTTTTAAAAACATTCTGCGGCCTCAGACGTCCCGACCGTTTCATGGGGCTAGTGTTTTGTCCTCGGTCTTTTTTGATGGTCCCGGGGTGCGAAAATGGCCCTGGAGGGTCGAAACTGAGGAATCCACGCCCGTTGACAAGAATCAGATCCTCGTGGATTTGGGTTCCTTCCATGCTACAGCCGACGGAAAGGATGGGTTGTGTTACCAAGGGTACTCTTGCTTGCGTGCCTCTTTGGCCTAAACTTGACTGCTTTCGATGGCCCGCCGCACTCGCGAAAGTCTCGTTGTGGGTGTTGAAGGGGCTTGCCTCCTTCTCGCGCATCCTTGCTATCAGTTATAGCTGCACTGCAGCCGCCGCTCCCCTCCGAGCTCTCCCGGAGGAGGAGGAGGAGGAGGAGGCGGAGGAGAAGGGGGAGGAGGAGGGAGGAGGAGGAGGAGGAGGAGGAGGAGGAGGAGGAGGAGGAGGAGGAGGAGGAGGAGGGGGAAGACAATTAATAGGATAAGGTCACGTGCCGAGGTGCTCGCCAGCGCCGGGCAGGGCGCCAGGCGGCTGCCCCAGGCAGCGAGGGGTGCCCGCCGCTGCCGCCGCTGGCGCCGCCGCCGCCCGCCGCCGTCCGCCGTCCGTCCGTCCGTCCGTCCGTCCGCCGCCGCAGCTGGCGACGTTCCTGTTCGCCCGCCGTCGTCCGCTCCTCCCTCCTCCTCCTCCTCCTCCTCCTCCTCTCCTCCTCCTCCTCCTCCTCCCTCCCCTCCTCCCCCCTCCCCCTCCCCCTCCT
>CAUYUJ010021838.1:499700-699409 GCA_963575745.1 Prorocentrum cordatum | reverse complement strand
GAGAATTGCATGTTGGCATACTTAAAAATAATCACACGGTTATCCCCCAACGGGGCACCTCCCTCCGTGGGAACGTATTATTTGCAGTGGCATATGCAGAAGGAGCTTGGAAGGAAGGCGTATTCCAACATCGCTGGTAAGTCTTTGGTTTACGTTTGTCCTCCTCCTCCTCTTCCTTTTCCTCCACCTCCTCCTCGTCCCCCTCCCTTCCTTCCTCCTGCTCCTCCTCCTCCTCCTCTTCCTCCCCCTCCTCCTCGTCTCCCTCCTCTTCCTTCTCCTCTTCCTCCTCCTGCAATAATAACAACAAACCTGGAACTCTTCTCGGCGCCCCGAGTGGGACACAGACGGACCTACCAGCACGATTTATTTATGTTGGAAGCGCACGTCCGACCCGAACACATATCAAACTATGGCGGTATATTGCCACCCAAGCGGCATGCCCAGAAAACGCCCGCCACGGAACGCATAGTACATACGTATTCATATTTTCTGCGGGCATCGGTGTCGCTTTGTGTTTACGCCTGTCACTGACGCGCCATGGGCGATTAGAGGATGTGACTGTCTCCTGCGTGCGGAATGGCGCGCGCACGAGCCTCCGCCACCAACGACCCCGCCCGCCCTGCGCTCGGCCCCGCGAAGGGCGCGACGCCCCGCGTGGGGTAATGGTGCTGCTACAATGCTAAGCTTCGCGCGCGCTCCTCCGCCACCCCCCCCACCCCGGCCTCCCCCCCCCCCCGAGGTGTTCCGCCCAGGCGCGGAAGATACATGGAGCTGCGCGGTGGGATCCTCGTCATATCCGCCGGCCCCCTCTGCAGTGCCATCAGGCTGCAAGGATTAGGGTTGCTGCCCCCTGCTTCAGAGCCATCCTCCCTGCAACTTTGCTTAGAGCCTCCTGCCGCTTATACCTGGCCCTGCCGCTTATCCTGCCGCTAAACCTGCCTCGCATATCCATAGCACTGCCGCTCCTCCTGCCGCTTATATATATACATACATGCATGCATGCATGCAACAATGCATACATACATGAATACATACATACAGACATACAACATACACACATACACACATACACACATACACACATACACACATAATACCATACATACATACATATATATATATTATATTATATATATATATATATAATATAATATATATATATATATATTACATACATACATACATACATACAAACATACATACATGCATACATACATACATACATACATACATACATGTATACATGTATACATACATACATACATGCATGTATGCATGCATACGTACATGCATGCATGCATGCATACATGTACATACATGCATGCGTACATACATACAAACATATATACATGCATACATACATACATACATGCATGCATGCATGCATATATACGTACGTGCGTACGTACATACATACATACACACGCACATACATACATGCATGCATGCATGCATACATGCATATACACATACATGCATACCTACAGCCATACATGCGTATATACATACATACATGCATACCTGTATCTATACATACATACATGTATGCGTACATACGCACATATATACATACATGCATGCATACACATATACATACATACATACATACATACATGCATACATACATACAAACATACATACGTATATACATACATACATACATACATACATACATACACACATATATGTATATGTACGCATACATACATACATATATACAGACAGGCAGGCAGACAGACAGACATACAGACAGACAGACAGACATGCATACATGCATACATATACACACGTATATATACCTATATATATATTAACCCTGCCGCCTGCCGTGCCACTTGTCTTGCCGCTTACATATTGGACCTGCCGCTTGACCTGCCGCTTATATCTTGGACCTGCCGCTTACCCTGCCGCTTATCTTGGCGTGTAGCCTGCCCCCCTCCTCCTCCTCCTCCTCCTCCTCGCCTCCTCCTCCTCCTCCTCTCCTCCTCCTCCTCGTCCTCCTCCTCCTCCATCTCCTTCTCCCCTCCTCCTCCTCCTCCTCATCCTCATCATCCTTCTCCTCCGTGCGACGGCGACGACGGGCATTCCTCCTCCTCCTCATCCTCCTCCTCCTCCTCCTCCTCCTCCTCCTCCCCCCTTGTCAGCGCATTGTTTCCGAGGTTCTTCCTATTATCCCACATATCCAAAGGATGGGGTTCTTGGTATCACTTAGACCGCGCGGAACGCGAGAAAGAACACACACGCACCTCCCACCCTCAGCACCCCCACCCTCATGTCATCATTCTCTGACCCACTCACATGTAGACTCACTCATAGTCAGACTCACTCATAATCAGATACACTCGCTCTTAGATTCTTGATACTCAGGCGTCTCATGCTCAGGATCACTCAAATGCAGACTCATTCACACTCCTGGCACTTCCGCGCTCAGATTCACACACACACACACACACACACACGCGCGCGCGCACGCGCACGCACGCACGCACGCACGCACGCACGCACGCACGCACGCACGCACACACACACACACACACACACACACACACACACGCACACACACACACACACACGCGTTGCGAGGATGTCTCAGGCGAGGCGCTGTTTTCAGCACTCCCAAAATGAAGCGCCAGGGGGTATTGTACTCCTTCGTTCGCGCCAACATGGCGGGGATGTCTCGAACGGCTTGCGTGTGTTGGTGCCCGGCATCATGCGCTTTCGGAACAGATTTGGATGACGTCTCAAACGAAGCGCTTATCTTCGCTCGCCAAAATGGCGGGGATGTCTCGAGCCGCTTGCCTGTTTTGGTGCCCGACATCACCCGCTTTCGGAACAGAGTTGGACGATGCCTCGAGCGAGGCGCTCACGTTCGCCTCCAAGGGGGAGCCGCCAGAGGGGCATTGCACCCCTCCGTTCACGCCAAAATAGCGGGGATGTCTCGAGCGGCGTGCCTGTTTCGGTGCCCGACATCCTCCGCTGTCGGAGAAGATTTGGAGGATGTCTCGAGCGAGGCACTCACTTTCGCATCCAAGGGGGAGCCGCCAGGGGGCATTGCACTCCTCCTTTCGCGCCAACATAGTGGGGATGTATCGAACGGCTTACCTGTTTTGGTGCCCGACATCCTCCGCTGTCGGAGCAGGTTTGGAGGACGTCTCGAGCGAGGCGCTCATTTTCGCTTCCGAGCCGCCAGGGGCACTCCTCCGTTCGCGCCAAAATGGCCGATGTCTCGAGCGAGGCGCTCATTTTCACCTCCAAGGGGGAGCCGCCAGGGGGCATTACACTCCTCCGTTCGCGCCGAAATGGCGGGGATGTCTCAAGCGGTTTGCCTGTGTTGGTGCCCGACATCCTCCGCTTGCGGAGCACATTTGGAGGACGTCTCGAGCGAGGCGCTCACTTTCGCCTCCGAGCGGGAGCCGCCAGGGGGCATTACACGCCTCCGTTCGCGCCAAATTGGCAGGGATATCTGGAGCGGTTTGCCTGCTTCAGTGCCCGACATCCTCCGCTGTCAGAGTACATTTGGAGGACGTCTCGAGCGAGGCGCTCACTTTCGCCTCCAAGGGGGGGGCCGCCAAGGGGCATTGCACTCCTCCGTTCGCGCCGACACGGTGGCGATGTCTCGAGCCGTTGGCCTGTTTCGGCGCCCGACATCTTCCGTTCTTGGAGCAGTTTCCGAGGATGTCTCAGGCGAGGCGCTGGCTTCAGCACTCCCAAGGAAGGGCACCAGGGGGTATATCTCGGGCCCGTTCGCGCCCAGATTGGGGGGATGTCTCAGACGGTTTGCCGGTTTGGGTGCCCAACATCATTCTTTTTAAGAACAGTTTCCGAGGATGTCTCAGGCGAGGCGTTGGTTTCAGTACCCCCAAGGGGGGTCGCCAGGGAGTATATCACAGGCCCGTTCGCGCCCAGATTGGGGGGACGTCTCAGACGGTTTGCCCGTTCGGGTGCCCAACATCCTTCTCTTTCGGAACAGTTTCCGAGGATGTTTCAAGCGAGGCGCTGGATTCAGCACTCCCAACGGGAGACGCCAGGGGGCATTGCGCGGCCCCTTCGCGCCCAGATTGGGGGGATGTCTCAGGCGGTGTGCCTGTTTGGGTGGCATTTTTCTCTTTCGGAGCAGTTTCCGAGGATGTCTCAGGCGAAGCGCTGGTTTCAGCACTCCCAAAGGGGGGCGCCAGGGGGCATTGCACGGGCCCGTTGTCGTCTTCACGGATGAATTTTCCTGACAGGTGTTCGTAAGGAAAGGAAGAGAAAGAGGAGGAGGACAAGGAGGAGGAGGAGGAGGAGGAGGAGAGGAAGAGGAGGAGGAGGAGGACGGAAGGAGGAAGCAACTACTTGAAGTCGTCGTAGTCGCCGGCGTCTCTCTCGGCCTAGTTTTCCACGTGGATTCGCTGACACTCGGATATTGAAAAGGACAAAGTCTTCTACTGAAGCTTGCCATCACCATGAGATGCACATATGGGGATCTCCGCGTCGACGAATTCCTAGTTGCGAGGACCGGGGACAGAGGACAGGCGGCAGGCGGGGGGCGGGGCGCGGGGCCCGCCTGCGGCGATCGCCGCGACGCAGAAGACGGCGGCCGGCGACGGCGGCGGCGGCAGCGACGACGACGACGGCAGGACGATGAGGAGGAGGAGGAGGAGGGAATGGGAGGAGGATGAAGACGGGGATGAGGATCGGGACGAAGACGCAAGGAGGGGAGGAATGAGGAGGGAGGCGGCGAGGAGACGCGAGGCGCCGCGGACTCAAAACAAGGACCCACCACCACGGGACTCTCGATTGTCGGGAACAACGAGAAACCACCAAGACTATTCCAAAGGCTCACGCCATTCCGCCGACCTTCAAAACGAGGACCCAACACCCAACGCCACAGGATTGCGGTGAACAGCGAGAACCGAGAACCCAGCAACACTATTCGTTTTGTTTTGGTTGGTTTCTGAGCGCCAGGAAGGGATGCACACTGCAGACAGTGAGGCAATCAACGATCAACGCTAGGATGCGACGAGAAACCCTCATGCACTACTCCGAACGGCCGCGAGGGGGGGATAAGAGGAGGACTAGCGATTCGTTTGAGGAAAAGCTGGGGGATTGGTGACCAGTTGAGGAGGCAAGATGCATGGAGAAGGGGAGCATGGTGGGAAGATGAGCAGGGCGAGGGCACGGGAGGAGGTACGCTGGAGACTGAAAGAGAAAGGAGGAGAGGAGGAAGGGGGAGGGAGAAGAAAGAACAAGACCGCATTCCCGGCTCCACCCGTCTGGAGCCGCCGCCACCTCGCACCTCGTCACTCGTCAGGCGACAGGCGGAGGGCGAATGGCGAATCCAAGCACAAAGCACAAGGCGCGGGGCAACGCGTGGTGGAGGGCCATCATCGATCACCGCGCCAATTCCTCTCCCGAACTCCGAACTCCAAACTCCTGACGCCTGGCGCCTCATCCTCATATCTCATCGTCTGCCATCCTCGCATCTCCCCATCACGATCCTCGTGAGTGGTGTACCGAAATGGGCCGAGGCCGCCATGCGAACCCTGGCACTGGCGCCTTCGGTGGAGCTCCCTACGGGGCCACGATCCTCGTGATGGGTGTGCCGAAATGGCCAGAGGTCGCCATGCGAACCCTGCCACTGGCGCCTTCGGTGGAGCTCCTATGGGGCCACGATCCTCGTGAGGGGTGTGCCGAAATGGCCCGAGGCCGCCATGCGAACCCTGCCACTGGGGCCTTCGGTGGAGCTCCCTATGGGGCCACGATCCTCGTGATGGTTGTGCCGAAATGGCCAGAGGTCGCCATGCGAACCCTGCCACCGGCGCCTTCGGTGAAGCTCCTATGAGGCCACGATCCCCGTGAGTGGTGTGCCGAAATGGCCCGAGGCCGCCATGCGAACCCTGCCACTGGGGCCTTCGGTGGAGCTCCTTATGGGGTCACGAAACGTCGTGCTGGGTGTGCCGAACAGAGACATGATGGCGATGATGGTGATGCTGACGATGGCGATGATGACGACGACGATGATGATGACGACGATGATGGTGATGCTGTTGATGATGATGATGATGATGATGATGATGATGATGATGATGATGATGGTGATGATGATGACGATACCGATAATGATGATGACGATGATGATGATGATGCTGATGCTGATGCTGATGATGATGATGATGATGATGATGATGATGATGATGATGAGCGGGAAGAGGAGAAGTGAACGCGGGGTGCTGTCTTCTCATAACGAGAACCCAATACCACAGGTTGGTTGGAAACAAAAGCAAAGATGCTTGCACCACTGGCACCACCATTCTGCCGCCTCAGTGTCCTCTGTTGAGCGGGCTAGTGGCCACGGCTTTGACAGACGCATGCCCTTTGGCCAAGGGCATTGGCCAACGCCAGCTCCTCCTCCTCCTCCTCCTCCTCCTCTTCCTCCTCCTCCTCCTCCTCCTCCTCCTCCTCCTCCTCCTCCTCTTCCTTCTCCTCATCCGCCTGCTCCTACTCCGTCCTAGCCCCCTCTGTTTACGTCGCCCCACGGGTCCCCGCAGGCCCCTCGGCGAGGCCGCCGAAGCCTCTCGGACCCCCTCCCCGCGCGCCGCGCGCGCCTCTCGCGGGGGGGGCGCCCCCGCGCGGCGGCGCCCGCGGCAGCGCCCCTCCGCCCCGTGGCCGCGGCGAGCCACAAAATCTCTGCAGGGCGCGCGGGGGCGCGAGCCGGGCCTCAGATCTCGGACCTCGAGCCTCGAGCCTCGGATCTCGATCCTCCAGCCTCGCGAACCTCGATCCTCGGATTTCGATCCTGACATCCCAGTTGGCTCCCTCCTCGCCCGTTCCGTCATCAGCCATCCCTCGGCTCAGGCTGCCGAGGGCTGGCGTTCTCCCAGCTCTGTTCCTCACGATGGCCTTGCCAGGTCGCGCTCAGGTGAAGGCATGCTGGCGGCCGGTCCGGGGGCGCTGGCTGCGGGTGCCGCTCGCCGAGACGCGCAGGTCGACGGGAGCACCTTGTTCATGGGTGTGGTCACGCAGCGGCTTGGCCAGGATACGCAGAAAGCTAACGAGCTCAAGGACATCTTCCTGAGGGCGCGGCTTAGCACAGTGGAAGACTTGCGCTGCCTGGAAGCCAGTCTCAACACATTCAGGTGCTTCATAGAGCTTGGGGTGCTTCATAACGATCCTCCTCCTCCTCCTCCTCCTCCTCCTCCTCCTCCTCGTCCTCTTTCTGCACCTGCCAGCAGTCCCGAGGAGACAGAGGAGACAGAGGAGGAGGAGGAGGAGGAGGAGGAGGAGGAGGAGGAGGAGGAGGAGGAGAAGGAGCACGAGGGAGGAGGGAGGAGGGAGGAGGGGGGAGGGGGGAGTGGGGAGGGAGGAGGGGGGAGGGGGGGGAGTGTAGGGGCCCCTCCTCCCTCCTCCTCCTCTCCTCCTCCTCTCCTCCTCCTCCTCCTCCTCCTCCCCCTCCTCCGGCGCGCTGGGATCAGCGCTCGTGCGAGACAGGCGAGCCGCGGCAGCATTGTTTTTCTCTCCCTCCTCCTCTCCTCCTCCTCCTCCCTCCTCCTCCTCCCCCCTCCTCCTCTCCTCCTCCTCCTCCTCCTCCTCCTCCTCCTCCTCCTCCTCCTCCTCCTCCTGCGCGCTGGGGCCACCGCCCGTGCGAGACAGGCGAGCCGCGGCAGCATTGTTTTTCTTCTCGGTTTGAAAAATGTGGCTCTCCCCTCAGCGTCGCGCACGTATGTCGCAAAAGCTTCTAATGTGCGACAGCTACGTGGACGGATGGCGGCGCGTGTTCAAAGTGGTGCGCTCGCCTGAGAGCCGCGCACATTCGTCTCAAAAGCTTGCAACAATGACAACAAAGAAAACGGCCTCCTCTTCGAAATGAGGCTCTCGGTTGAGATTTCCTTGAGCCCGAAGAGCATACACTTGAACATGTGCAACAGCTGCACGGATGGAGGGTGATTATGTTTCAGGATGGAACACTCGCTTTAGACTCCCTCAAAGTGCATGTACAGAAGCACACACCGGTGCAACAACTACACACACACACGTGGCCAGCTCTTCTCGAATTGGGGATGTCTCTGGACACTTCGATCAACTGTGTGATCATACATTTTCGCAGTCCTTACTGTTCGCTAGAAAGATGCAAAGCAACTCCTCTTCAAAGCGGAGCCCTCACCGGAACGGCAGGCCTGCAGGGTGCTGGTCTCTCAAGGGGGCGCTCCTCGAAGGGAAAGGGGAGGCTTGCAGTGAAAGCACTCGGGGGACGGGCGCCTGCATTCCGACATCGTAGATGCATCTTGGGTTTCCTCTGGTCCTGCTCCTCCTGCTCCTCCTGCTCCTCCCCCTCCTCCTCTTCCTCTTCCTCTGGCTCCTCCAGACACCGTACGCCTGGGCCGACACATCAAGGGAGACACCATACGTCTCCCCGCCAAGTTTGCATCAAACGCTCAACATACTGTATGAATTCATGGACTTCAGGGTTTCCTTCTCCTTCTCTTCCTCCTTCCCACGTCCTCCTTCCCTGGTGTTCGTCCTCCTCCTCCTCCTCCTCCTCCTTCTGCTCCTCTTGTCGAAGCTGTGGCTCCAAAGTTCCTCTGTACAAGGCGCGCTCGTCGTCGGCGGGGCGGAAGGTCTCCTTCGACTTGACGGGCGACGAGGAGGACGAGCTGGTGGCCCCCCGAGGGACCAGAGGGGGCGGACGGCAGGGGCCGCAACGACGCCAAGGGCGGTCGGCGCGCTGCAGACCAGGAAGTGGCCGCCCTCGTGGAGCAGGCTCTCCAGGCGACAGGGGACCAGGAGCTCATCGGCGACCTGCGCAAGCAAGTTGAGAAGCTCGCGGCGGAGGTGACGAAACCCAAGGGCGAGCCGTCCCTAATCGAGGTGCTTCGTCGAGCCGAAGGAGTTTGCAAAGATGCAAGGCATCGTCACTCGCAGCAGGTTGCACATGTTGTTCGGCTGAGGAGACAGCTGGAGCTTGCTGAGCGGTAGGAGGCGAAGGCGGCGCGGGCGGTGGCCGAGGCCGCGTTGGCCCGCAAGGCCGCCGCACAGGCTGTGGCCCACGCCGAGGGCGCACAGGCCGCGCCCGCCGCCCAGCCCGACGCCTCAGCAACAACGCCAATGTGTCACGTCAGCTGGGACCAAGGGTTATTTGAAAAATCGTTAGCATGGGGTGTGAAGAGCACGAGAAAGAAGTGATGAGGGGCATCAAGAAGAATATTGAGGCCACGCAGAGTGCCACGGCTTCGAAGGAGGCCGAGGTCAAAGCGTGGCTGGAGCAGATGGAGTCCGTCAAGCGCGACATCGAGCATAGGCTCGCCAAGAAGAGACGGGAAATAAACGGCCAGGCTGTGGCTGGCGGCGGGGGCGCCGAGGCCGCGCAGCCGCCGCAGGCGGCGGCAGGGGGTCCCCAGGCGCTGCCGCCAGCGGCGAGGCTGCGGCGGCAGGCAACGGCGCCGGCGCACCCGACGCAGCGGCCCAGGCGGCCACGGAGCAGAAGATCGCGGAGAAAACGAAGCAGCTCTCGGAGGCCAAGTTCCTGGCGGAGACACAGAAGCAGAAGGGCAAGAGCATTGGCAAGGGCGGCAAGGGCTGCGCTTCCCAGGCCGACGGCGCTAGCTCTTGACTATCTGGAGCTGCGCCGATGGCGAGCGAGCCGCCCGACGAGGCGGAGGGGGGGGCAGCATAGCCGATGGTTTTGTGCCAATGTCACTTGCATGGGAGAGAAGCGTTGGAACTGGCTTATGTCCATGACGTTCGACTTCGCCAGTATCGTTGAGTCGCGCATCCACGATGACAGGACTCTGCGTAGGTATGGCGCCAAGGCCGGGGGAAAAGGGCCTTCGCTTGTTCACCAATCCTGCGAGGCCGTCTTTAGAAGCGAGAGGTGCAGTCGGCGCCAAGAGGGGGGCCCTGATGGAGCGCTCGAACGAGGGCGGTGAATAGTTCATGTCTAAGGGGCACTCGCAGTCCCATCGCCTCCCAGCTGGCAGGATAGCTGGGAGCAAGCTGTACGCAAATCACCATCCTAATTGCATCGGTGGCTTTCTTGCTGCAGTTGTGCACTTCTCGGGCTTCAGCATGATAACGATAAGCTGTTACGCGCGCATCTGCGCGGGGCTCACTGGGGCCAACGTCGGCAGGTTTCAGAGACTAGCAGGGCATTTGCGGTCTCTTCAACTCCCCTGGATAGTTTCGGGAGATTTCAACATGGAGCAGCGTCAACTTGAGTCAGGCATCGCCCGTCGGTTGCAAGCCGTGGTGTTGCAGCAAGCAAATGGGTTGCCACGCGCAATCACGGCTCGGGCACGGACATTTATTATCTTCTTTGCAGCCAATCCGCTGTGCCATTTATCGCCGACATCCGCCCTGTCATCTCGGTGCCTGAAAGCCGCGCGCAGGACTCGAGATCGCCATGCGTCGATCGGGGGAACAACACCTGACGAGAATTCTAGACCCCAGGTCGGCCCCCACAGGTCCCACGACCGCGTAAGGAAGCCACCGCGGGGTCTAAGACTAGTCTTGCGAAAGCCACGCGTAAGGTACAGCATCAGCTCGCTGTCGAAAAGCGAGCTACCAAGTTTTTTGCTACGTTTGAGGTTTGCTGTCCGTTTGAGCAATCCGTTGCGAATCCCGAGGACGATGGAGCCGGGGAAAAAATCCCTCGGCCTCTGGGATAGGGGAACTAGATACTGAGCCTTTCAATTTTGATGAGTGGCCTGAGGAGGAAGACCCGTGGGCTGAGGAGCTCTGGTTCTGCCCCGACTCCCCCCTCCTCCCCGCTCAAGCTGCGTCAGGTAATGGAGCATCGCAGCAAGTGCCTCAGCCTGGGCCCCCTAACAAGTCTCACGAGGTCTCAAGGGACGTGCCAGAAGTGGCCGAGCAGTCTGGGGTGGAGCCACCGAGAGCTCCTGCTCCTGCTTTTGGCCATCCTCAGCCGCAGACCCTGGATTCCTCTGGGGCCGGAGGCCCTAGTGCTTGGGCTGGAAGGGGAAAACTCTGGAGGGGCCCCGTCTTTCGCCATCCCGTCTGATGCGCGGGCTAGGTGTAGACGTGACGTAGGGTTTGTCTCCGGAGCTGCCACTCTGCAGTCCCTTGCTCCTGCTTTGCGCCACGACTCAAGCCAGCTCAGCTGGGGACTATTTCATTTCAGGCCTCTACGCCACATGGGCGTCAGCTGTCGAATCCACAGTCACTTCTCACCATGGGGTGGACTTGCCTCGCGGGCCGTCGCGGGCCGATGGGGCCCAGGTTCACCGTCACCACAGTGAAGATGCCACAAAAGGTTCGCGCGACGCCCCTTCGGGGTCAGATCAGTGGCTGATGGGCCCAGCTCAACGATCTGCTCGGAGGTCTCGCGTTGCACAGGACGAAGGACAACGGCGTTCTCCAGATCGAGCGCCACGCGACGGGATGTGCACGGCATCTTGCGGATCGGCCTGAGCACGTGCAGCGCGTGCTCATCGAAGGCCGCGACCCCCCGTGGTCGGGGCGGGGGAAGGTTCTGAGCGGCGCAGGCGAAGTGGTCACACCAGTGCTCGTGAGCTTCGAGGCAAGCGCCAAGAGGATCATGGGGAGGGCGCAGCGCAGGACAGTGCAGAATAGCATCAACGAGTGTAAGGACTCCATGGTTGAAGATGGGGCTATAAGGACTCTACATAAGGCGCTTAATCCACAGAGGTTGCCAAGTCTCGATGTGGATCAAGGAGAGGTTGTTCTCTTCCACCCACGCGGTGTAATCGACCACAAAGCGAGGACGCGGCGCGACTTGCGGCCACCAATTGCCCTGGACGAAAACGAAATCTCTCGGGCCTTTGCCCGGGTTCAAGCCGCTGCTGATGGCAAGTCGTTGCCCGATATTTCTGTCGCAAAGATTCGGTCGGCCCTTCGCGAGATGAAGGGGGGATCGGGCCTCGGCGTCGACATGCTCAGCCCGCTCGACTTTGAGCGCCTCCCCGACGAGGCGCTGGCCGAGCTGGCGCTGCTGTTCCAGGCGCGCGAGCACCATCTCGCGTGGCCTGGCCAAATGCTGCTGGTTAAAGGCCGCCCGTTGCCCCCCCCAAAAAATGGAAACCGCATCGTCGGCCCGGCGTCGACGGCAGGGGGGTCGCGGAGCCTCGCGCGCGAACCCCACGCAGCCTCCGCGAGGCAGGAGGTGCCCCACCACCTCGGGGTCGCCACATGGGGAGGCACTTGTCGACATCCAGTCGTTCTACGACTCCATCGAGTGGCCGACGCTGGCCTCCTGCGCACTGGCGCTGGAGCTCCCGCCGCAGACCTTGCACCTCGAGCTGCCGCAGTGCGCGGCGGCTCGGACGTTCGGCCAGCTTGGCGCCGCGACCAGGGTCTTCAGCCCACGCGGAGCGTCGTCCAAGGCCTGCGGGCTGGGACGCGCTTCGCCAAGGCGATGACCCACTACGTGCTGGCGACCATCACAGTCGCCCACCCGCGGCACGGGCAGCGCATCTGGATCGACGACCTGCCCCAGTCTGCCCGAAGCTCGCGAGCCGCCGCAAGGAAGGATTTGGCTGCGAGTGTGATTGACACGCGTGGGGAGTTGCGGACCAAGCAGTTGCGAGTTGCACCGAAGTCCGTCATCGCGTGCTCGCCGTTCCAGGACGCCACGCGGGTGGCGAGGCGCGTGAGGCTTGCTGGCTACTCTGTCCAGCCAGCCAAGCAGGCCGCCGACCTCGGGGTCGACATGGGCGGCGGAGTGAGAATGTCTCGCGAGAACAGGGCCAAGAGGGATGCGAAACAGAAGTCCATAAGTGGCAAGGTGCGGAGATTCGCATTTGCGTCGAGGAAGTACCGCGTCACGGGGAGGCTCGAGAAGGAGGGGGCCCAGGCAGCGGGGGTGTACGGGCACCAGGCCTACGGCACCTTCGGCGCCAGGTTGACCCTGGCTCGCCGTCGCCTGGGCCAGGCGCTGGCCGCACCCACGCGCGGGCGCTGCCTGACCACGCTGCTGGCGCTGAGGGCGGGTGACCTGGATCCCGCGGTCAAGCTGCCAGCAGAGACTCTGGGCATGTGGCTACGCATTTGCTCGACCAGAGCTGCGACCAGAGCTGCCACCAGGAGTGCGGCAAGCGTGGGACAGGGTATACAGGCACATGCAGGAGCTCCCCGCAGCGCAGCGTGTGCGCCATGTGCGGGGGCACCTCACTGCTACCGTCCTCCACTTGATGGAGGCAGACTGGGATCCGTAGCAGGCTATGGGCCCTCCCCGACTGTCACCCTGCCGCGGGGGGCATGTGGAAGTTCGACGACGAGATGTACACAGGGCGTGCGGTGCTGGACTCGTGCCAGGGTTTCATGACGGATTTCAAGCAGACCCTGCGACACGCACTGTGGCAGAAAGCCCGTCAGCATTTCTGTGGCACAGGGCTGGAGCAGGGCGTCGACTGCGCCTCGTGCAAGATCTTGCTGCAGCAGTTTGCGGCCGTCCCTGCCTATGGGCACAAGCTGTCAGAGGTCATGCTCGCTTGCGCAGTGGGGGGGTACTGGCCCCGGCACGGGCGGGGTGTAACGTCCTCGATGACGGAAGGCACCAGGGAGTACGATGCACCGCATATGGCTACGTGAATGCAACGAAGAAAGTAGCGCATACGAGGAGTCGAATGACCTGATCCCGCAGGCTATCGCTCAGGGCAAGGCCGACCAGGGCTTCTGTTTCAGAGGCCTCATGCCAGCGCCCTGGACGGCAGTGCCAGCACCTTGCGAGACCGATACCTGGATCGGCACGGAGGAGCTGGACGGGAAGCTGATCACCGAGGGCTGCATCGCGGGCGGCTCTGAGCAGGCCCCACTGTTCGCCTTTGGCGACGCGAGCGGGGGGCCTGACACCAGCAGCCCGCTCTTCCGCCGCGTCGGCGTGGGAGTTGTTTCCATGCGTGCTCTCGAGCCTGAGCTGCAGCTAGCCTCGACTGTGCGCGGCCCTCTTTCGAGGCCAAGACAGATTGTTGCTCGAGGCGAGCTGCGAGCTTTGCTTTTAGCCGCGTGGATGACCACAGGATCCATCGCGTTCATTTCAGATTGCGAACCAATCGCTTCAGGGTTTTATAGCCGCGAGTTCGAAGAGCCCACAGGAGAGGACGCTGACCTGTGGGCGCGCCTGGGGCTTTTGCTGCGAAAAAGGTCGCACGATGCCATCACTGTCCTCTTTGTGAACTCTCACCTGTCTGCCACCGACATCGTGGATGGGAGAGCTCCGCGGTGGATGGTGGCAGGTAATCTGATAGTTGATGAGATTGCTGGGCAGGCGGCCAGTGAAGCTCGCCTCCCAGGGGCAGTCCACCAACAGGTGTTGTTGCGTGAAAGAACGGCCCATCTTGTCAGGATGCGAATTCTTCGGGCCACTCTTGATTACATGGCTGCTGAAGATAAGGATAGGAGCGTTGCGGACGAAAAGGTCCTGCCGTCCCTGCCCCTCCCCCGCCTCCTGCTGCTGCCTCTCTCGCCCTTCTTGCCTCGTCCCATTCAGTGGACAGCACAGGGTGTAGATGCACCAGGTGCGGAGGCTCGGCGTCGAAGGTGACGCGGACAGCCTGGCTGAGGTCCCTGTGCTTCCATCCGATTAACTAGAACGGTGTTCTTTTTAGTTCGGAAGCCTGAAGGCGCGATGTTGCACATTGCAAGTGGTTATGCCCACCCCAGTCACAGAATGCAATATCATCGTGATTTGAAGTTGTGGTACTGCGTCAGTTGTGGTGGTTCTGGTTCCCTGCAACTCTTGGCCCTTGGGCGCGCGCGCGCGTGTGTGTGTGTGTGTGTGTGTGTGTGCGTGCGTGCGTGCGTGCGTGCGTGCGTGCGTGCGTGTGTGTGTGTGTGTGTGTGTGTGCGTGTGCGTGTGTGTTCTTGTAGTTTTCTCACTTACAGTCCGTATGCACATAGCATGAAATACGAGTCTTAGTACCTGTTAAGTTCCTGTCCAAGGCCTGTTTTTCTTACGTTGCGATTGTGTAGGATAAGATCTGGGGATAAGATCTTGGGGTAAAATCGCCGCCAGGAGCACTCAAGACATGTTTTTGCTTTGCCGCTGTATCTAGGGCTCAGGCCGTCCCCCTTGCCACAGGGGCCGAGGAGCTAGCAGCAGTGCGCGTTCAAAGGAACCCCTCGAGCGCAGTCGGCCTGCCATGTTCAGAGATTGATCTGTCTCAGTGGTCTCGGCTGCTGGATCGGATATTCTCTTCACCATCGTGTGTCGACGTCATCCTGGAACGCTGGACGACCCAGCGCGCACCACCGACGTCTTACGTATTCCATACCTTGTTGTTTTTATCTTCTTCCATATTTGGCTTTGTCTTCCCTGGTGCCACGTGCTGTATTGCGGCTATACCGTAAGCACCAGCAAGAGGACGAGCCTGGTTCCGTGTCCACCTTCTCTTTCGCCTACGTGCTGCTTTGTGGCTATACCGTGGGTGTCAGCGCGATTGGAGACACGGACACCCTCTTCTCCCTTTTCTCGATTGAGATGTCTCTGCTTGGCAAGCATGCAGGCGCATACCGTGCTGTTCTTCAATCCCCTGCAGCACTTCCAGCATCAGGCCCCCTTGCGATCGAGGAGGCAACCCGTGCTCGTCTAGCCTGCCTGAGTCGACTTGGCGCCGAATTAGGTATTTACCCTGGAGTTCTGTTTCCACATAGGCCTGCAGATTTACCTTCGGAGGTGGTGGATTTCTGGGGCACCGTCTTCTGGAACCTTGTCGTCTCGGAGCCGTCCGTGGACTTCCTCCTGGCCCTCAAGGCACTCCAACGAGAGCTCCTTACGTTGGCCTCACGTTCGGGGACTCTTACACCACGTTCTTGGGAGCTTCTGGGAAGCGTGACTCTGGCCATCATGCTACTCAGCCTACGGTTTGGAGGACTCCGAGGTCGTAGGCAGGTTTGGTGGGCCCAGCGGGCTTGTGGACCCTTGGAGGCCCAATATCGGAAGGCGCTCATTCGTTCTGGGGAGGCTCAATTGTGTCATGTATTAGCCCTCAAAGACCTGATCCAGCTCCAAACGTCTGGCATTTATGGGACGGGGCCCCCGCGAGGCCCAGAATCACATCACATTTATCAACTAGGCTATCGTGCACGCTATATTGGACAAGCTCGGGAACGCAGGAAGACAGGCTCCCTGGTTGGTTTTGTTGCTCGGTTTCGTGAACACGTTCGGGACTGGCATCTAACAAAAACAAAGGTACGGGCACCCCAACAGAGGAGATATTCTACACTTCTCGAGCGTGACGGATCGTCCCAATTTTTCTGCCTACTGATTGCTCGTACCTGTACGGAGCGGGCTTTCTTTGTCGAGGCCGCCTACATCAATATTTACCGGCCTGAGGCGAATGATCTCCCTGATGTCCGCCGCGTCGGACACTCAGGAAAGGTTCGTGCACGGCCTCGACGACGGCGTAATGGCAGATTCGCTCTTTCTTCACGGAAATCGCTAGATCGCATTCAGGTCTCGGAGGATTTATGGCACGACCGCAGCTTGGAGAAGCATGCGGCCAAGTTTTTAGCCCGTCAGCAATATCTTGTCCAGCGTAGCCGTATTCAGACAGTATTACGATACCCATTCCAGTATGTCTACCAATATTATCAAAGTCAAGTATATGATCGAGACCGAACCCAAGGACCCCTGGACCCACACCTGCCAGGCTACACACCCCTGTTTCTGAAGCTCCTGTCCTGGAAACCTGAATACATCCAATGGGAACGAGCATCTTTGTTTCGCAAGTATCCTGAGGATTTCTACTTCCTGGTCTGGACCTTCTGTGCACTATTACCCCACTACCGTGACAAACTACGTGCGCGTGCATATGTATCTCAAAAGATAAGTACCCTTGGTCAGCATGTACCCCGTCTCACATACCTATTGGTACCTATCGTTGCATGGCGAAAAGACGTGTACAGGTGGATTCAGTCACTCCTGCGCGCAGAGGCTGTTATACGACCGCACTGGGTCTCTCTTGTACGGAGGTCGACCCACGTCGCCACGGCGACCCCTCGCCCTCTGAAGAGGCAATTAGTGAATGTACAGCGTGTCCTTTCTGCTTTCAAGATGTCTGATATTTCCAACCTGCCGCGACAGGCCTTTGCTCAAGTATGTTCAGGCGCTGACGTTTCGAAGATCGAGCTTGGTGGACGAACTCCTGTTGAGCATGTTGGCCCAGAGGCCTTTCACAATTTATCAGAAGTATGTGGGAAGTGGCTCCGTGTGCATTCGTTATCGTTCACCAATCTCCGGGGTCTTCGGCATCTTGCAGAGACTAGGGCTGATCCGCAGTCCTCTGGTCAGATATTTGCCTCCCTCACTGCTGATGTACAGGCTGGCTTTAAAGAGGCAAAAGCGCAGGCGGCCGTGACTGTCGAGGATAAAGACCCCAGTGTGCTATGGATTATGGCTCCACTCTGTCTGTTGATACGTTGGTTCTACTTGATCGGTCGTGTACCCCATCGGTGGCGTATTAGTACCGCACCCGTCGATTCTGTTGTTCAATGGTATCGTACCCTCCTAGATTTCACGATCCCCAAACCCCTGTTCAAGAATCGCTCGGCTTTTAGTGTTCGAAACGTTCCTTATGCATACCCGACAGTCAAGGCCAAGTGCTGGAGCGCGGACGGCCAGCACACATGCACGGACGAAACTCACTCCTGTTTTCGCAACATCTGCAGTTTTTACCACATGCCAGGCCGACGAATTTATCGCAGAGTTGGCCGTTGCATTCAGTATCTGCTGGCGTTTGTGACGCCAGGCTGGTCCGTTCGTGACATGAAGCAGGCACTGCCGATCCTTCAGGAAAGAGTAAAAGCACTTCGCCCCCCTCAGAGGCCACGTGGGAGCCCAAGGTTCTGCTGTCTTGGATGTGGGGTCTCTCTGGATCACCCAACCCTGGTGGTGGCCGATGCGGGACAGGCCTACGAGGACCTTTCGACAGAGGCTATATCAGAAGCAGTAGACGCGTTTTTTGCCGACCTGCCAAAGATAACAAAATGCCATACTGTGACGGTCACGGATAACGAACAAGGTTTCAGCACTTCCTGGGGAGGCAATTTCCGTGAGCCACATAGTGACCGCACCGTGTTTTCGTTTCGATCCTTAAGACGTGCTGTTCTGGGATTTCTTGGCATGAAGTTCTATCGTCTTGGGGGTCTCTGGCTGGAACAACTTCGCGGGATCCCTATTGGTGGGCCACTATCTGGGGTTATCTTGGAGTTGGTCTTGAGCCGCTATGAGAACACGTTCGACCACGCCTTTAAGTCACGCCGTAAGGATGTCGCCCCAGGACGATATGTCGATGATCTTTGCCTGATGTCGCGTACATGGTGTAGAAAATGTGTGTGTATGTGCCTGCAAGCTGTATATCGTGACGTTGTATGCTTTAAAGTGGACGAAAAACAACTTATACTTAACCATACAGTGATTCAGAAGTTCTTGGACGTCGAGATCCATTTTGGGTTCAGTACTTACTCTGTCTGTCCGTTGCATAAGAATGAACGCTACGCGTGGACCGGCCGTGATACAGATCTGGTAAAGCACTCTTTGCCCCCCTACACTGGTTCTGGGAATCGGATTACCCAAAAACAACATCGGGCTGAGCTTCGTGGTAGACTGACTAGGTGGCGCTCGCTCCATATCCCAAAGGCTCTGCTAGCATATCTGATGTGTGTTGACGTTATGGTGTATCTACGTCTGGGGTACCCGTTTTGGTTTATATATCGATTGTGGATTCCGCTCTTCGTTGGAACCGAAGGCCATGACCTTATAAGACTATGCTTATCCCTGGTGTACCACTCCTGTCCTAAATTGACACGCGCTGTACCCCAACCCCTTGTGCTTCACCGTAACCACTGTGCTCGTGCTCAAGAGGCTCTTTTACGTGCTGTCTCCGTGCACCAGTCTCTGTGCACCTACTCCGAGGCTCCGCGTCGGTCGTCAGCCATGGGTGGCCAGGGCCACTACGGCGGCGGCAAGGGCCAGGGGAGCTACGGCAAGGGTTACGGCCAGGGGAACTTTGGCAACTCTTGGGGAAAAGGACGTGGCCAATGGCAGCCACGACAGGACGGGTTTGGCGCGATGGCCAACCAGTTCAACGACATGATGGGATCCTTGGCGGCGCTGGGACAGATGGCGAAAATCGGCTCCGCTCTTACGCAGGCCCAGGGCTCTAGCACGGCATCCTCCCCGCAGAAAGAATCGAACACCCAGGGCATGCAGCTTGGCAGTGAGGACCTCGCCGAAGCTCTGACTGGCGTCATCACACGCGCTGAGGACAAGGGCGACACAAGATTGCAGAACACGGTGCGGAAGCTGAGCGAGTTTCTGAGCAGCCCCGCCCGCCAGTCCAACCAGCCCCCCCCACAGCCGGTGACGATCAGCCAGGGCCCGCTCGGACCTGGGATCCTGCCACGTGGAACGGCTGAGGACTACGCGGCCGCCCAGGCCGCGGCGGTGGAAGAGTCTCCAGCCTTCAAAAAACTTCGAGCCGACGTCGACCTTCTCGCCATGGAACAGAAGCAGCATAAGACCGCCATTGCCAAGATCGAGAACACCACCCAGGAGACCAGCACCGACATGAAGAAGCTCCTTGGCTTGTTCAACGCTCGCTTTGCGGACGGTGGCCACCCTGCTGGCCCTGCACCTGGCGGCGACGGCCAGAACCAGGCCCTTTTCGCCCCGACGGTGACGGAGGCCATTCACGACAAAGCCATCGGATACGTTGGCATTTCGAGTACACGACGTGAAGCAGGTGACTGCCGTGGCAAGCTCCCAATGCCCTTCAAGACCTGGTGGGACGCGATGGGAGCACTCAAAGGGGTGGGCCAGTGGAAGACGAAGCTCACCAATCTCGAGTGCCCAGGGGAGCAGCTCGGCGATGCGCTGACGAAGCAGGACGTTGGTAAGCTCTTATACCAGTACTTGCAGCAGGACGGCACGTGGGCCGAGGAGGAGATGCAGGAGTTCCCCATCAACTGAGATGACATTACCTCCTCTACGTCCCAGTGGTGTGGTTTCTTCTCAGAGGTCTCGCCCACGTCTGTCTGGAAATTTGTACTGATCATGTGCGCAGTTTTTGCAGGATTTCAATTTTGCTTGGTCGTCCTCGGGGTTAGGACGCTCGTTCTCAACGGGGCGTCGAAGCTCCTCGAGGCCACCTTGAATTTCGTTTGCAGCAGTTGGCAACATTTCCTCATGTCCTTCCTGTGGGGCCAGGTATGGTCTAGTCTTTCTTCTTTCGTTGCTGACCCAATGTTGGAGGACGCTGGGGACTATGGTGAGTGGGAGGAGCCACCCACCACGCCCAATAAGTTCTCAACCAGCTTTGCGTCTTCTGTTGCATTCCCTGCTCTTGTCTTTCTCGTGCGCCGCCTCCGTGGCAACCGCATGTAGATAAGTATGAACTGCGCCGCGCACGTACACTCGCGAGCCCCCTGCCTTCTTTTGACGGGCTCGATACTGTGTATCCCGCCCTGAAATTTGTTGGGAGGCTTGTGTGTGTGTGTGTGCGTGTGCGTGTGTGTTCTTGTAGTTTTCTCACTTACAGTCCGTATGCACATAGCATGAAATACGAGTCTTAGTACCTGTTAAGTTCCTGTCCAAGGCCTGTTTTTCTTACGTTGCGATTGTGTAGGTTAAGATCTGGGGATAAGATCTTGGGGTAAAATCGCCGCCAGGAGCACTCAAGACATGTTTTTGCTTTGCCGCTGTATCTAGGGCTCAGGCCGTCCCCCTTGCCACAGGGGCCGAGGAGCTAGCAGCAGTGCGCGTTCAAAGGAACCCCTCGAGCGCAGTCGGCCTGCCATGTTCAGAGATTGATCTGTCTCAGTGGTCTCGGCTGCTGAATTGGATATTCTCTTCACCATCGTGTGTGTGTGTGTGTGTGTGTGTGTGTGTGTGTGCGTGCGTGCGTGCGTGCGTGCGTGCGTGCGTGCGTGCGTGCTTGCGTGCGTGCGTGCGTGCGTGCGTGCGTGCGTGCGTGCGTGCGTGCGTGCGTGCGTGCGTGCGTGCGTGCGTGCGTGCGTGCGTGCGTGCGTGCGTGCGTGCGTGCGTGCGAGCGGGCGTGCGTGCGTGCGTGCGTGCGTGCGTGCGTGCGTGCGTGCGTGCGTGCGTGCGTGCGTGCGTGCGTGCGTGCGTGCGTGCGTGCGTGCATGCGTGCGTGTGTGTGTGTGTGTGTGTGCGTGTGTGTGTGTGTGTGTGACACCCCCCACTCCCTGCAGGGCCGAGCATTTGCGGTTAATCTCCCAGGGCTCGTGGCCAAAGGTCTTGAGCAAAGCTGAGAAGGTCACCGAAGCACTGTGGTGATTGATTGACGTAGTCATACTGTCATGCCCATGCTCATGCTCCTCCTTCTGCTCCTGCTCATCTTTCCCCTCAGCCTCTGGCGGTCCCTTTTTCGGCTGGCGGCCCCGTCCCTCCGTCACGTCGCGACGCCCCGCTTCCGGGGGCGGCTGCAGCGCAAGATTCGGGCCAAGGGCAGCTCAGGGAGCTGCCCCCGCCGGCTAGGGGCCGAGAGCGGAGTGCGGAAAGGAGGGCACTGGAGGCCTCTCAAATGGGGCCTGGGCAGGTGGGGACCGCACCGCACATGCCCGCCGCAGCCGCCGCATCGCCGATGCGTCGCCCGACGCATGCGGCGTGGAGAGAACCAGGCTCCACATCAAGCCGCACCAGCGGTGCATCGGCGATGCGGCGCGATCCTCTGGCCGCACTCGATGCAACCCCCCCTGAGCCCAGCCTATCCCCCAAGACGTTGTCCTATGGCTTTCGGCTGATAACTCGGCTCCCTGGCGGCCGCTCGAAACGACTCCAACATCCCCGAAACGCCCTCGACGAGGCGCAACTGATGCGAATCACCCTGGGTCTCGAAAACTATCGAACAACTTCCGCGTGCTTTCGACAACTATCAAAATACTCTCCCCTGACGTTGCCCCGGAAGAACGTCGCAAAACGACTGGAGTCCCAGCGCCCTCCACCGGACTCCACCAGAGGTGCGGCTGCGGCGGCCGCGCGTGCAGGCGAGATCGGCTGCGCCTGGCGGGCGGGGCGGCACCGAGCGCTCTCCCGCCCTCGCGGAGGGCAGATTCGGTCACGATCGAATCAGGGAAGATCGACAAAAAAAATCAGGATAGAGGGTTGTTGACCATTTTCGGCCCCTGGGGGCCCTTGCTCCTGCGACCGTCAAGAACAACTCAGGATGTCCACGGGAAAAATATTCAGACCTCTGAGGAGCCACGTTGAGAACAAAATCACGATGAGAAAATTGAATAGATATAAATAAGTAAAAAAAACAAGAAGAAAAGGAACTGTAAAAAAAACAAAAAATTAGTAAATAGAGAAAAGGGAAATAAAAAAATCAAAAAAAAAACAATAAAAAAAGACAATGGAAACAATCAAAGGAAAGGAACGTAACCATAGAGAAAGACAAAAAATGAAATTAAATGAAGAAGCAACTTAAGATTAAAAGATGGAAAGAAGTATATTACCAATATTAGTTTGAAGAAAGAAGGAAAAAAAAAAAAAAAAAAAATTTGATGGTCTTGGATCGGAGATGTGGCGCCGAACAAGGCACCATCGGCCACGTCGTCGGAACCGAATCGAATCTGCCGCGCCAAGAGCCGCGCCAAGGTACACAACAACGCCTATTCAACATCCAATACGAGAGCGTGATTCCTCCGCGCCGAAACTGTGGTAAAATTGCCAACCTTTTCTCTCCCGGAAACCCGGGGGTCGCACCCCGCCCCCCCCCTCCGGAAAATCCCCCCACCCCCTGCTGGAACCCCTCCCCCCCCCACCACCCCCCCATCCCCCGTGCAAAACCCCCCACCCTCCCCTAACCCCTCCCCCCCCCCCCTCCCGCTCGAAAACCGGGGGGGGTACACGACCGTTCGAAGCCCCTCCCCCCCCCCCCCTACCCTCCGGATCCGGAAAACTGGAGGGGGCCACTACCGGTTCGCACCCCCCCTTCCCCTTTCCCCCCCCCCCCTACTCACCGCCAGCAAACGACTCCCGGTCCCCACCACCGTCCGCATCACATCCCCCACTGGTGTTCCCAGCACCACTGTCCTCACCACCGCTGTCCCCACTGGTTCCACCACCGCCCCTACTGTCCCCACCAGTGGCCCCACCACTGTCGCACTGTCCCCGCTGTCCCCAGAACTGTTCCCACCACGGTTCCACTCTCCCCACTGTCTCCACGGCCCCAACCACTGCCCGACTATCCCCACTGTCCCCACTGTCCCACTGACTCCTCCGCTGTCCCACTGAGCTGTCCCACTGTTCCCACCACTGTCCCCACTGTCCCCACCACTGTCCCCACTGTACCTCTGTCCCATTGTCCCACCGCCGTCCTCGCCACCGCCTTCACCACTGTCCCCACCACCATTGTACCCTCCACTGTCCCACTGTTTCCACCTCATTCCCATTGTCCCCACACCACTGTCCCCACCACCACCGTCACCACCACTGTCCACTGTCCCCCCCTGTTCCCACCATTGTCCCCACCACTGTCCCCACCACTACCGTCCCCACCACTGTCCCACTGTCCCACTGTCCCCACCACTGTCCCGCTATCCCCTCACCACTGTCCCCACCAACACCGTCCCCACCACTGTCCGCACCCCCACTCGGTTTTCGAGGAGGGGGGGGGGTTCGAACCGGTAGTGACGCCCCCCGGTTTCCCGGATCCGGAGGGGGGGGGGGGGGGGGGGGTTCGAACCGGTAGTGACCCCCCCCCCTTTTCATGATGAAGGGGGGGGGGGGGGGAGGGGTTCGAACCGGTAGTGACCCCCCCCGGTTTTCCGGAGGGGGGGGGGGCGGGAGGGGTTCGAACCGGTAGTGACCCCCCCCGGTTTTCCGCCAGCAGCGGTAGAACACGCTCTTTCCATCCTAAACATCCGACTTCGTTTATGTTTCGCAACGTGGCTCCCCAGAATTCTGGACCCCTCCAACGCAACCGGCTTCCCATCCCGAATCGTTTTTGTTGATATAGTCCCTGGGCCGGGTACGTGCGGCGAAAAATTGCCAACAACAAACTCAGTCGTGTCTTCTTTTTCACAACGAGAAAATGCCAAACATCAGGCCGTATCGGATCGTCAACATTCGGAACCGAGTCGGATCGAGCCGACCTCAAACCGAGCTAGAGTCGAACTAGGCGTCGATGTAGAGCCGAACAGATCCATCAGGTGACCCCAGGCAAGTCCCCGAATCGTACACTCAAGAAACAGGTTAGGAGTCAATTCCTGGAGGTCTTCGTGGGAACGGCCAAGGGTCATCAAACGAGAGCGCGGGGCCACTGAGCTGGACTGAGCTGGGCTGGGCCCAAGATTGGACCGGGTTGGGCTGGATTGAACCACGCTGAGCCAATTTAACCGCGGATCATGCCGGATCAGGCCAAGGGAATGTTTCAAGACCAGAATACACCGAACCGGAACCCGAACCTGGAACCCAAAACTTGGAACTCAAAGCCCAGCCTGGAACCTGGAACCCAAAACCCAGAACCTAGAACCCGGAATCCAAAATCCGGAACCAGGAACCGGGAACCCAGAATTGGGAACCCAGAACCAAGAAGGGCCCAAGTTTCTTTGAAACCATGAAACGCGCGTATGTGGCTGGGTGAGTGGGCTGGTTCGCTGGCACATAGTATAACGCAGTCGTGCCTGGCCGCTCGAATGTTGCTTCTGAGAGGGCTGTCCCTGTTGCTACTCTTGGTGCGGACGTAACGAGATTGCCTTACAGCTGCGATCGCCGCAAGGTGCGTTGACACCGCAATGCCCGCTCTCACCACGCGTGCTCTCGCAACCTACGCATGCACAACATCGCCTGTGTACATCACAATGACTGGGTGCATGGCAGTTCCCCTGTGCACCGCAACGCCTGTGTACACAACCGCGAACGCGCATGCCGCAACGCCTTTGCGCAACACAACTGCGGCCACGCAAGCACGTCCCGCCTGCACCGCAGCGCTTGTGCAACACGATCCGCGTGCACACCACAGCAGCCGAGCAACGCGGCGACTGGCGACTGGCGACTGCTTGCGCCACACTGCATATGTACACCACAAAACCCACTTACACTTCGAGGGTCCCGACGAGGCCCATAAACCGAAACCTGTGATTATGGGGAGGGGGGGCGCGAACGTATCAAATTGAATGCAAGTTTGTTGTGGTTATTGTTTTTTTCGCCGCCTGGATACCACTCTGACAAGTTTTTCGAATTCCGTGCGGCCGCGGCGACGAAGATCCCTCCTGAAGAAGGGGGAAACACCCTGCCGCCTCGAGTTCACTTGCGTCGCGGTTTCGTCCGAGAAACCCTTGGCCCAAGAGGCCCCAAAGAAAGTTCCGACGCGGCTCAGGATGGTGGCCCCAAGACGGCCGAAGAAACGCCCAAAACGACCCATGGGGGCCCCAAGAAGGGGAGCAACAACCGAAGAGAGAGCGTGATCCACCGCCGCTTTACTGTCGAAAATTCCCCCCCCTCTTCCTCCGGAACCCGGGGATCCCCACCCCCTCCGAAAATCCCCCCCCTGCTGGCCCTCCCTCCAGTTTCCCCCGGCCCCCCCCCCTCCCCTGACCCCCCCCCCTCCGGAAAACCGGAGGGGGTCACTACTGGTTCGACACCCACCCCCCTTCCGGAAAACGGGGGGGGGGTCACTACCGGTTCGAACGCCCCCCCCCTAAAAAAAAACCAGAGAGGGGTCACTACCGGTTCGAACCCCTCCCCCCCCCCTCCAGAAAAAAAAGGGGGGGTCACCACCTTAGTGGGCCCTGGAAAACGACAGGGCCGTTTCTGGTCGCCGCTTCCATTTTCAAGCGGCATTTTTGTTGGGAAGCGGTGGAAAAAAGGCCCTGCCACCTCCGGGGCCTACAGTCACTACCGGTTCGAACCCCCCCCCCCCTCGAAAACCAGAGAGGGGCCGGTTCGACCCCCCCCCCCGAAAACCAGAGAGGGGTCACTACTGGTTCGAACCCGCCCCCCTCGAAAACCTGCAGGGGGGGTCACTTCGGCGACACGTAAGAGTGACCCTAGGCAAGAGTGCCTTTTGGTGCGCGGCCGTAGGGGGGCCCGTGGGGGCCCGGCGCAAACGCGCAAGCCGAGGCCGTCGGATTGCAGCAACGATCGGTGGGGTGCGCTTCGACAGATCCCTAGCGCCAGCAGGCAATTGCGGACCTCCGCCAATTCGTTCCGGGCGCCCCAAAACACCCGCCCGAGGGCTCTGCGAAGCCAGACGTAACCGGGCGCCACCGCGGAATGTTCTGGCACTGCCGGGCCGCATCGCGATGACGTCTGACCGGGTCTGGCGCCAAGGCCGAAACCGGGCCGAAACTTGGCCCCCCCGCGGCCGAAAATAACTTTCAATAACTAAGAATTGAGCTGTAAAGCGCGGAATGCGACAAGTTATTCAAAGTTAATCAAAGCTAGTCAAAGTTAGTCAAAGTTATTCCAGGACGATTCGGGACCGCTCCCAATGCGGAGAGCACGTCGCCCGCTCGACTGGGCCCCCCCTTGCCAAACGAAACACGCGGCATAATGCACCGTGCATGCGTTGCGATCGATTGCGAGGGACGCACCCTGAATCAAACGCGCTTTGATGCGACCGCAGACTGGTGCAGCGCGCGCCAACGCGAGGCCGGGCGCACTCCTCAAGAAAATCTGTCCGACCCCATTAGGGCCAACACTAAAGGTCACTCTGGCCAAGGGTCACTCTTACGTGTAGCCGATCACTACCGGTTCGAGCCCTCCCCCTCGAAAACCGGGAGTGGTCACTACCAGGACGGTGGCGAGGACCGCGGGGAAAGTGGGGAGAGTGGGACCGCGGTGGGGACAGTGGCGGGGACAGCGGTGACAGTGAAACACTGGTGGGGGCACTGGCGGGGACAAGTGGGGACGGTGGTGGGACAGCGGTGCTGTGGACAGCAGCGGATGATGTGGCGCGGGCGGTGACCCGTGACCCAGGGGTCCTAGACTTGCAATACAGACGCTTGGTTTTAGCATTGCTATTTTTGAACAAGTGTCATCCACGTTGTTCCGATCACATGACTACCACTATTTTTTGTACCATCGTACAAATTTCATGTGATAATGTACATATTCTTTTTTCCGCTAGAAACACACTCGAGCAGCATATTCAATGCCGCGCCGCGCAAGCTTACAACGAATACCACTTCAAAACTGTATGTGTTGTGTTAAATGCAATGTTTTTGTTTGCGCGCTCGTCGCTGTCGCCGGTCGCCGCGTTGCGGTTTAGTTGCAGGCGTTGCATGGCGCGATTCATTTTTTATTTTTCGTCGCGCCGTGACTCTTGCGCGTCGCCTGTGTTTCAAGCGTTCTTGGTTTCGCGCCCTCGCGTTTTATGCGCCGTGCGTTTGTTGGTGACGGTGCGCCCCCTGCTGCCAGTGCGTTGCTCTGCTTTGCTGCCTTGCCGCTGCTGCTCGCGGGCGGGCCAAGCGGGGGGGGGGGGCAGGCCCGCGAGGAAACGCCCCCGACATCCTCCACCGGCATACGAGGGCAGGACCTTACGGCAACGACCCCGAGAGCGACGCCACCCAGGGCGCCAGCGGGGATGGGGAAGCGAGAGAGCAGAGAAGGGAGCAGGCGAGGAAAAAGGGGGGGAGAGAGATGAGGTGTGGGGGGGCAAGCAGGTGGACAGGGTAGAAAACATGGAAAACTGACGCGGACGAGAAGCGGACAAGGATGACATATGGCAATTGCACATCACTCTGTCTTGCCCACGTTTGCGCAGATAGCACCCCCCACAAAAAAAACTGCGTCCATGCTGCCCCTCCGCTTCGCGGATCTCCAACAAAAAACCAATGGCGCGGGGCGAGGCGGGGCGAGGCGGCGGCGTTCTCGACCCAGGAAGTTGCATCGCGCCAGCCCCTCGGTCACCTTTCGAATCACGAGGTTGAGAGCAATATGGGCCGAACGCGCCCGCCCCCCTGCGAGCGAGAAGCGCGATCCATCTTGTCTTGCTCGCGCCGTGTATCCGACGGGCCCTCCAATGGCCGCCCCCCCCGCCCCCCCGCCGCCCCCTGCCCCCTTGCCCGCGCGCTCCGCGCGTCGGGCGAACCTTAGGGCGAGGGGGTTTTGCAACTGGAAGGGGCGGGTGCACGGGGGTTCGGCACGCCTTTGCAGGGCCCATCGGGCCCACGCAGCGCTCGACATTCAGCCGGAAAAAGATACCAGCGTCTCACTGGCGAAGAGGCTGGATCAGACTCCGAACTGCTGGCCCTCAACTCCTCTTCATCCCTCCAGCCAATTTCTTACATATCTGCTTCTACTGGGCCTGGGCCCCCGGCCTCAACGCGTTCCACAGCGGCGCTGGGGCTGGATGAGTCGCCGCCCCATCCCATCGCCATCGTTGTCGGCCCCGTGGACCGCGTCAAGAGATAGCGGCAACTTGCGCCGAATGTACATGGGCCTTCTCACTGCGCCTGAGTGGCGGAGAGGCTAGCAGCGAGCGCAAGGAGGCCAATGGGCAAGAATGGCAAGCGACAGAGCAGGGAGAGAAGGAGGAGAAGGAGGCGGTGGAGGCGGAGAAGGAGGAGGAGAAGGAGGAGGATGGGGGGGGGGAGGAGGAGGAAGAGGAGAGGCCATGGAGAAGGGAGGGAAGGAACACGAGGAGGTGGGGGAGCAGAAAAACAAAAGGGAAAAATAATATGATGAAGAGATTGCCGCTCTCCCCCCGCCGCCCCCCTCGCCGCCGCGGGGCGGGCAGGCCGGCGCCGGCGCGGCGAACTCGCGGAAGGTTCCCGCGAACTGGCGGGGATCAAGGGCGGAATCTGAGAGGTGAGGACGTCGGTTTGGATCGCCTGGCAGACCACTGGTTCAAAAGCACGCGCTGCTGGAGGGCGATGAGGAGGAAAAAGAAGAGGGGGGGGGGGGGCGAGCAGGAGGGAGGAAGTGATGGGGGGGGAGGAAGAGGAGGAAGGGAGGAAGAAGAAAGAGGAGGGTGGAAGAGAGAGGAGCACACCTGACTAAGCCTCATTTGCAATGCCTACTCCGAGGTGTTGTTGCAGGTCGATCCAGCAGAGCACACCTTCCCCCCATGGCCCTGCGCAGGCAAATGGCGCTTCTGCCATTGATGCCATGGCGCCGTCGCGGCGCGTCGAGGGGGGCGCCCGAGATGCCGCATCCTGCTCCGAGGCGAAACACACCGAACACGACCGAAACGATCGAGGCACATGCGACGGGGCAGGAAGCAAGGAGACATCGAAAGGAGAAGGAGGTCACGGAACACAAATGAGAGGTGGGAGAACGAAAAGGACGACAGCATCAGCAGCGCCCGCAGAAGATGGAGAAGAACGGCTGGCGACGAGGGACAGGATGGCAGGAGGAGGGGTTATGCAAGGAAGCGAAGGAGGATAACGAGGGGGGAGCGGAGGAGGAGAGGGGGGGGGATAGGAAGTAGAGGGGGGGGCGCCCCTGGAGTGGGGCAGCGAGGGGGGCGAGGAAGAAAGGCGCACGTCGCGGGCGATGCAACAGGAGAGGCCACGGAAAAGCTTAGGGGGGCAAGGGCGTCGAAGATGAAGAAAACGAGGGCGGAGTAGCAGTGGGGGAGGAGGGGTGGGCCCGAATCCGCCAGGACCGCCATCGCCTTCGACGGCTGGAGATCGCCGCGGGGGGAAGGGCGGCGCTCGTCTCCCCCCCGCCCCCTCCCCCTCCCCCACCGCCATCCTCCTTCTCTTCTATCCCCCTCCCCCCCCCCTCGATTTCTCCAATCGCCTTCCGGCTCCCCCGCGCCCCGCCCCCCCGGCCCGCCCACCCTGCGCAGGGCGCGGGGGCGGAGGGGCAGGAGGTCGAGAGGATGAGGATGGGGAGGAGGAGGAGGGGGAGAAGGAGGAGTTGGAGAAGGAAGAGCACGAGGACAAGGGGGGGGGCGGGACGAGGACGGGGGGCGAAGAGGACGAGGAGGCGGACGAAGAAGACGGGGGGGGAAGATGGAGGGGGGGAGAAGGACGAGGACGAGCGAGGAAGAGGAAAAGGAGGACGGGGAGGAGGAGAAGGAGACGGAGGAGGAGGGAGGAGGGAGGGGGGGGGAGAAGAAGGAGGAGGACGAGGCCAGGACGGAGGGGCGGGGGGGGGGGGGAACAGGAAGAGGAGGGGGAGGAAGAGGGCGATGAGGAAGAGGGGGGAGCGGATGAGAGGGGGGGGGAATGAGGAGGAGCGCCGCGCATCCACGCCCGCGCAAAACAACGCATCCCATCCACGCCCCTGGGGCCCTCATTTTCTGGCCGCCCCGAATGCCGCCCGTTTTGGTTCTACGGCGCTCGTGCTGGATGGGGTTCTGACGTGGGCTCGAGCCCGTCTAAGGTGAAATGTGTTTACCCGTGCAGTCCTGTCGTTAAGGTGCCAGAATTAATGGCGCTCGGGTTTGCAGTGGACGGCCGCCTCTGGCAGCAGAACCAGATGGCGCAAACCGAGCGATTGCTGCCTAGCGCGTTCTTGCCGAGAGGGCCCCCCAGGGATGCTGCATAAAAGCGCGTCCCACTCATGTAGTGCCATGGCGCAGCGATACCATTCAGCCCCTCGTTCCACGCGCCCCGAGTAACGGCGCAGGGCCCACTCTACGCACCACCTGAAAATCCACTTAGGTTCGCGCCCCATTTGCTTTCGCTGCGGGCTCGGCGGCAGACCCGAACATACAAAAAGCGAACGCGCCAATGAATGGGGGCCGGTGCCCCGACAACCTCTGGGCCGGGAAATATTCCCCCATCTCCGTGCGAATGCGCTCTGCCGCACACGCATCGCGCCCCCCCCCCCCCCCCCCTCTCCGATAGGTGGCCCCCGAACTCTGGCAAGACGGCCAGCCCCCATGCAAGCGCAAGTATTTTGCTGCCCATCACGCGCAAACACACCGCGTGTAAAACATCCACGGCATATGTAGATACAAGTGACACCCCGATACGGTTGTCGAAAATAGGATTGCGCCCGACACGTAACGTTTCATCCGACGGTCTCCAGAACTTCAGCCAAACTGGCACCGATACGGAACCATACTCTGCTGTGTTCGGCAATGCTTTTAGAGTTGGAAGCAAGTTGGCATGCTATCACCAATGATGGGGTCGCAATTCGCCGTGGCGGCCAGCCCTCGGCCCATCTTCTTGCGCTTGTCACATCTGGGCCTGCATCCAGCGACTACGCGACGGCGGCCATCTTCTGTCTCCAGGCGAACCCATACCTCACACCCCTCGCGCGCAATGTCGTAACTCTCGGGAGGGGCATGGTGATTGGCGGAGAGAAGGGCGATGGAAGAGCGAGAGAACAATGGTGGGGCTGGCGCCCACGAAACGATTAGTTACGCCCAGCTTGGGGGCGGCCCGACGACCGCCGGCCGCGCTGCAAATTCCAGCGCGACGGTGACCCGCAGTGGTGCTGGGGGGATTGCTAGTGGAGGGCGGACGATCTGGTCTCGTCGGCGCGCAACTGCCAGCCACCGACGCCAACTGTCCATATGACTTGGGCCAGCGGTGCCGCCCCGAGACCCCGCCGACCGAATGCAGGCACGCCGCTTTTCTGCCGGGGATCGGGGCGTCAGCGGAGCTGGAGCAGCGATAGCTGCACCATAGCAAATATCACAGAAGAGCGCGCGCATGATGGAAGAAGCGGGAGCATTGGAGACGAGAGGGCGAGGGCGAGATGTCGTGGAGGAAGGCGCATTATGTACGTTACCCTTGCGGTCCTGTCCACTAGGTGGCACACCAGATGGCGCTTCGGTAGCAAGCCCACTCCATTTGCTTTGCAGCAACGGATGTGGACGTCGAACAGGTCAACCATCCTCTCCTGACCGCGTTCGCCCACAACACGCGGCTCATCGCGAAACGCTTGCAAGAGCGAGTGAATAGATTCGCCCGCTCCCAGGAATGCACTTCCAAATGCCCTCGCACCTCCCAAGTACTGAACGTGGTCCAGCACGAAATCCAACAGCAACCCCGTCTCCGCAGTCGTGGTCTTGAGCGTGGTGCCAGGGTGGTGCGGTCGCTAGCTCGACGTGTTTGCGCGCGTGCTACGTTGGATCGACCGCGTCTCGTGCGCGCTAGCACGTGCTCATAGGGTGTTCCGAATTATGTTTTCCTCTCTATGTCTATCTCTATCTCTCTCTCTCTCTCTGTCGCCCTCTCTCTCTCTCTCTCTCTCTCTCTCTCTCTCTCTCTCCGTCGTTGCCCCTCTCTCATTGTTTCTCTCTCTCTCTCTCTCTCTTTCTTTCTTTCTCTCTCTCTCTCTCTCTCTCTCTCTCTCCTCCTCTCTCACTCTCTCTCTCTCTCTCTCTCTCTCTCTCTCTCTCTCTCTCTCTCTATATATATATATATCTCTATCTCTCTATCCCCTCCTCTATATACACACCTATACGAGCACCCTCCGGGCGATGGGGAGGCCGGGGGGGGGGGGGGGGCAGGCGGGGGCGGGGGGGGAACCGACGTCTCACTCGATCGGTCTCACGATCGATCTCACCATCGGCCTCGCTATCGGTCTCGCTCGAGCGATCTTACTCGATCGATCTCACAATCAATCCACTCTATATATTCCAATCGGTCGATCTCACAGTCGGTCTGACTATCGCAATCACAATCGATCCCATTATCGATCTCACTATCGATCTCACAATCGATCCCACATTCGGTCAAATTACCGATCTCACCATCGATATCACAATCGGTATCACAACCAACGTCAGCATCATCATCATCATAACGATCATCGTCATCAACGTCATCAAAATCATCATCACCAGCATCATCAGGACACCATCATCACCTAATCACCATCACCATCAACATCATCATCTCAATCATCATCACCATCAGGACACCATCATCGTCACCACCATCATCAACATCAATGGGCCACCATCATCATCATCAATAGCAGCATCATCATCGGGACACCACCATCCTCATCATCAGCATCACCTCATCCTCGCGATCAGGAACAGCATCACCAACATCAGCACCATCATCATAGGGACACCATAACTATCATTAGCGACACCATCATAACCAACAGCATCATCATCGGAACAACATCATCATCGTCACCATCATCATCATCACCATCAGCATCATCACCAGCCTCGGGCTACCATCATCCTCATCAACATCAAGATCATCATCGCAATCGTTGGGCCACCATGATCGAAACCACCATCATCACATCATCGTCATCCTCATCTTGAACATCATCATCACTGGGACACCAACCTCATTTTCATCAAAACCATTCTCATCAACATCGGGACACCATCATCAGCATCCACATCATCATCAACAACACAATCATCAACCTCATCATCATCATGATCACCCGGGCGCGATCCTCCTCGTAATCTTCATCATCATCGTCATCAGATCATATGCCCATCATCACCATCATCAGGACCAATCAACATCATCATCATCCTCATCGGGGTACCATCATCATCATCAGCAACATAATCGTCATCAACATCATCATCATCATCATCATCGGAGCACCATCACCATCACCACCAACATCATCACCAACATCGTCAACATCATCATCATCATCACCATCATCATCGGGGCACCATCATCATCATTACCATCACCATCATCATCATCAACATCATCGCCAACAGCATCAACATCATCATCATCAGCATCATCATCATCGGGACACCGACGGGACACTGGCGGGACACCCTGCGCCACCGGCCCCCGAGCGGGACACCGGCGGGGCACCGCGGGGCACCTGTTTCCGCAAGGGAGACGTTTGGTCCGTCCGCGCCTCAGCTACAGGAGACTTATTTCTCGCTCGCCCACGCAGTTTCGTCTCGCCCGCACGCGCGGCACGCGAACGCGAAACCGAAACCGATTTCCCGGTAGGGGGGCTCTCCGTTCCACTTCGATCTCACCCCCTCATCTCCGATATATGTGTGTATATATATATATATTCATACATATATATATATGTGCATATAAAAAGATCGATCCTGATCGGTTCGTAAATCGATCGCGTTCGTTATTGCGTTGCTTGTATGTATCCATTCCAATCGCTTCGTGTATTATTACGTTCGCGGTGTCGCAATCCCTCCCTCTCTCTCTCTCTCTCTCTCTCTCTTTGTGTGTGTGTGTGCTTTGTTTGTTTTCTCTCTCTCTCTCTCTCTCTCTCTCTCTCTCCCTCGCGCGCACGCTACATGTGCATGCGCGTCGCCGTGCATGTGCATAGCTCGACCTCCCTCTCTATCGCACTCGTCCAGTATCCGTGTTACGTGAAACCCCTAGCTTCTTCGTTCTCTACGCGCACCACCTGTTGTAATACACGCGCGCAGATTGCGCCCAACACACACAGCAACCGCACCGCGTTCGCGCAGATTCTGCGCACTCAGGACCACCGACCCCGCATCGCACAGCATCTCTGTCTTCTACTCACCAATCGCCCATCACGGAACCACGCGGCCCACGCCGATAGTAGCAAATCAAACTATAACATCAAACAACTGCCCCGGAGGCTGCACCAACGGATCTCCCCGAGCATCATGAGAGTCAGAGCCCATACGCGGTCGCCAGGTGCGATGTGTTTCTCCTGTTGCCAACTCCTCAATCTGGCGCTCAGGTTGCGAATTCTCACGTCCGCAATCTGCTGCTGGCCTCTTGGAAACTGACGCGGGTTCGGGTTCAAGAAGGGGTTCGCCGAATTGCCGCCGATGCCCATCGTATGATGAAGCCGAGGAAGAGGGCGTGCATGCTATCCACTGCAAGCGACGTCACTGGGCTAGTGCCCAACGCGTGGCTGAACAATGGATTGCGATGGCTAGCCGAATCCAACGAATGACCACCAGCTCCACTTCTAGCCCTCCAAAACATGACCCTACAAGGAATGGCTAAGCGTGAGATGTCGCCGACGTCTCCAACAGTTGCCGAGGGCTCAAGCCTGTCCCCTGGCAAGAGGCGCACGCCTGCGACTACCACCTCCTTCGTGATCCCGCGAATACAAATATTATTGTAATGATGTGTGCCACCCTGCGGGCGTACCCACCGAAGTTTTGACCCGAGCTCAGCAAGATCAGCTGGCGTTGCGAGATCGACGTGCAACTCGCACCTGCTGACTGCCCTCTCGTGGTCGGGGTGTGTCCTGAGCGCCCATGCCGATGACATGTCGGACTCTGAGTGCACGCTGGGATTGTGCAGATCTGGCCCCGAAATCTCGCAGAACTGGCATGGATTATGTATATGTTTCCACCCTGCCAGCCCCACGGTGCGCGCGCGTTCCACCCAATCGCCCTCGATGAAACAAATGCACGCCGACAGGCGAAGACCTTTGTCATCTGTGGCTAGCTCGCTAGGCCAGGGCTGCCCATCGTGCATTCGCTCAGGACGAGCACCCGATGCCAGCGCCTCGAACTGCCGCGATAGGTTCAGCGATATCGGATGGGTACTACACCACCCTCTACATCCGCACGTGCACTCATCCGAATGTCTCAGCGTCGCGAGCAAGCGCCGCTCGCCAGTCAGCAGGTTCCCCAGCCACCATCCCGCCACACTGTCTGATCGCCCAGCCGCCGTCTGGGAATAGGATACTCCATCTACGTAGATTGCCACTGGAACGGGCGGCGGTGCCCCTGCTGGGCTCGCCCTCCGCGCCAGTGGGTGCTCCGTGTACACGGGGCGGTCGAGCACGCATTCGCCCCGTGCTCTCGCGTCTGTTGCGTCCGCTGCGTGTCGCCACGCGCGTTGCACCCGCCCGCGAAACATTCGCATGCCAATTTAATCGGAGCGGCCCGCACGCTACGCATGTGCGACCTTTTCTGGTGCATGTGAACTTTTACATAGTCAAAAAATGTGGGCTGTGGGAGCACCGGCTCTAAATGCTGCTGGTATTTTCAAGATTGGAGCCCGTCAGGTTTTGCGCGTGCCGCGAAGCCCCCCCCCCCCCCCTGGCACCTGCAGCTGAACACAATTCACAGACGCTGCTAAACTGTTTCGCTGTCAACCTGGCCGACCCATACAGTTGCAGCAGCTATTTAAAGAGCTCGGCGCCAGCGGCCAGAGCGGCTGCAGCGTCTGCAGCGCGCGTCGGCGGCGGCCGCCCGCGCTGCGCATGGGGCCTGCACGGCGGAGGGTCCATGGTAAGCCATCGTGCCGCAATTGCCACTGCAAACCCGTGTGATACAGAAGCACGCGTCACGCCGAATAGCACGATGGTGGCGATGGCTGTGCTATCCATGGTAACGACGACGACGAGGATGACGATGTGTTGGGGTGGATGGTAATGGAGTGGATGGACAGGGAGGCGCGCTCAGCAACATATGAATACGCAGCAGCCGCAGACGCGGATCAGAGTGGTGGGGGGGGGGCTCTGGGGACGTCGGCAGTCTGCGAGACTCTGGAGAAACCCGCCACAGGCGCCAAAGGGTCACGAATTATAGAACGAGGCCGCCGCAGGCGCCGATTTTTTCCGTTAACCAATGCGGTTAGGTCGCGGGTGGGTCGGGAGCGGGTCGCGGTGGGGTCGCGGGTGGGTCGCGGCTCGGTCGCGGCTGGGTCGACGTTGGGTCGCGGGTGGGTCGCGTCGCGGGTCGCGGGCGGGTCGCAAGTTGGTCGCGGGTGGGTCGCGGGCGGGTCGGGAATGGGTCGCGGAGTGGGTCGCGGGTGGGTCGCGGGTTGGGTCGTGGGTGGGTCGCGGGCGGGTCGCGGGGGGGTCGCGAGGCGGGTCGCGGGTGGGTCGTCGGTGGAACGGCGACAACAATCAGCAACGCAACGCGCGTGATCATTATTGCGGATCTCCACGTCAGCCACGCACCCAGGGACTGAATGACAGTCCGGCCCCTCGCTCTGATATCCGCGTGCGTGTCTATGATGGCGCAGCCGTTGTTGGGTCGCAAATGAGTCGCGGCTGGGTCGCTGGCGGGTCGCGGGCGGGTCGCAAGCGGGTCGCGGGCGGGTCGCGGGCGGGTCGCGGATGGGTCGCGGGGTGGGTCGCGGGTGGGTCGCGGGGTGGGTCGCGGGGTGGGTCGCGGGCGGGCCGCGGGCGGGTCGCGGGGCGAGTCGCGGGTGAGTCGTTGGTGGGGCGATTGCAACAATCAACAACGCAACAATCATAATCAGCACTACGGATTTCCATTTCAGCCACGCACCCAGGGACAATGACTGACAGTTCGGCCACTCACTCTGATATCCGCACGCGTGTCTATACACGCAAGGACAGCATGAATGATAGAGCGAGGTAGGGCGATGAGCGATGCGAGAGGGAGGGAAGCGCAGCGCGCGATAATGACGGAATCACGAAGCAAGTGCACGAGGGGAAGAGATGTGAACGAGACTGGAGCGATGAAAGGGAAACGCGCGAAGTAGGTAACGTAGCCCCCCGCAGATGTGGATGCGAGCGAGGTGGCCGCGGGGGCGTCGGCAGTCTGCGAGACTCTGGGGAAGCCCGCCACAGGCGCCGAAGTTCCACGCATTAGTTATACAACTCGCCCGCCATAGGCGCCAAGTTTTTCGTTCAACCCATGTGGGTCGGTCGCGGGTGGGTCGGGGACGGGCCGTTGTTGGGTCGCAAATGAGTCGCGGCTGGGTCGCTGGCGGGTCGCAGGCGGGTCGCGGGCGGGTCGCAAGCGGGTCGCGGGCGGGTCGCGGGTGGGTCGCGGATGGGTCGCGGGGTGGGTCGCGGGTGGGTCGCGGGGTGGGTCGCGGGCTGGGTCGCGGGCGGGTCGCGGGTGGGTCGCGGGGCGAGTCACGGGTGAGTCGTTGGTGGGGCGATTGCAACAATCAACAACGCAACAAGCGTAATCATCACTACGGATCTCCACTTCAGCCACGCACCCAGGGACAATGAATGACCCTTCGCCCCCCTCACTCTGACATTGCGTGCGGACCATGGGCGCACACTGCACGCGACAACATCCCCATTTTCCACCAACGGATGCGTGGGGTCATCAGTTTGTCATCGTCAAAGCTCGGCTGGCAGGGTGGGAATAAACCCCCATGTGTTCGTGCGTGGTATGATTTACGCACTGGGGCCCGATCCCGCGCTCGTATAATCCCAGAAGCGCAGGACCCCACCCAAAAAAAAAAAAACAAAAAAACTGGGGGCTGCGTACATACCGATTGGCATGTACGCAGCCCCCCTGCGCGTTACCCCATCGAGGCAGATCACGCAACGTGCTCGATAGACTGCAAGTGTTGAGACATACCCACGTCACAAACGCTTGCGCCCAGACGTATGGCGCCCTCGCCTCGAGGCGTGTACCCCCGCCCCCACTGTAGCATATGTTATGTTGTAAATGCCTCCGGAACGCTGGTGGACCTCGCTTCTTGATGCGCAGAATGCGTCGATGTCATTTACCGGCTGGTCCAGTTGCCTCGCTACGGTGTCCCAACGGCAGCGCTCCAACGCGATTCCAACGGTATTTCCAGCGATAGATTCGGGGGAAGAAGAAGATGGTGCATGTGGAGCACCCTAACTCTGGAGTAGCTCCACCTGAGAGAACGTTAACCTCCAGCATCACGAACCTCATGAGAAGGTTCGTGGTCCACTCGAAGATGCAACCTGGTATCCATGTCGGTACCCAAGACAATCAGCGCCATCCCCCCGGCCGCCGTCAGCTTGGTCGCGCGGGAGGTTGGTGTCGGCGCGTCGGAGAGGGAGACCCAGCCCGACTAGCTCAACACACGTGGTGCAGTAGTCCACCAATCCAGCGGAAGTCCGCAACGTCGTGCTATGCCCACTCGAGAGTAGTGGTACGCTGGGCACTCTTCCCAGTAATGTCTGAAACTCGGAGAAGTGGCACCGCGCAGTTTGCAGCCCTTCCCCGAACACCTTCGCGTCTCCGAGGACACAGCTCCAGCGCGAAAGATCCGCACCAGTCGCCTCTCGTCCTCTGTCAGACGCTGATAGGATTGCTTGTATATCATGTTTGACTCTGCATCCACATCCACGTCCAAGATCTCGGCAGCATCAAACCTCGTGTCATTGACCATAGCCAAGCAGCAGATCTTGGCCACACAGCGCAGAACATGTTCGAACTTCTTCTCGTACGTTGATCTCCGCCAGGGCGGTGTCCAGAAACGGTTCTGGCCATCCACTACCCCCTGCAGAACACTCGCCACTCGATGATCGTCCGACGGGCCCACCTGCAGACAGCATCCCCGACGATCGGCGTAAGAAATGAACGTGAGGCCCAGCACCTGGGCATGTCGTAACATGGCCTGCTCGACGAATGTGGACCAAACCAGACGTTCCTGAGCAACCACCTTGAAAGCCTGCAATGCCCCAGACAGCTGAGGATGTAGATGCACGTGTCGAGCCTACCAACGACCGTAGCACCACCACTTGTTCGTCGACCGCGTGATCGACCGATACAAAGCTCTGCACGTGAGCAGCGGTGGTGGCGCTATTAGCGGGCATGCCCACAACCACAGTGGGCGAATGTAGGCGACTGCCAGTCGGGCACGCATCTCGGCCCCCCCAGGCACTGCCCCCAGGGCACGGATGGCAGTGCGAAGCTTATCCCAGCCTCCTCGTAGTGAAATCGGCTTGGTGGCGTCCGCAGGCGTCGCAACGATCCCCAAGTGCCCTATCTGCTTGGGTGCTTGGTCCGTCCTGTCCCACATCTGCCGCTTGCGCTCGTTCTCTTTGAAGCCGACGGCCGCGTCGAAGCGTTGTGTGTAGTTCAGGTCCCTGGCAAGCTCCTCGGCGCTCGTACTCGCGAGGGACCTGTCGCCCATGAAGGCGTGACTGACTGGCGGCTGCCAAGGCACCAGGGCCGCGATCATTGCTGCCGGGGCCACTGAGTCGCCCTGGGGGAGACCTCGCGTCGCCCAGATGGGCGGCGCCAACGAGGAGTTGACGCTGCGGCATCGCGCCCCCCCCCCCCCCCACGCGGCCACCGCAGTGATCGTAACAACTGCGGGCGCACCTGAGCAAAGACAAGCCTGGGCACCCACGGCGTGGTCGATGTTGTCGTAGGCACGGCTCAAGTCCAATTCGGCACGGGCCTCCGACACTTCACACGCATGTAGCCAACTGCTGATGGCATGTACCACACTCGTCGCACGTCGTCCAGCGCACTGGTTGTCAGGCGGCTGGGGCATCCCAGCCGAAAGTGCAGATAGCCAAACCCTGACCAAGATGGAACCCACAGAGATGGGTCAAAATTCAACTTCACTTTTTGGGATCCCAACCACACGCGAAGGGACGATCATGTCCAGTGCGTCCTGGTCGACCATGCCCTGGGTGTCCACGCGCGGCTGGTGTCGCACCAAAGTTCGTACAACTGCAGAATCATCTCTGGGAAGAAGCGGCGTAGTAGTTTGAGCTCCGCAGCGGCCCATCCATCCAGCCCTGGAGCACCATGACATTTGGAAAATACAGCGTCGAAATGAGCAAGACTCGGCAACCAACGCTCGCTCTCGCGAGCCTGGGGGAAGTCCACATTCGCAGCCCACTCATGCCAGCGTGTGAAGTGGCCAGCAGCATCATGTAAATTAGGCTCAGGCGCCCACTGCTGTTCCCATTCTTTGTGCATCTCCACCACATCTGCTGGGTCCGCCTGTGAAGCAGCCCTGAACAATGGCGTGGCAAGCTTGTGGATGTCCATGCTCCAGCTAGCGGAACGACGTCGCCACTCTCGAGACTGAGACTCCTGGGTGTTACGTTGTTCCATGGAGATACCAGCGCTGAGCAGGTCCAAGGCCTCCGCATGCATAGGGAGCCCGTAGAAGGGTACCTCAAAGAGGCCTTCCCATCCAGCACGGGCGAAACGTACAAAAAGATTGCCCTCCAAGCAGCGCGTCGCCGCTGTAGGGTCCTGCTTGATGACTTCTGATACCTGTCTATGCAGTCGTAGGAGTCGGCGTAGTGCAATCGTCTGGGCAAGACGGTGGAGGGCGCCATGACAAGCAGGCTTGGTCGTAGGGGCAGACCCCTTCTCGCGCTCGCTCGACCTCTCCACAGACACGCAGTCGTGCTCCACGGCCAGCTTCAGCGCCAGCTCCGCGCGAACATGCCAGTGCTTCCACTTGGCCGTCAAAGGTGCCTGATCGTGATCACCAAGAGCTGGGTCACCCAAGCTCGGCATACGTTCATCCAGCTCACCTCGCAGAGCGTCCAGCTGGTGTTGGTGAGTTGGAAAGGCTTTGAAGGTGTAAAACGCCGTGTGGCGCAGTCGGTGCTGGGGTCGGTGGTACATCGGCCCCTGCAGCTTGTAGTAGACCATGACGTGAAACGGTGCACCAGGAAGTTGCTGCACGTTCAGGCACTTCGGCAGGTAAGGTGCAGGTGGCCCGTAGTAGAGACACCGCGTTGGAGTGGTACCTGCTGTGGTAGCTGGAAGTGTCGGTGGACACACCCCCAGCCAGGTCAAATCATGAAATTGTAGCGCGCCTTCCAGTTCAAATCGCCCAAGATATACAGTGGGCAACCCTGGGCCGCGAGGTTCTGAGCAAATGCGAAAAAACCTCGTCCACCAAGCTGGGTCCTCAGTGTTCGGACCATGGACAGAAGTATATGCAGCTGGGCGTCTTGATACCCACGACTCGGTGGCCGAAGGAGTCGTCGCGGATGATCGAGAGGTTCCCGACCGCATTCGGCTTCCACGCGATGGCACAACCACCTTGGCGAACAGCGGCCACGCGCGTTGGAGGCGGTGGAGGCGAGCAGGCAACCGACCAGCCCCACCGCTTACAACATTCAAGTGCCCATCGAGGTCGCTCCTCTCGTTGTCGGAGCTCCTGCAGGCGCAGTGCATAACAGCCATCCGCATGACGAAGCGCCTCCTCCAGGGGAGCCATGGTAAGAGATGTCGCATTCAGCGTGGCAACGGTGGTGCTGATGTCCATGGGTTCATACGGCTGTGTCTCCTGAGAATCACCTCCTCCCGCCAGTGGATTCCCCTCCAACTTCCGTCGTTCGTGCTGCGCCTGGCTTGGCCAAGCGCAGCAGCCAGGCCAGGCTTGGCCTGGACTGGCTTGGCTTCTGACATTTGAACTTTGCCCAGCATGTGGCTGTCCAGCACGTGGCGACTGAGCCTGGGAAGCAGACGTCGGCAGAAGCCAGTCGCGACCAGGACTTGCGATCTTTACGCCGGAACTCCTTGTAGTGGCGAAGGGCCTAGGGACACATCCCTTGCCCGTGCGTTCTACGCGATGCCCAGCACGTGCCGACGGTGCCTGGCTCGGGCTCGAGGAGCACCCGGAGCCAGGACTTGCGTTCTGACAAGATAGGCAGCAGCCGCTGCCGATGAGGACGCAGTCGATGAGGACGCAGACCCCGCAGCCGCTGGGCGCCGAAGAACTTCGCGAGACGTGCGATGAGAGACCAATCTCCATGGCCTCAGCTTTGGCAGGGGAAGTCCAGCACGACGTAGAGCATTACGCTTACGCATGCGGACACGACGTTCACTTCGAAGGCCTCGCTCCTGAACCTTCGCCTTGTACGCGGGGTCCTTCATCAGCTCGGCCTGTCGCAGTCTGTACTTCTCTTTATTTTTTTCACGGGAACGCTTCCGGATGCGATCAGTGATCGGTTTCCGCCTTTTCCTGTCCGTGGCGCCAAGGATCTTGTCGAGTAGCTGAATCCTTGTCGTCAATCCCTTGGGTCGCAACCTGCAGGGGTCCGTACGGGGGCGAAAGATCGGCTTCTGACTTCCACAGCTGGAGCACGCGTAGAGCGTCGCGAACTGGTTGGAGCGCCACGCGGTAGCACCAGCCTCCTCGGACGTCTGGCATACTGGATCTGGAACTTGGTTGGCAACTGGTCTTGCCACGACTTGTACTCCTGCCAGGCAATGCGACGGGCTGCCCCGGCTGCAGCTCCCTGCACCACTTTGTTGGCGCCACCATAAGAGCCAGGCAGGGCTCGGGATGGCGGCGGCTCGCCCGCGCAGCATCGCCAGTGGACGCGGGCTTGCTGAAGACGGCGTGGATGATCGTCGGCTGTCGGCCCCCATCCACACCCAGGCGTTGGGCAACGTAAGTGCGCACCAGGACCCTGAAGCCCAGGCTCCTCGCCGAGCACTGGCGGAGGCCCCCCAGCTTCAGAGATGCCCAAAAAACTGCGCGCTTTCTGGGTTGAAGTGGCCCCCCTCTTCGAACCTCTGGACGACTGTGGGATTCCAAGAAATGACATGGCATCCGCTTCCCCCGATGCTCGAGCGGCGCGAGCAACGGACTTCCCTCCGCAACGAAGTAGATCACCCCCGCCTGTGAAGATGTCTGGGTAAAGTAGAGCCTGCTCCCACCATGCAGTGCCCGCCGCCGCCGGTAGTGATGGCGTCGCCTGCAGTAACTTGCAATGTCTGCCCTGTAACACCAACCACACCAACGGGCGTTTGATCGAGGCCGAGCGCGCCGCCGGGCCCGCGTAGAGCACCCAGCGGTCGTCCGTCGCGTTGAACTTCCACACATTGATGTCGACCTTGGCCGCCGCAACTGTAGCCTTCAAGGCCGCCGTGTTCGCCAAGCAACCAGCCTTCGCCATCTGCCCAGCCTGCTTCGCCGTGACGCCGTACCTCTTCGAGTGTTTTTTTTCCATCTCCGCCGAGAAGAGTAGACGCATCCTGGCCTGGACCTCCCCACCTTGCTGGTCACCACCTGCGGCAAGGGGCTCGGGGTCGGCCGCAGCATCACGAAAAGCTCGACCGATGCACAGGAAGAAGCAATCACCACTGCCTCCACACTCCACATCTTTGAAATAGTCCATCCAGGGTGGCTTCGCTGCTCGGCGGGCACGCTGCTGGGGGGTTCGCCTTCCGACGGCCCCAGCTGGCGGCCATCGACAGGAACCTCATGAGGGGGTGGGGCTCCGTCTGCAGGTGCCAAGCTGGCTGTCGCGGGCTGGGTTGGCTCCATCTCCTCATCTGGCTTCGTTGTCGGGAGTCCTGCGCGCGGCTGCACAGTCCCCCAGGAAGAGGTAGGCTTGGAGACAGGCGTCTCCTTCCTGTCCCCTGCGTTGTTGTAGGCCCACGAGACAGAGATCCCACTGGCAAACGTATACACTCGATCTGCGTCAGAACGTCCAGCAGCCAAATCAGCTCTGAAGAACCAACGACGGCGGCCAGCACGATGCACCTTACTGATGTTGGTGAAGCCTCTTTGCGTTGCCCACGACTCCAAATCCTCTGGTCCAACCAGATTGTCTGGAGTACTGAGAGCACACCATCCTGGGATAATATCAGTGGCCACCGCCTGGTCCGTCAACACTCCCAAACTTGCATCATCTGACGGGCGGTAACGCAGCCGCCCAGACACTGAAGTAGAACTGACTGTCACGCGCGCCAGGTAGGCCTCGCGCGTCTCGTCTTCTCGCTGCTTGAACCACCTCGGTGCCAACTTTGAACCCTGAAGGTTCATGAACACACCTCGTGGCAAGGAGAACTGCGTGAACTTCTCGAGGGAAGACTTTTGCAGAAGGAAGAGGCATGTCAACTCGCTCTCATAGTTGAGCGCACCTTTGACTTGCAGCACCATCTTCTGAAGCTCATCGTTGAAAATGAGGGCTGCCAGCGCCACTGGCCGCTGGGCCGCACGCGTGAACAAATCATCCGCTGCATAGTTCCTCGCCGCCGTCAGTCGCACCTGCGCGGTCTCGAGGGCAGTCACCGTCTGGACTGGAGTGCCATCGACGATGCCCTCTGGCAATCCCACACGTCGAGGCGGATACGGGCCCAGCTCGATCAGGAGGCACCTCTGAGTCGCTGCACCCTTGTCCTGGCCCGTATCCACCAGCACATCCACGCGGGAGGAGCCCTCCAGGACACGCTGCATACTGAAGATGACGATGGTGGCTGACCGCTCCAAGCGCATCCAACCACCGTCTCGTAGCAAGATACCCCTTCTCATGGTGGCACACGATGAGAGGAGGCTTCTCGTAGTTGCAGTCCTGCAGGCGTTTGGAAGACCAAACAGGGCAGTCCTGTCCCCACTGACTCTTGACGACCTTGATATCCTTCTGCTGGTTCTGCTCCTGCTGCCGTTGCTGCTGCTGCTGCTTGGCGGGCGCCCCGCCTGCAGCACTCGCAGCGGCTGAAGTGGTACTGGGAGAGCGGTTCAGCAACTGGAGTAGTCGCTCTCGAACCTGCATCTCCGTCGGTCGGTAGCCCGACACGTCAACCTTCTTGAGTAGTTCTCGAACGTCCTGCAGTAGTCGTGGCCCCTGGAAAGCCATGGATTTCTCCTGACGTCTGGTCTGGAAGCTCCCGCCCGCTCTCCCCGCGAGAGATTGGAGAGCCCCCTGCGTCGCCTGGATTTCACGCGACAGGTCTCGGCGGCGCCCCTTCGCCCTCGAACCCTGCAAGCCCCCTTCTTTTTATCGCCGCCTCCCACCGGCGGATCCTCCCAGGAGTCCACGGAGAATGTCGACGAAGTCACAGCAGCCCGTGATCTGCAAAATTGGCGACTCATCGATGCCCCCGTCGATAAAGTCAGCCACGAAGTTCTTCTCGCAGCAGGCTGCTCGGGGAACTCTGCACATCACGATGAACCGGATGCGCAACAGCACGGCGCTCATCCAGATCTGCTTCGAGCAAAGGGCTCGACCCACGCATCCCACGAGGAGGGTCTGGGCATTGTACGTAACGATAGATTTGGCCTGTTCAGAGCGGTCGGAATCGCGTTCGAAGCGGTCCGAACAGTTCGGACTGGTCCGAAACGGTTCAAGTCGGTGCAATGCATGTGTCCGAGGTCATGCGTCTCCGATATATACCCCTCCATTGCCCCCCTCGCCCCCCCCCCCCCCCCCACCCACCCCACCCCGCCACCACCGCCACCACCGCCGCCCACGCACGCACGCACGCACGCACGCACGCACGCACGCGCCCCCACGCGCGCACACGCGCGCGCACGCCATCCCACCCCACCTTCATCATTGCCCTCATCTACCCCCGCCCCCCCTTCGAGCTCGAGCACCATCGCGCGAATCTCAAAAAGCGCACATTACAACGGCCTAGGAATTACATTGGAGACAGGCCCCACCTTGCTCCACACGATGATATGGCCTCGTCGTCAGCATCGCCAGCGCGCGCCCCTCGCGCACATCCTGGCGCTCGCCTGGCCGCCCGCATCTCGCGTCGCCGCCGCCGCGCCACTGCCGCCTCGCCGCGCGCCCTCGGCCGCAGCTGCCCCGCCCCCTTCCTTGCGCAGGCCTCTAGTGGGCGGTGGCTGCCTTGACCTTGGCCTTCGCCCTCCCCTTCGCATTCGCCATGGCCGTCTGCGCTGCGCAGCCGCCATTATCCTCGCCGCCGTTCCCGGCGGCCCTTCGTTCGCGCTTCGAGCGGGCATGTCCATGAGCGACTGGATCTCGGACTCGAGGTCGCCCACGAGAGGCTTCAGATCGAGCGCTTTCTGCGTGGTTGCCCGCGCGTCGCCCTCAGACACACGCGCGCGCTTCTGCAAGGCCGTCAGGTTCTCGTGCGTCGCTGACGCCACGTGGTCGCCCTCGCTGACCTTCGCCTCCAGATCAGCGGCTGCCCGCTTCAGCGCTGGAGCGGCGAGCTTCGACGCATCTGGCTTCAGGCCACCCCAAACTTGGATTATTGTCGAGCTGGCCCAGCAGCGCGCTGGCGCGCGCGCGCACATGTGGGAGTGCGCGGTGACGAGCGTGCGAGCCTCACCGATATTCTGCTGCAGCGGCGTCTTGGCTCAGCATTGCCCGGATTCGTCGAGCTCGCACATTGGCCCAGTTGCCCACCTCTGATGCCAAGTGCCGTTCGTCCTCTTTCGAGCGCGCCATCGCCACCGGCGCTGCCTGTGGCAGAGGGAGGCAATGACGACCAGGGCGATTCCGACGACAACTATTAGGGGGGATGAGAAGGAGGAGAAGGAGGAGGACTAAGAGCAGGACGAGGACATGAAAGAGGCCGAGGCTGAGGCCGACGAAGATGCCAAAGACGATGAGCGGAGGATGAGCAGGATGACCACGGGACAGTGAGCGAGGATGCCGGATCAGCATGTCGAGGGAGCAACGAAGAGGAATAGCATGGTGAGGAGGAGGAGCGAGCGGCCGAATAAAGCGAAGAGGAGGAACCATAATGGGTTGGTGGGGATGAGAAAACACCACCTCGCGCCTCCCCCTCATCCTCCGCTTCCGCCTCTTCCTCTTCGTCTTGATCCCGCAGTGTCACCCTCGCTCCGTTCCTCGTCATCACCATCACCGGCAGCAGCACCATCATCATCATTATCATCACAAGCAGCATCATCATCATCGTCACTACCCCCCTTTAAATGAGCTTCGCCGCCTCCTCATCCCCCGCCTCGCCCTCCTCCCTCTTCACTCCCAACCCCTCCGCCATGACTTCGATCGCTCGTCCGAACCTGCGCCGCACGCTGAGTGGCGTTCGGCCTGCCGAGCGCCCGCGTGCTCAACGGCGGGCTCTTGTTGTGGGCGGTAAATGTCGGGTCTTTCGGGCAAAACGGCCTGTCCCCGTAGTCTAGGGCGTTGATCCGGTTGGAGAAGCTCGCACATATTTCCTCGAGCTTCTCGGGTTCGTTGACGCAGGAATCGCGCGGCTCAGCCTTCAGGGCGAGTGCGCAATCAAACTTGCGATTCGATATATTCCAACGCGTCCCAGTGCAATTCCAACGCGTTTCCAACGCGCTGGAATAGCATTGCGCAAGGGGGGGGGGGGGGGGGGGGGGGGGGAGGGGGGGGGCGCGGGGCAGCGTTCGCGTTCCCATGTCCACATCCCCCCTCCCCTTCCCCCCCCCCCCCCCCCCCCCCCCCCCCCCCCCCCCCCCCCCACCCCACACACCCCCCCCCCCCCCCCCTCCCTCCCCCGCCCGCCCGCCCGCCCGCCCACCCACCCGCCCACCACCCGCCCACCCCACCCTCGCTCCACCCCCCCCCCCCCCCCCCCCCCCCCCCCCAGCCCCTCCACTTCATCGCCTTCCTCGCGCCCCTACCCCCCCCCCCCCCCCCCTCCTAGCGACCATTGCCCTCCTCATTTTCTGGCGCGCCCCCCCCCCCCCCCCCCCCCGCCCCAGCGCCGACCGCGCTCGGGTCGGCATCCCAACCTGTCGCGACGAAGGCCCTGTTCTCGTGGCAGATTGGCGGGCCCTCTTGGAGCCCCCTTGCAAGCCGCTTGGAGCCCTCTTGCTCCCCCCCCACCCCCCCCGAATACGCTAATTAAATCTAAAATGCATTCAAGATAATTGCCGTAAAATGTTAGGATGACTTTTAAATAAACGCACGAGGTTTAGGGGGGGGGGGGGCGGGGGGGGCGCGCTCCGGGGCCCTCGAAGAGAGCGGGGGGGGGGGCGGGGGCTGGCCCCCCGGACATCACTCGGCGCCAGCGGCCCCTGAAACCCCCCTCGGCGCCTGCGGCCCCTAAAACATCCCTCGGCGCCCGAAGCCCCTGAAACACCCCTCGGCGCCCGCGGGCCTCAGCGGGCCGCTAGAGGGCCCCAAGAGGGCCCCCAGACGTCTCGGAGCCCTCTCGGAGCTATCTGAAACTTATCTCGGGGTCCTCCCTAGACCTAGACCGTCGCGAAAAAAACGCAGCATCGCTCCCCCCTCCTCGTCCTTCTCCACTCTTGTATATCTCCCTCCCCCTCCTCCTTCTCGTGCTCATCCTGCTCCTCCTCCTCCTCATCGTCATCATCCGCCTCGTCCGCCTCGTCATCCTCCTCCTCGCTGCCCCCCCTGGGCACGCTTTCCCATGCGTCGTTGTTTCCCGTGCAACCTGTTTGTCTTCGCCCATGTCGATGCTGCAGCCTCGTCACCGCCTCTCGGCGGCGTCCTCCTCCTCCTCCTCCCCCTCCTCCTCCTCCTCCTCCTCCCCCTCGCGCCCTCGGCGCCCTCTCGGCGCCGCCCCCCCGCGCCCTCGGCGCCGCCTCCTCGCCCTCGCCGCCTCGCCGCATCGCCGCGTCGCCCGGCGCCGCCCCCCGCCGCCGCCCGCCGCCCGCCCCCCGCCCGCGCGGGGCGCGCGGGGCGCGGCAAGCCAGCGCTGCGAGGGCACGCGCGGGCGAGGGTGTATGAGGGCGGTGCCCTCCCCCCTCCTTGTCCTCCTTCTCCTCCTCCTCCTCCGCCCCCCCGCCCTCGCCCTCCTCCTCCCCCTCATCCTTTTCCTTTCCCCCCCCCTTCCTCACCCCCCCCCTCGCCCCCCCCCCCCCTCCCCCCCCCCCCCCCCCCCCCCTCCTCCTCCTCCTCCCCCCCCCCCCCCCCCTCCCCCCCCCCCCCCCCCCCCTCCTCCCCCCCCCCCACCCCCCCCCCTCCCATCATCATATCCTCCTCCAGTAGATGGATTGATTGCATGATGTACAGTATTTTACAGCAGTTGACAATATTACGATATATATATATATATATATATATATATATGAATAATAATAATAAATGGCGTTCGTTCAATGAGGTCGACCTCAATCTTTTGAAATCGACCCAAGAACTTCGAAAAAAACACAATTTTTCAGACCACAGAGAACCTGGGGCGGAACCCGCCCACAGACCGGGAACCCAACCTGGAGAACAGAACCCGAAACCCAAACTCAGAAACCTGGAGCCCGAAACCAAAACCCGGAACCAAGAACCTGGAGCATCCAGACGAACGATCCCGTCGATCCTGTCGATCCACCGACTTCGATCACCATTCGATCGATTCGGTCGGTTCGGTCGGTTCGATCGGTTCGTTCGCCCCGATCGATTCGATCAGTTCGATCGGTTCGCCCGATTCGGTTGGAATGGGGCTGGGGGGCGGCTGGCGCGCCGCTCGCCTCGATCGCCGCGGCATTTGCCTGAATGGAAAACAAGAGAATAGCAGAACCATCTGCATGGATAGGGCGGAACAAGAGAATAGCAGAACAAGAGAACAGCATAACAAGGAGAAACAATAGGGCGGAAGGGAAAGGGCACGAGCAAACTGGAGAAGGAAGACGAAGCGGAGAAGGATGAGGACAGAGGAATGAGGGACAGCGATTCGCGCAACGATGAGCATATGATATTTTGCGCATTGGTTATTTGTGTGGGGTCGGGTGCTACTCCGATTGTCGACGCGCGCGTTTAACGCATCATCAGATTGGGGGGGCGGAGCGATCTTACACCGTCCCAAGGTGCGCGGTTCAAGTGACGTTTTGCTTTGCGGATTCCTGTTGCTGCCGCTGTCATCGCCCCGCCCGTGGCCCGCCGCGACTCGCCGCGCGACCCGCTGCGCGACCTCCCCAGCGGCGCGCCATACATAAGGTCGCCCCGCAGGGGAAAGCCAAAAAAGCTGGCCTCGAAAACCAACGGCATCTACCAAATGAGCCATTGCGAAGATTAGAATGATGGCGGCGATGATGGCGATGACGGTGGCTCACTTTGCCCTCCGAAATCTCGGGGGTGAATCGCGGACGAACGCCCCGGAACATTGGGGGCGTCAGCGGCCGAGGGCGAGTCGGGCGAAACGAACCGGGAAAGAGATGCTGAAGAGGAGAATTGCGCAAAGAGGAATAGGAGAGAGGAGCCGCCTGCGAAACAAAAGTCGGGGGTTACAGGACCGGGTCGAAAAGTGACCTAAGACTTTCGTTCGTGCCCCCACGAAGCGCCTCGAAAACTACGCCTCGAAATATGAGACCCCAAGGGGGCGACGAGGCGCCCGAATCAAAAGAAAAACGCCTTGAACAACTAAGACCGGCTCTCCATTCACAAGCGTAATATAGGCCAGGCTGATGCGACTGGCGCCAGTACTAATGATGGCGACGATGCTTCACCTGGCGTTTCAAATTCTTGGGGGGGGGGGGGGGGGGCAGAACAGGTGGGAATAAGGAGCGCCCGTGCGTTTCGAAACGCTCAACCGTTCCGACCATGCGGGCGCAATATATAGACTCGCGTCGAAGAGGAAGGGGCTCCCGAGGCCGCGCCGTCCACGCCTCCCTGTTACCCGCAAATCCAGGTGATTATACTTAGCATTGCCTAAATTCGCTGTGATCGGGGGGATCGTTGCTGCGAGCACCTGCATTTTCGCATTTTTTTCGCGCTGGTAGTTACCAGAAAATTGTTTGTTATATTGGTCAGACACTGGTCCGATATAAGAACGAGGCTCCGATATAAGAACACCGTAAGATCTGATACTGGCCAGCCACCTCATATATAAAACCAACATAAGGGCAGCGAAATGTTGTTGATTGTTCCAGCTCTGTGGAAACACTTTCAAGAAGCGTTCCTTCTCGTCGAGTCTTTCCTCTGAGAATTGGGGTAAGATGACAAAAGAATTAAGATCTCATGTTCACTCTGCTCTGGGAGAGCGGAGGCGGGATGAGACATTGATAAGACAAGTATCCGTTAAGCAAGACTACTCTATCAGGAATATGAAGGGAGGAGGCCGGCCGAGGACGGACGACGACGAGCCGCCCACGCACCCCAGCGCGCTCCTTTTCTCTCCTGCCAGCCGAGGTCGGCTGGCTCGAGCAGTCGCATGGCTGCGGAAACGCAGCTTCAGTTCACGCGGACAGTGCAATGCATGCAAACTAAGTTAAGTTCTAATTGAGTATGAGGCGGCGAGAAGCACATTTAACCCCCCCCGCGGCGGGCCGCGTAGAGCCCATCCAGCCGCAGCACCCCCGGCCCGTGCATTTGCACGACCACCAGAGCCAACCCGAAAAAGCTTTTACGGCTCAACGGTGGCTGCCAGGGGGCCAAGGGCCGAAGAGGCTCGACGTCTCCCGCCATTGTGATAAATAGTTTCTCTCCGCTGGACCGGCTTAGCCGACCAGTAGAGAGGTCCGCGCCCAACGCGCTTAGCGCGTGGGTGAAGTGTTTTGCGCGCGCCTGCCGCGGGCGGAGTCACGCGGGCCACGCTCAGTTGAGGTCCTCGAACCGATTGTGATCGTTCTATAAGTATTGACCAGGCGGCGTGGGAGGAGGCGGGTTCGATGGCGCCGATCCTCCCATCTGTGCGTCTACGCCACGAGGCGTCCGAGACCGCCCTCTTTCTCTGTCAGTATTACCAACCAGTGCCGTCTCTCTCGGCGGGGAATGTTGGTCATGCCCCCATTTTGATAGCCGGGTCCAGTAATCCAGATTGTATCATGCATCGTCAGTAAGCCACGTGATCCTGTTCCGGTGGATGCGGTACCCTACCAAGATTCCATTCACGTAGCACGGGTAGGACTTGTCGCGGTTGCATTCGTAGCCGTATCCTGCGACAATGCTGGCAGCATCCGAGGCAGCGCCTGCGGCAGCGTCCATCGCCGCGGGCGGCACAGGGCCGGCGGCAGCATCATCAGCCGCGTCTGAGGCATCATCCATGGCTGCATCGCGCGCGCGTCGCAATTCCGACCGACCCCTCGTGTTGGGATATTGTAGGTAAGCCTCTCTGGTCGTCACGGCTGAGCCGGCGACAGAACGTGGGGAACCAGTAGCTTCCTCAGACGCCTGAGCATCTGAGATGCCAGGTGGCAGAGACGGCGTGCGAGACAAAGGTCTTGCCTTTGGTCCAGCAGGCGCACGTGGCCCCACGATCTCGGCTTCGCCGTCGTGCTCAGGATCATTATTCCTACCGTTCATAAATTGCATTGTACTTCTGGCAGCAGTTGCTGCAGCGACACCATATAATCCGCATGCAGTGCGGAAAGGACCATCTTCTTTGTCCTGGAGATCGGTACCGGGGTCAGGATACTTATCCTGTAGCCAAGTTATGGCACCTTGTATTGGAGCACCGTGGCAACGGACATCATTCTGTACTTTCCTGCCCATCTTGTGGGCCCATCTTTCTATAATGTCGTCTGTCTTAACAGCCGCGCGAATGCGGCAGTCCAAAGCACATTCGTCGGTCCGTTTCTTTAAATCAACGCCATCCGTGCTCACCATTTCGGGGCGAATGATTCGCCCCTGGTAACCAATAAAGTGATCTTCCGATATGAGATAGCTGATTATCTCACGAACAATTGCGAAAATCCTTATGGGCCGAAGGCCCAATTCCATGTATTGCGCTGGTACTAACCAATTGTCATCTACGATGGTCTGGATGATCTCCGGGATCGCGTAGTCTGCCGTTCCGGTCAGGGTAACCCTGCCGGGTGTAGTAGGGTCTAATCCCGTGTGTTCAATTATGTAATGAGCAGCAACCTCTCGAACTTCGTCCCCGAACAATCTTATTTTGATCAAAGGGTCATCATGGTGAAAGTATACGCGTCCCTCAGGACGGTCAAGAGTGAAGACTCCGTCAGTTATCGACGCGGCCTTAGGCCCGCTGATCACTTTGAGGTCCAGATCCAATTGCGACTGTTCGCGCGCCCTCGCGGCTGAGCCGGCGGCATGTCGCAGCGCGGGGATAATAAGACGATGGTCCCGACACATGCCAATCCGTCTTGAAACGGAGCGAGAACTGCGAGTAGGTCTCGCTCTAAAATTGTTCTCCCAGGCGACCGGTAACCTCGCAGGAGGGTTGTCGGCGTCGGCGTCGTTTCGATTATCCTCAGGCAATTCGCCGAACCAAGATCTGTCAAACTGTATGGCATCATCTATTGTGGCAAGTGTAGGAACAAGGATGTTTGCTCTCCTCATGTTGTCGAACCATTGCATCCAGCCGGTCCGAGGAGTGATTATGTCATCCGGTTCATCAGGCCAGTGAAATGCCTGTAGGGCTGGGCAGGACCTGGGGCGAGCGTACTGGTCAAAATCAGTCGCCCACAATTTCGGCCACCATTTATTGATGGGCGGGGTTTGTCTCCGTACATGTCTGGCGGAGTGTTTTAGCAACGATATAAATCGCTTGACCAAAGGCCTTAAGGATTGGAAGAAAAGAGCATGTCGCGCCGGAGGCTGAGCCTCGGCGTTTTCTGGGACCCAAGCCGGAAAGTTCCCCTGCTGGCTGTTGCCAAATATTGCGCCAGCAGCCGCCATTGTGGCAAAGTTGGAGGCCCATTTTCGCTCCTGCTGATTGTTGTTGGCGACGTTTCTCGCGACGTTAGCAGAAGCTCTCCCTTGTCCCTTTATCCGCGCATCCATGTACTCATGGCGACTCCATGACAGAGTTGCTTCTTCATCCACTATAATCCAAATACCATGTGCCTCAAGGGACTGCGGGGTAGTTTTGTGCTTCCATGTCTGGGTCATGTAATCGCGTGTAACCATGTATTTTTATCTGATTGGGCAATTACAGACGGGACAGTTGGCAAAACCTGTCCTCACCCAGCGGTAACGGAAACAAAGAAATCGCCCATCGTCATCCCACGGGGTAGATCCAATTCGATCTTGAATCGCGGTTTCCAGCCTTGTCTCGTGGTCCCAATTAATAATCAGTCTCTCGTCTGTAATAACCCAGGCAATAATCGACGCGCTGTCGAAAGTGACCTCGTGCGAAGACAATTCGCGGTCAAAGAGGACCGCCCAGCGCATCTGATTCGCCTGTCTCACGAGGGAGACGGCTTTGTCGATGTCCGTGAATTTCGGCACCTCCTGGGACACCAATGTCCCGTCTGGGCACACTCTGTACGAGAAGCGGGTGAGCACTCTGCCAGCGAAAACAAGGATAATATCCCATTGCTCATGGTGCTTGAGATTGGGGAGACATGGCCAGAGGTGGCGCATGTCACTCACGTGCAAGATACCCACCTTTGGCGGCTCCCCAGTCCGAGCCTGGTTGCCCATGGGTACTACAGTTTTTATGGTGGGTGGTTGTCCATATCTCCTTTGGTTTAGCCACTGAGGAAAATCCGAGGGGTCAGGCATAGTTGGGCTATTGTGCGCCGGAACAAACGCAACAAATCGTAATCTGCGGCATAACAAAGCCCAGAGTTGCCCGTCGGAAAGCGAACATGTCCACTCGTAGATTCCCAAAAATGTCTGCAAGCCCGTAATATGTAGAAGAGATCCGTGACTCCTGACTCGGCCAGGGTCGCACGGGACATACATTCTCTCAATCGAAGCAGTGAACGTTGAATGTCCCTGGCGTGCCCTAAAAAAAAACATGGCGTGGATTAGTGTTCCAACAATAGTGGGGCTGCCTTTGGGGGAAATTCCCAAAACATCGATCGTCCCTGCCGGCAACGCAGCTAAGCTGTGTGCAGCCAAGGCGTACGACTGGAAAGTAAAACCGTCATCATATAGTTTCTGCACCAGGTCTCCAAAGTAGACCCAGCCTCCTGACGATCTAGCATAGTCCGAGCAGTGCCTCGCGATGTATACAGCACATTGGCCTATCGTTTGGGCCAAATCATCCGCTCGGAAACTCAGGCCACTCCAGGTGTCCGAATTGCCTAAGGCAGCCGGGTTTTCATCGTTATCTTCTCCAACTATAAGTGGCCGCAGGCACGCATAGGCGCCCAGAGTAAACCCGCCCGGACCGTCATCGGAATGAAACTCGGCTCTCATATAATCCTTTGCTTGTGCGAAAAACCCATCGTCCTGATTGAGACCTGCCAATATTGCAAAGATGGGATCTTCCACAAATTCTGCCATGTACCGAAGCGTAATTCCCGTTTGTTTGCGGACGGCTTCGATGTCCGGTGGCGCAGGGCCCGTGATATGGGCGTCCTGGAGCATCCGTTTTAGAGGTCCTCCAGGCGTAGCCTGAAGTATGCGATGGCGTTCTTCTGTTGTCACATACAATCGTTTCTCTTCAAATACAGCAGCATGCCCCACCGCTACTTCTCGGTCCCCATCGTCAGGGCCCCTGTACTTCGGCTGTCCCTGTCTTCTATCTGGAGCAGGCGGAAGACTCGATTTGCGGAACATATTCGTAGACGCCGGTCCATGTGGAAAAGTCTCGTCGCCCATTGACTCCAGAAATTGAGGATCATTCTCATGCGGGAACTTTGTGCAAGAGTCCTCCGATCCTACGTCTATTTCTTGTGCTTCCGGGTGGCCCGAGGCCCCCGGTGGCGGCCGAGCTCGGCGTTTGGGAACATGTTTTGCCCCATCATCGGGAATGTGTAATGTTCCTTCGTCTGGCGGCACTTGTGCTGGACTCGATTGCTCATCTTGTGCTTCACGGCGGCTCTCTTGTTCCGCTCCGGCTGAGCCGGACGGAGGGGCAGGACAATTAGGCACTCTGACCGTACTCCCAGAACCTTCCGCCTTTTTACGCGTTGACCATCGGGGTCCGTCCGCCATCATCGGAGCGCGCGCAAAATTTCTGCTCACATTCAAAATTTGTTCGGCGATAGCGTCAGCAAATTCATTCCACGCGGCGGAATATATGTTTATCTGCTCAAGCTCTTCTTGTAGATTCATCTCGTAAATGCATTTAACTGTCTTAATGTATGATGCAGCAGCAACTCTGAACCTCTTCATCAGAGTGTTGTCCTGGGCGTCGTGTGCTCTCGATTGTAGACCTCGCAAGTGGTAAAATAAGTCTTTTCCATTTCTCAACACTGAACTGGACCTCGGAGACTCAAAATGCAAACACGAGACCTCTTTTATTGTCATTATGATGGCAGTAATGTCATCATCTCCCTCCAAATCAGTCGAATCCTGAGATGAATGATCCCCGCCCGACTGAGCCGTGGGGCTAGCGTCGCGCATGTTCAATATATCGTCGTTTTCATCTCTTTCAGGAACACCAGCATCATCCGAGGCAGCCTTCGCCTCTGCATGCGGGGCATGCGCAGATCGGGATCATTCGCCCGCGGGGCCGCCATCGCCACGAGGCGGGTCGTCCCGACGCCTTGTCCAACTGGGTGCCCGTTTGAAAGGTGCTTGTTTGGAGCGAAGCTCATTTGTCTGAGGGCTCCGAGTAACAGACGAGGAGCCAGACACATTGGCCCCGGTGAATATATTTAATTCGGGCGGGGGATCAGGAACGCTCGGCCTCCAAGATCCGCTACCAACTGCGTCTGAGTCACTCGACTTAGCCGGTGGCGGGACAGTCGTAGGAGCAGCGGGGTCTCCATCATATCGAGGCATCTTCGCCGGCGGCTGACCTAAGTTCTCCGACCTGGGATCGGGCCTCGGCGGAGGAGCCTTCTTGGGAGAAACCTCCTTCACAGGCGGAGCGTGCACCCGCCTAGTAATATTCGGCCGTTGGTCCGGAGGACTCGATGGAGTACGAATCGCTGGCGGGGCCTTCTTGGCGGGGGTTCCTGTCGGTCCACCAGGAGGAGGAGGAACAGGGGGCCGACTAGCAGCCCTCGGGGGCGGCGCTTTGTAGGCCCTATCGGGCTTCGCAGGCGCCTTTCCAAGGTCAGGGAAGTCCTTTTATCCATTGAAAACGGGATGCCGGACGGCTTAGCCGCCGGCAGCTCCTTCTCGTCTCCTTCAGCTGCCCTCTCTTTATCCTTTGCATTCTGCTCAACCAACTGAACTGATCTCTCCGAGGCCTCGCCCCATATGTATCGGGTGAATCTTGGTCAGTCTGACTCCTTTTTCTTGGAGCCAAGGCCAAATGTCATCGCACTTGTCTTCGTCTGTTTCGCCTTTTCCCCCCCAAATAGGGGTTCTCCTCCCTTTGCCATTCGAAAGAAGTCAAGCCGGGGGCCCAGGCCGTTTGAGCATCCCGGACTTTGTTCGTGCGCTCAGCCCGCTCTTGGTCTCGGTATCTTTCGAACTCGAAGTCCACTTCCAGATTCCATCCTTCATTTCTGGCAACATGCAGCAAATGTGTCCATGCTTCAGTAACCCACACGGCTGCTGCTGTCCAATGATAGAGTCTCAACTCGTATAAAACATCAATCTCTGGATTACTCACGTACTGAGTCGGTGATGCTCTAATGGCTTCGGTCGTCTTGGCATAGTAGACAATCTCGGCCGCAGCCCAAATGCCATCTCCAAAAGTCTCCTCCGCAATGGAGTAAGTGGTGTGAGTGCTGGGATTGTCAGTACATGGAAATGAGTACGCCCCAACCACATTTGTTTTCACGCTTCCGCCGGATATAGGATTTGAAGCAAGCAACTGATGTCCCTCCAAAATAGCATGAAGGGTGGTCACTGACGTACCATGTGACTGCTTTGTCCAGCTGGTGGATGAGTCTGAGACTTCCGCAAGCTTCTCTCTTGTCAGGAAGGAAGGCAACGCTAATTCAACGCAATGGGCATTGCCAACTTTGTGGGATGTCAACCTCAAGTCTGCCCAATTCAAGCGATCGGCCACGGTGGCGCTCAGCTTCCGTATCGACCTGTCTGCTTTGATCCTGAAGAAACGAGCCCAGTTCGGCACTAGATAGTTCCGTGCCATCGGTGGAACTCTCGTCGTTTCCTGAAGCATCTGGTGGGCAAGCCACACTGGGCTACTAGCATATTTTGGGATCGTTTTCCGTTCCCAGCTATGAGGGGGATCTCTGCCCTCAGCGACCTCAGCAGCTCGTCCCTCTTCGCCTGGGCATGCGTTAAACGGCATCATGCCCCGGTGAAGTTCACCACTGGCGACTGTGAATGGGCAAAGGACATTATGACGAGTAACCTCTCCTGTCTTTGCATCTTTTACCGGCAGACTCTTTATCTGCTGATTTTCCTTATGGATCGGCCACAAATATTCTTCCTCTCCATGGCATCCATCTTTCGGCCTCCTCGGAAACTTGTGCCGTTGCCTCTTACTGATCAAAGTCAACTCACCCTCAGGGCATTTCTCACGGATGGTTCTTTCAGCTGTTTCCCCAAGGGTTTCGATTGCTTTGGTATTGGTCGGCGGAGCCAACGGAGGGGCGCGCGGCGATTGGGCCGTCATCGCGCTAGAACCAGAGCCCGTTCCGGCTGAGCCGACGGGTTTGGCCTTGTCGGTTGCGGCAACAGCACCGGGTTGGCCGGTCAAAGCTTCAGTAAATACAGGGACCGCTATGCCACCAGGCGTTGCACTACTCGCCGCAACGGCTAAGCCGCTCGGTATCGCCGTTGGTTCTGCATTGTTAAGTTCCTTGAGTGCGGCACGCATTGGCTCATCATTTTGGACCCCCTCGGTCGCTGGTCTCTGGGTCTTTCCCCTCGGCGGCATTCCAGGACAGAAGACTTCTCCGCGGGGGGGAAAGTAAGCATCATCCTTCCATGGGAAGAACTCACCATAAACAGCCCCCTTTCAAGGAAGTCTTTACATTCATTTGAATAGAACGAGTGTATAGCGCCGCCTCCAGTTCCGTTTGAAACGACTGGGAAGTGTTCATCGGTCAATGGTTCCTTAAAAGGAAGCGCGCCAAGTATCGACCTGGGAGCGTTACCTTCTGTGGGGGGCCAGTCCTGCCAATACATGACAAGGTCTTGGACTTTCGCCTCCTGTTTGGCGCGCTTGTCCTCCCTCGCGGGGCAACTTACGCGGCCTTCCCCGACGGCTGAGCGGCCGGCAGGCTGACAGAAAAATAGCACAGCCAGTTTGGCTGATTTAATCATGTGACCGGCGCACAAATCAGCGGCAAGGACCTTTCGGGATTTTCCCCCATCAAACATTTGATAGTCGCCATGGGAAGCACTGAAATGGAATGTATCCTCATGGCGGTGCCCAAGCTGGAGGTGAAGGCTGACACCGTCGAGGATCATTATTCTGGGGAACAGTCCTATCGTTTTAAAATGATCAATCCGACGGTTCATTCTGGCTCGGACCATAGTGGCAACATCGTTCCACATCGGGCCGACGCCGTCCTCACCTACTTGCCAACACTTCGAGTTCCGCCGACACGCATTATGTCTATAGTCCCCTGTTGGGACCGTTTCATTATATCGTCGATCAAATCCACGGCGTCCTTTATCATCTGCCTGAGGCTCCCTGCGAAAGCAAACGGGTTCTCAGTCCTTTTGCGTCCACCGCCGACTCCGTTTAATTTGCCCGAATTATCAACAATGTCGTTGAGATTCCAGAAAGTGAAGCGAATTGGAGTGTGCGCCCCTTCTGTATAATACCATTGATCACCCCACCGAAAGCTCGCAGAGGCGGCGGCAATACCGTTGAGTAGTGCTCCACTCTTAGCCGACTGTGCGCTTCCAAATACTGAATTTCGCATGTTGAACTCAAGCATAAGGCTCGGCTTAACCGTCCCTGATGCGTCCTTAAACGCAATTGTGGAATCAGAAACGATATGAACAGAACATGACCAACTACGATGTGACCCATTCTTCATCTGGGTCAGCGGTCGGAAGAAGTCCGTCACATATTTCCCCGTGGATGACATAGCGGCGAGGTCTTCTCCGGTGAATGGAATCCACGAGTGACCATGGACCTCGGCGATCTTTGTAATCGCCTGACACTTCTTGGCAAAATCCACGCCATTTGACCAGAATCCCAATTTGGGGTCCGTGACTTCCATATACAGGTCCAGGATTTCCTCCACCATCACTCGCCATTCATTCAGGGGGGGGTTCGGATCACTCCCAAACTTCCCTTGCATCCGAAGATACTCAAGGACGTTCCATGGGCCGCGGCCGATGCATGGTCTGTCTTCGGGCTCGGGTTCTGTCGCTGCGGGTCCCGAGTCCGGCGGCCCACCTCCCCCTCCTCCCCCTGAGGGGGGGTCATCTCCTGAGGGGAACCCGCCAGACGGTGGTTGTTCCCCATCATCACCACCGGCCGAGCCGCGAGGTGGGGCGCCGCCGCTGCCCCCACTGGCTAAGACAAGAGGATTTTCAATGTAGGGGGGCTGGCCGGCAGGTGATTCGCCGGCCGCCTGTTTTCCAGTCCCATGGTCATCCAATGATGGCTGATATTGGCCCGCGACTGCTGGTTGGCAATCCTCGGCGATCGGGTCATCGGGCGCCTCCGCTGCAGTCTTCGGCTTCTCTTGCGGTGACTCCTCATCAGCATATGGGTCGAGTCCATCTCCGGCAAGCCATTTCTCAAAATTATGTGGCCTCTTCCAGGGGCGTTGTCTTTTCCTCCAGTGCACGGCCTGCTTGGGTGCATTCTCGAAGTGCGCCGCCTTTGCGGCGGCAGCAAGGGCTTCCTCAACCACGCGCGCCGGTACATTGTATTTTCCTTTGACCACTGGAAGGGCGAACATTGTTCCCCACCCTTCCCCAACGGCTGAGCCGCGGGAAGGCTTTCGAGGGGAAGGCCTCCATATGCCAATCCAGCCCTTACGGGGGCCTTTTCCCCAGTGATCCGCCACTGGTGCGCTCGCATAACTGCCCCAGTGGGTCTCGTGCCGAACGGCTGGGCCAACGGTAGGACCAAACACTTCTCCCGGCTCGAGCGTTCGTATAATGCCAAGAAAACTGTCCTCTGGTGTTTCCGTGTACACCCTACTGATCAGCTTCGTCTTTTCGTCAGGATACGTTTGGAGGAACGTTCCCACGGGGATTTTGTCGACGTCAGGACGGACAATCGAATCGGCAAATGGTCTTCCGCTCAAACATAATCCAATGTACGGTCCATGGGTCTTGGGAGACCTGGGAGCATAAACGCTGGAATATCGTCTGAGACGTTGATTCCGGGTCCGCCCTCAATGCAGTCACGACGGCGTCAGTTCTCGTGTAAAGTACGTCGTTCTTCCACATCGTGTAGCGCCAACCCCAGCCCTTTGACGGCGCAAATTTGACGGTTCCGTCTTTGGGTCCCGCTCGGGACCACTCCCTCAGTTTGTCAGGGAGGCACTTGAAGACTTCTTTGTTTCTCCATGAGTCGACGTCTTCAACATTGGGGTCAGCCACTTTCTTTGAGCGAGTATCGTCCTGGGGGGCAGTCTCCATTTCAGTATCATTCTCGGATGCAATGTCATTTGGGCTAAAGTGTTCATGTCCAGTCCCATCCGGCTGAGCCGGTGGGCAAGCCTTCCCGCTCGGCTGAGCCGGCGTTAAGGCTTTTCGGATTGTGGCGAGGAGAGCATTATTGTAATCCTCTTCCTCTTTGCCCTTGTCTACAACAACGTCGGAATCAACCTATCCACGACGTCGTCAGAATGGATAGAGATCGCGTCATCACCCAGTGACCCGACCGCCTTCTTCCCCAGCGGTCGACGCATGGGTTCAGTCGTTGATGTCTCCGGCACGCGGAAACCGCGGCAAGCGAGATTCGAGTAGTCGCCGCAAGGCAACCGCTCGCCTCAACGGGAGGCCGGTCGCGAGGCAGCCCGCGCAGGCTGTTGGGCCGAAACGGCAGCGGCGCATATAGGATTGGGAGAAGAGGTAGGACGACGACGAGACGACACAACTCTCTCTGCGGCGTTGGCGACGGCAAAATGAACCTGCTTGGCAAAATCATCGGTGTAATCTTCAGCGCTCTTACACTCCCGTCCACTAGCCTCAACATGCCCGTGTGTGCCATCACATCTACGCTCTAACCCCTCCGCAACAATGGGAGAAGTGGTGGCTATCGTCCATGGCTTTTTCATGACATTACCCTTGCTATCCTTCAATCCGCATGTGCACCCGTGCAACGCCGTCTTGGCAAATCCCAACTCTCGAAAAAAAACCTCTTTACCTGAGGGCCTCTCCAATAATTACACTGGGTAGGCCATTCAATACATACAGCGCCCCCCGCTTTGCGCACAGCACGGGCAATCTCACGGAAATTCCAAAACAGATATCGGAAGTCAGTTCTAATGCCCCGAAGTCTGCGCATAGCCTTATGGTTTACAATACGGAAATAATGCGCCTCGTTCACATACTGCCAAGGGGAACCTCCTGTACACGGCATAGATCCCCATAGCGTAATATTTTCCCTTGAACGTAGCTATGTCGTTTAGCGCTATTTTGAGTCCCTCGTCCGTCCTCATGTCTTCTTTCTCGGTGTATCGAATCACTTTACATGAGTTGTCAACGAAATTCTTCGGGTCTCCTATTCTACTTTGGGGGCCGCAACAGCACTCTACTAAAATCTATCCCCGGTCCACTGAGTGGCCGGGGCGCAATCTTCTCGGATTTTAAATTATGTGTACCCCGTCCATATGCTAAGGCAATAATCACCGTCGCTTGAATCGCCATCCGAGTCGTATTCAAATGGGTGATGATATCTGCTTTCTTCATCACGCCAATTACCGATGCGATCTATCGTCAAACCTTGTTGGGAGTTGACGGCATAGGTGCGACGATTACCATCCAGCTTATCGAGCTCGACGGGACAATCCCCGATTGTCGGCATAAATGTGACAAGTCTCGGAACGCAGTGATATCGCGTCAAACTCTGTCCTCGCCTCATACATTCATCCCTTTTGCCAGAGAAGTTGGCAGCCACCGCGGAGTGCGGATTGTGAAGCGGGCGATCTTCGTTAGAAACAACCTCAACAGTTTCAGGCCTCATGGAAGGCTCTGACTCGCTTTCGCTATCCGATATTCCAAACATGGTTTTCATCTCACGATCGGAGCATCTTTTGGTGGTGTTTTCGATCGCTCTCGTTTTCTCGGAACTTCTGCTGCAACATTCTTTGCCCATCCGAAGAGTGACATTACCTGCGACATCAGCTGAACCGACTGCGTTCTTCGTCGTTAACACCCCCTCGGCTTGGCCGGGGGCAGCCGCGGCGGGTTTGCCTTTGTTGGGGCGCTTTTTCTTTTTGTTTGACTTTTTGCTAGGCATGGCAGCTCCTCTCCGCAAGGCCGAACTAGGGCCCAGGCGGGGCTTGAGAATCCCCCCGGGTTTCAGGGGAAGTCCGTCAGAAAACATTGAGTCATGAAAATATTGGCACCGCTTGGCGGCCCAGAAGCTAGGCGTCACTGTTGGCAAGGTATAAAACTTTGACCCATGCCATTGGGTCAACGAATCGTTTTGTTCCAATATCGGCAGCCTCGTTTGGCGTTCTTTCGCATTGGAATTGAACTAGGCCACGAGAAAACTGTTCGGACACAGCTGCTGCATCGATTCTACGCGTTCTTGGTAGGTGCATCAATGTCATCGACCCGCCTGCTTTGATGACTTTGCAAGCTGCTTGGTTATCTTCCAAGAATAAACACCGCGCAGGTCTATCCAGCAGGATCTCCCACAGCGGTCATGCCGCAAGCAGCTCCTTGCGCAACGCAAGGCCGGCCGCAACGATCTCGGCCTCAAGTGTACTGTGAGATGCGCATGTTTCTCTTTGCGAGCTCATCGATTGGCCTGCCCGTGTATACGGGCCCCATATCGCTTGGTAGCTGGCGATCGTGCTCCTGTGTGTTCGAATGTCACTCGCCAGATCTGCATCAGAGTATTGCTTTAACAGAACATCCTCCTTTTTGTCACCCGCCCACGAGGTCATACGATAATGGGATGCACAAATGATGTAACATATGAGGCGGAAGAGGTACATGTCTTGTTGTTCTGTCCATTTTGTGATGCAGCTGGCAGTTTGACACGCAGCACGGAGTAAGTCGCATCTGGCCATTCTAGCCCCGTAAAGTATTTTCATCAACACTTTTGCTGCAATGGGCTGAGTCGGTGGCTCAGGGTCATCAGGGCTAGCTGCTGCGGCATCAAGGCCAATCACCTCTATCTCTTTGTCAGGAGGGCCGGTATCAACGTTAATATGTATTGCTGACGCTATGGCCTCCTCAGCTGGGGAGTAGATCTCTCCTCTGGGGCCGCCCTGTTCATCCTCTAAATCAGTAAGTTCTGGACCGAACGGGGTACCCGCGGCCGGATATGTGGCGGGGTCTGCGTCCGTCAATTGAGCGTATAAGGTGACACAGGAATCGAAGAACTCTGTCATATCGTATTCGGTGACTTTCACTAGTTTTGGTTCTCTCGGCTGGTATGGCTCGGTCGTCTGAGACGCCGAGCCCCCCCCCGTTTCCTCCTCGCTACTCTCGTCTGTGACGGAGGCGTGTTTCCTAACTTTCGGAGGAGGCGGGTCGAGTACCGTAGGTAACTCCCCGCGCCACTCAATTGTCTGAGTTGATAGTCTATGCTCGCATCCTAAATATCGTCCAACAGCCGTTGGAGGATCTATTTCTATGCCCTTAGGGCAATTTTCCGAGGGTTCTTGAAGCAACTTCCATCCCTGGGCCAGCTTGTCGGCGGGTCCCGACAATTTGAAATCATCGACATATATGATCAAGAAGATTTGCAACTCTTTGTGGAAGTAACAGCTACGCCACGGGCTACACTTCACAAAACCTTTAGCCGTGACATGTCCCTCGCAATGCTGCTCCCAAAATCCGCCCGAATCAGGATGTCCGTACAGCGATAAGTACAGTTGACACACGGGATTCCCCATGTTGGACCATGCTCTGGGCCATTCGTCACGAGGCAAGAAAACCCAAGTAGGAGTGCCTCCCCAACTTCGATTGCGTGTAAGCATGTCGAGCATCAGCTTGATCGATACTATGGACTTGAAAGGGCCCGTAGGTATATGCTGCTTTGCCGGCCTGAATTGTTGCAGGACTGCTAGAAAGTTCCTGAAATAGTGCCACGTACTTGTTTTGATCTCTAACCCTTGAACCGTCAAAGACCACCCGACCTTTGTACTTACGGCCTTTGTGTCCTAACGGTAACTCTGAGTTCTTTTCGACAAGGATCGCAAACAAACTGCAAAAATGGGCCGTTTTCCCTTTGACTTCGGCAACAACATCGGAATATTCCCTAACACCATCTTCTATCCACGTGCCGATGTCGCGCAATCTTTCCCACTCTTTCCTCGAGGCAGCTTGAGCGTCTTTGTTTGCCTTTGCCTCGTCTTTCGAGACAGACCTGGCTACAGCGGCATCTATGCGGGCGCATTGCCAGTCATTGGGAAGTTGGAAGGGCTCATCAATGGCGGATATTATATAGGTAAAAGGGTTATAGAAGCATTGCAAATCACATCTTTCCTTGTCACGATGACTGATATCTATAGCTAAGTTATCTTGTAACGGCATTCGAGGCACGCTTCGCCGCGACGCGGAGGCCGCCGGACACAAATTCTGGCTTGCCTCTTTGTTGTCCTCAGATTTCCCGTTATCATCATCGGACAAGGGACCCCTGCCGGCTGAGCCGGAGGGTAGCCCGTCTCTTGCAATAGTGCCTCCATACCATGTCTGTTTCCACCAAATGTCCTCGTCATCGGACAGGTGTTCGTTAGGAACATCGTCTTCTGATGGATCGTCAGGTCTGAGATGCGGCTTGCCAGCCCTGGGTGTTTCGCGACGCCGCCCCTCGCCCGCTGCCAGGGGCGTAGCGCAGGCTGCCGTTCTGTATTCGACGTAGCTGCTCAGCCATCTCAGGTGCAGCTAGCCTGGCTTCGGGGAGAGCCGCAAGTGGCTGAGCCACTGCGGGATCGGGCGGAGTCGGTGGGTCGTCCACATCTAGACCAATGTCACGCAGAAGACCGAGGCAAGGGCCGGGATCCTCTATACCGAAGAATCCTCTCTTTTCAGCCTTGTATTGTTCCACGGCCTGTCGGCGCTGGGCTTGGGTCATGTTGAACCATCGTCCAGGATGTACTCCGGGATTGGTAGACTCAGGTAACTTCTTTAACCATTGGGCACTGTACTTTGGGTCTGGGTCTGTGACCCACACTCGGGTTATAGGCGCATAATCAGCGTCATAATAACGAACAACTCGTATGCTACATGCTTTTCGACGACCTGTCAACGGGAGTTCTTGAATTAATTCATCTTTTGTAAGTCCAGCAACAATCCGTCTGTCTTCGGAGTACTCCATCGCATCCAGATTTTGAGTTGTTCGGGCAAGAAGATGCCCTTTCCCTGAAACTTTCTCGCGCGGCTTAGCCGCTGAGAAGTTGGACTGTCTGTCCAAGCGATACTCAAGCTGTGCGAGCCCCAGTTTCTGATTTTTGTCTGCGGGATGGGAAACGCGCTGAGGGCCCCCGCCGTCAAGTACCAATGGCACGTCACCCACGTACAGACCCCCAGGACCGTCATCATCTAAATCGGCCTCAGAGCCAAAGCGTGGTGCGTCCTCGCCTTCTTGAGAAGGCGGTGGCACCATAATGGCAGGATCATCAGCATTAAACATGTTGTCGGGTCGTATCCCTGTGGCTGGCTGTGGTCCGTCTAAGACGGCCGCGCCTTCTCCTGTTTCTGTAGGGATTGTGACGGAACGTACCTCCGCCGCCGCTTTCTCGCATGCTTCTCGCAAAGGAAACTGAGGCGATTGGTCGTCAGCAGTACCATCTAAGATGTTGCTGTACACTTGATCCGATTTCTCGATCGTGGGCCGTTTTCCCTTTGGTGTACGTCCTGATTCCATATTCAGCCCGTCCAATTGTCTCAGAGGTATGACGAAACTATCTGGTCCAACCAATCCCCCCGCTGCGTGCACATACCCCAAATATATCCCTGGAATCATCGTCGCTCCAGTCTTGGCAGTGCGAAGCGGAATTCAGGTGGAGGCACATAACGGACAAGTGATCCGAAAGGAAGAAGCGGAGCATTGAACTGGCATCCGAAGCGTCTTTCCCAGCTGGACTGCCCTTCAGCAGGGGTCCTGGCATTGTAGCATAGACAGAAATATCGAACTGCGTAGGTCCAATATGGTGGTGGAAGACCAGCCTGCATGAGTAAAGGCTCTGGCTCCCATCTGCGCAACGCCGCTCGCACGCTCGGCGACAGCATTTTGTTTCTTATTTCCTGGGATGGTAGGATCATGGGCAATCTTGAGCTCGCAACGTGCCCTGGCAAGCTCTCTTGCACCATCTGTATAACAGTATCCTAACTTTTCCTCCGGCGCTCTAAGGTTTACAAAAAATTGCAAACGTGAGCCGCAGACTTGTCGTGTACACCCTGAGCGACGAAAAAATCCGTAGCTCGGTCGCGAAAAATCACGCGCGCGGTCTCGTCGTGGAGCCCCCGCGAGAGTTATCCATCGCAAACCAATGATCCATCGTCGTCAGTTGTCCGAACGAAGTGGGGTTAGCGTATGGGCGAGGAGCATTTAGCCCTTTGTTCTGCGCTTTGCGAAGTTGCTTTCTGATAGCTTGGGTCCAATTGCACACTGGACAATATGGGTTCTTGGCAATATGAGTTAGAAGGTGCGGTAGGGAGGCTGCAGCCTTTTTGAGCCGCTCGGCAAGGGTCTCCGACACCTCAACCTCCGCAACATCTGGGTCTAAATCTGGCGGTGCGTCGACGTCGACTAAGCCGACACCGTCAGCGTCTCCAACCTCGCCCTCCTCGGGTCCTGGGGCCGCGTTGCACGCATCGGAGTCCAACCCTCTACTTTCTTCGTACGGGAGGTATCCTGAAACTCCACATCCATAGTGGCATCTATATGCGGCAGCGCAAGCCTCGGCTTTGCCGGGCTGCTCGTCGAATGAACCGACGGCTTGACCGTGGTCGGGCAAAACTGAGGGACTTTTAGAGGCAGCAATACCGGTCGGCGTCCGATTCCAACCGCGCTCGCTGGCCAACTGAGGCGAATAGTAGAAGTAGGTGATGGCATCCTCAGAGTCTATCGAAGACGGGAAAACGGGCGCGATCTCAGTCGGCCGCCCATCAGCGTAGCTGTGGGTACCAATCGGCCCATGTGTGCGCAGGTCTATGGTTACGCGAGTCTGGACAGCATGGGGCGGAGGGCCCCCCGCTGATTCCACGTTGTCCAGGAATGCCTTGGCGCCCGGCGTCACGCAACACCACCGCTCGAGGGGCTCACTCCTTCCGGCGGCAGCTGCGCACATCCGCTGACCCAGCGCCTCTTTGCCTGATAGGGTCAAGTATGGTATATTGCCCTCAACGGCCGGGTCCACTCTTTGGCCGTTGGGCAACAATAGGTAGGGCCTTTGGCCTGCTGGCCAAAAGAAACTAAAGCCGTGATCCATGCACCGCTCTCCCACCGAAATCACGCACGGGGTCTCCGGCATGACTAAAGCGTTAAAACTACCACCCTTAAATTTGGGACACGCGATGCGAACTGAACCGAGGGCCTTAGATTCTCCCCCAGCAGTGTTCAGAGTGATCGATTGCGGAAGCTTTCGTATCAATATCATTGCACCTGCGCTCCAAATGTATTTCTCCGCAATTAGGTTGTACCCGCACCCGGTGTCTATAATGAAGCTCAATGCCTCCAGATACGCAGCGTCTTTGTCTGTGCATCCAGCAGCGGCTGAGCCGCGCGGGCTTTCTTTCCCCTCTTCGTCCTTCAACCAGAGATGCCAGACATGATCTTGCAGGTCTGATGCTCTGATTAAAGCTTCTGCGACAGACGCCCTTGACTGTATCGACATCTGTCGACGTATTTATCCTGGGAACATCCATCTATCCTTGCTACTTGAAGGCGCTCTTTCAAGTCGTGGCGACGCGCCTTCCTCCAAGTGATGGTCGGCTCCTCAGTAGAGGGGTGAAAACGGACGCGGAGATTGCGTCGGTCACTGCCCCGATGTCGTAAGCAACTCTTACTAGGAGGAACGCACCAGTACTTGTTGATCGCGCCCCGAGAAAGAGGGCACAGGAAACTCGTAGGGACATCGACGAGACTCTCGACCTGTTTCCTGCTGTCCTGCTGAAACTCACCTTTGGAGGTATTCCAATAGTCTCCTCCAGTGGAGCTATATGCAATAGCCAAAAAAAAATAGGGCTGTTTTGTTTCTGCACTGGGAAGCCCCGGAATAATGGGGCGGGGCACGCGACGGCACCCAAGCTGATTGAATCAGTGGGTCTCTTCCAGCCCCCCCGTTTTCTGCTCAACCGACGCAGGCTTCGCCACGTCTGCCGAACGAGGACGGCAACAAAGAAGACCATTAACAAAATTATGTTTGTCATTCCTCCAGCACTGACGGCTGAGCCGCCAGTGTGAAGCCATTGTTACGTAACTGGATGACCTGGAGTAGTCTTGGCGAACCAGCATTCCTTTCCGCGTGATCAATTTCCCGTTTCTCTGTAAGAGCGACAGACCATGTCTTTGCCTTTGCCACCACCCTTGTGTTTCTCCCCATCCTTTTTGCGTTTATCGGAATCAGCACTAGTGGCTCTGGAGCCACCATTGCTTCCCGTCGAAGAGATATTGGCAGCAGCAGCATTGGCCTGTTTGGATGTACGCTCATATCCCAAAGATTGTCCAGCGTCAAGTTTCGCTTGTTCCCACTTGTCACGCTTCAGCTTCTCAGCATCGGTTAGCCTTCTACGGGCTTCGTCGTGGCATCCATCTTCTGATCCTCGACAATTCTCGGGGTCTCGGGAGTATGCGCAACGCGGAATATTACTGTCTTTCCCACGTGACTGACTTCTATTCTTCTGCTGTCCTCCTTTCCCACGGTTACCAATCGGGTTCTGGGATCGGCCCTGCCCCTTTCGGCCCCATTCCTTCGATCTACCTCTAGGGTTCTTATCCTGGGCAGGGGCGGCACTGGACTTTCGTCCCGCACTCGGCTGAGCCGGTGCAGCATTCTTGGGCTTCTTATGGTTGAAGGGGCAGCCCTTTCCTGCGTGCGGGCAAGTTTCGCCCTTGTGCACGTATCTGCACGTGGTTTCACCCTTAGTCTTCCCGCTTTTCATGACATCTGAGGATTTCCCCAACATAGCAGCCATCTCTGCCGGGGCGGCTTCACTGCCTGCGTTCATCCGATTGTCATTGCCTCCGCCTCCGCCGAATCGTGTTTGCCTAGCATGTTGGTTTAAGGTTCCCTCATGCACGCTGATGTTCCACTCTTCTTTTCCTCGCAACATCATTTCTTCGATCTGCTCCATCAGCCACTCGTAAGTCGTTACACCTTGTCCAATTCTGTCTTCTGACAAGTCATACAACTTACATACAAAGTCCAGTTTGCTCGGCTTTCTGCATTGTTCAAGAAAGTGTGCATGAACCGAAGCCCTCATTTCATCGGACGGAGGCCTAGCGCCATAAAGCTGTTGATATACGTCTGTCCATTCATTGTAGAAATGATACAGGTCAGCATCAGGCTTGTGCGGGTCTATGTTAACCTTGAGGAGGTCGCGTGAAATGCGATGTTGTCCCAACTCCGATCTTACCGAACACCAGTGACAAATTGCCCGCACCATCTCGCGTCCAGTCATGAGCCCCCCCTCGGCCTGGGCGCTAAATTCCATGCGAGTAACCTGTTGAAAGAAATGAATATGATGAGCAAGCTGATATCGACTCTTTCGCATCTTGTTGAACTTTTCGGTAAGATTCGTTGCGATCATGAGGTCGAGACGCTGGAATCGTCCAGCATCTTTGAGTTGCTCATCCTCCACATCTGGATCCATAGCCTCAGCAATCCAGTGCTGTGCTGCCTGGCTCTCGGGCGATGATCCAGCGATTGCACGTACTGCGCACATGTTCCATTCACGAATGTTCGTTACATCGGGGATGTCCATCAAATCAATCTTCTGATTGTTACCAACCTGTCTCCACTGATCTAATGGCGCACTCTCGTCAATTACTACTGAGTCGCGCGGTCCGCCGGGGCTCTGAGGTCCACTGCGCCCACCCCCACCTTCGGAGGGGTCTGGCCCCCCTGGGCTACCCGGAGGCGACCCTCGCGGTCTTCTACCACGATCGTCTTCGTGCAAAGATACGATCTCGGTGTTGGGAGCGTCGCTCTCGTCGTCTCCGTCTCCGCCCTGTCCTGCATCGCCCGACGACTTAGTCGCCGTCATTTCCGTAGGGCCGTCTCCATAGGGCGGGCGGAGATTGGCAAGAACGTTACCTTCGTTAGGTCCAGTTAGCCTCATCCCTACAGGAAGTCCACTCTCAGCGGTGCTCGGCTTAGCCGGACCTTCTAGGGCAGGGCCTGGAACAGTAAAATGTTGAGGCAACAGCGGCCTCACGAGAATTTCTTGCGAGAGCAACGGAAAACCAAACGACTCCGATGTGAGTCCAGTATCTCGTTTATTTTCAGCATGTGGAGTCTGGTCGGCGATGATAGCCTTAATTAAGCCTCATCTTTCCTTCTTCTGCAAACATTGCGTTCGAAACAATCTCTTCTCCTCGCATATTGGCAGCTGATCTTTCACTCTTCCACAGGTCACATCTATAGCATCTCCTAGCGCTCGCATCGATATGTTCTTTGCGCGCCGACCTACCACATCCGACGCAAGTGTCCGTTTTTGGACGGGAGCAAACAGCACAAAGCTGATCCGCGAAGAGTGTGTTCCCCTTCTCTTCGGGAGGAGGATGCATTGCCCCTCCTACCAGCATGGTCGATGTTCCCGCATTAGCCAAGGTCGTCTGATCAAATTGCGTAGGGATGGATATTAGTCCCCACGGCTGAGCCGTCGGCAATTGGTGCATGTTCGATCCAGTCGGCTTAGCCGGCGGGCATTCGGCATTGCTCGACATTATGCGCTGGAGGGAAGATCTAGCTTTCTCATGCGATTTAAGCTCTTCCAGATAGAGATTGTTCTGGTTGGTTATCTTCGCAACTACAGCTTGGGTGTTGTCTGCTTCCTGCCTGGCGGCTTTGAGCTCTTCTTGTAAGCCGTGCTTTTCTCGTTCCGCCATGGCTGTCGCGATTTGTTCTCCTTCTATCCTGGCCACCGCAACGGCGGCGGCAACCGCATTGGCGTCAGCAGATTCTTCGTTTGCCATCATGACGGCCCGTCTCTCCGAAGTCAATGATTCTCTGTATTTATTTTCAGCGCCCCTCTCCACTTGCCATTTTACGGCCTCAGTCTGATTGTGCAGATGTTCTATCAGCGCCTGCTCACGCTCTCTAGTCGCCATGGCTAGGGCGATCCACTCAGCCTCAAACGTTTGTCTAGCTTCGATCACAGTTTCAGTTAATTCTTCTCTGTCCAATCGAGCCCTTTTCAGCCAGATGCGCTTCATTAGTCAGAAACTCTCTCTGAGTGTTAGCCTCTGCTAGCCTGGCCTGGTCTTGAATAGACTGCATGAGGAGGTACGTGCAGTTATGCTCGCCCATCGGGTAACACCGTGCCCACAGCCATTGCATGTTACACTTGTTGCAAACGTACGAGCAACTCCTGCATACTGGGTTCCTACATGCGCCTTCAGGCTTGTTGGCTTTTCCTGGGCATCTGTTCTCCGCCTGAGGCGCACAGCCAGGATTGGGATTCCAACATGCCTCCATCATAGAAACTGCACTGTTGCTCCTTGAAGTAGACCTCGCCCCTGATCTTGGTAGTTTGGGTCTTCCCCTGCTCGAAGCATTCGGTCTGGGACGAGTAAAAGTAGTTTCTGGTGGTTTGGGTGCATTTAAAAGATCCTCATCCTTTTCGTCTTGTGTTATTAGCTGAGCATGTATATCTGGTTGCCCGACCATTTCTTCATCCTCAACAACAGCTGGAATAGTGGGTTGCCACTCGCCTGAGGTGGTGGCATGACGGAAGAAACCTTCCTTTAATGGCGGGACGCTTAGTTCGTAGTCCTCATTCCGTTGTTTCTCGAAGTTAGGCGCAAGAGTTCGTCCAGTGGACTCCCTCTCATGTTTCATCTGAGTCTCCGTCCTGCCCGCCTGAGGCGTCAGGTTATTAGTGTCTTCATCGGATCCATCTGGAGACCACCTTTCGTCTCGAGCAGGGATGTTTCCTTCTATCATCACGGACAACGCTCGGCTCAAGGAGGTAGCATTATTGATACCATCAAAATCTTCCTCCATGGAATAGATTTCATGATCTTTCTCTATTGGATCATCACCATCCTGACCAAATTGTCCGTTAAGTGCTATAGGGTTGGGGCGGTAACGTGCATACCCACACATTCTACGGGGATACCAGGATACGTATTCAGATTCCCGTGGACCTCCCCTGGCCGGCTGGCTGGGCCAGCGGCAATGGCAGTGGCTTGTGGCGTATTCTGGATGGAGCTTATTGACTCCGTCGATTTGGCACTCCGTGACGAGAATGCACCTCGCCTGGGTCTTGGCGTGACGCCATCTCGCCCGTGAGGGTCGGGGGTTTGCTCACGATCAGCTACCGGAGCCCCTGCGGAGGATACGTCTACCGACATTTCGGTTATCCCCTCGGTACTTCTCCCCCTCACGACCCGATCGGCAATATATGAAGGAGGGATTCGGTCATGAACAGGACCGTCTCTGTCTGCATCCTGTCCATCATGTTGTTCCACGCGCCAATCAGCGCTTCTCGAGATATTAGACACTGTATTAATCTTATCATAGCTCTCTCCCGCAGCGACTGAATCGCGGGGCACGACTGAAACATCTTTTTTATATCTAATGGCCCCGCGTCGACTGAGTCGCGCGTTTCGGCTGATGACCAGTCTTTCCTCTGAGAATCGGGGCAAGATGACAAAAGGAATTAAGATCTCATGTTCACTCTGCTCAGGGAGAGCGGAGGCGGGATGAGACATTGATAGGACAAGTATCCGTTAAGCAAGACTACTCTGTCAGGAGTATGAAGGGAGGAGGCCGGCCGAGGACGGACGACGACGAGCCGCCCACGCACCCCAGCGCGCTCCTTTTCTATGCTGCCAGCCGAGGTCGGCTGGCTCGAGCAGTCGTATGGCTGCGGAAACGCAGCTTCAGTTCACGCGGACAGTGCAATGCATGCAAACTAAGTTAAGTTCTAATTGAATATGAGGCGGAGAGGAGCATATTTACTCGTCGGCCTCTTCCTCCTCCTCGTCCTCGTCGTCGTCGTCCTCCCCTTCCTCCTTTTCGTCCTCCTCCTCGTCCTCCTCCTGCTCGTTCTCGTCCTCGTCATCCTCGTCCCGCTCCTTCTCGTCGTCCTCCTCCTCCTCCTCTTCATCCTCCTCCTTCCTTTTCATCCTCGTCCTCCTCCTCCCCCTCCTCCTCTTTCTCCTCCTCCTCCTCCTCCTCCTCCTCCTCCTCCTCCTTCTCCTCCTTCGGTGCCCAGGGCCCAAAGGGGGGGGGGGGCGCTTGCCGCCGTCTCTGCGCAGGCACGCGCGCCCGGGTAGACCCATCCTGGGCCCAAGATCGATCGGCTGTGCCCTCCTGGCCAAGCCGGGAAAGCGTATGCAGCAAGTTCGCGTTGCGATGACGTCAGCATTGGTTTCCGACACTGCGTGGATCGTTCAACCTTGAACGATCGGCGGCTTCCCGATCGCCAGCTCGTTCTAGATGGACCGATCCAGGGCTAGTGGTGCTGGGCGGCTCCTTCCTCGCCTCCCAATATTGTCAAACTTGTCTCATGCCTTGCTCCTCGCCCCCTCCTCGTCCTATTCACAGCCTCGCCCCTTTATTCCCAGGGTTCCGAGGCGCTGCTATCAACGCTCAAGCCCTGAATGTTTCGAAAACTACGTCCCCCCCCCCATTCCCAAACCTAGAAGCACGAGGTGAATCATCGTCATCATCATAACAGTTACCATGGAAATCACAGCATTACATGTCGTCAATTACAATTTGGTGTTCGAGTCGCTGGTTTTTTTCAGACGCGGGCCCTCGTTTGCAAGACGCCCTTAGATATGGCGGGTCGCGGGGCGGGACGCGCGGCGGGTCGCAGGTGGGGCGACGACAACAAGGGCAACAACAAGAATGAGCTCAGCTCAACGAAACTCCAGCCCCGCATATGGGGATGGTGTAAGACCGCTGCGCCCCCTCATAGATGGATACGATAGGAAAAAAACGGGGAGGGCGAAGACCTTGGGCGCTGCGGAGCGTCTGAGTATTTCCATAGAACGACAGCAGTCTTCGGTAAATAAATTGCGTCGCTTTCACCATGACGCTCGTGACGCTTTTCATGGCAAGCCCCGCGCGCTTGCTTTCCTTGGTTCGAATGATCGACGTGGTAATCCCACGCTTGCCCCCTGCGAGCGTTTACGCGACATGTCGAAAATTCGGCTGGCCGCCGCCGACGTTCCTGGCTCGTCGAACGCCCGACCAGATCGATGTATGATGGCAGATGCGATCGGATCGGTAACATGTAGATATCGAATCACGCAACGGATCGAATCTTATATCGGACCTGTATCGGATCAAACAAATTCCACATCATATGCCGGATCGGCATCTGCATCAATTCTATCGATTCGATCGCTTCGACTGCTTCGATTACCCAAAAATCGATCCGATCGGTCGCGTGATTCTTCAAGAACCCAAAACTCGAAACCCAAAATACGGAACCCAAAACCCGGAACACGAAACCCAGAACCTCGAACCGAAAAACCCAGAATCCGGAATCTGAAACCCGGAACCCAGAACATGCAACCCGGAATCTGGAACTGTGAACCCGGAACCCAAAACCCCGAAGAGCCCAAAACCTGGGAGAACCCAGAAGAACCCGAAACCTGGAACAAAGAACCCCGAACCTAGAACCTGGAACCCGGAACCTGGAACCCAGAACCCGAACTTGGAACCTGGAACCCGGAACCCTGAACATTGAACCCGGAACCTGGAATGCGGAGCGTACTGGGAAGGCACGCAAACGACAAGCTGGACAGACCAGTCCTGAACCTTTGATATTGGTTTCGAAATGTTTTTGGAACATCTGGCGAAAGTCCGAGCTAGTTTGACGTTGGTTTGTAAGAGGCGAGGGGGCCCTGTCCTGTTGGGCTGCCGACGGTGATCGTAATTCTCTGACCACACGGGCTAGGAGGTGTGCTTGAATCTCTTCCAGAGGTTCAGCATTGCAGCATAATCATCCTTCGCGCGCGCAATTCTTCGCCTGGGGGACCACAGGCGAAAAGTAGCCCGGGCAAGTCCTGGGAAGGTCCCAGCAAAGTGGGGGCCACGGATGCTGAAATTCCTGGCGGCTGTCTGCAGGGCCCCCACTGCCCCAGAAGCGCCCCAGCGGACCCCGAGGGAGCTCCGAGAGGGCACAAGAATAAGGATCAATGATGGCCAGCCCAAAAATGGGCGAAGACAACCCCAAGACAACCCCAAGACGCCGCAAGATAGCCCCGCGATGGTCCAATGCAGCTACAACAAACATGGCCCCTTGAGCTTCAATGTCATGAATTTTGCGTGGTTTGCAAGGATTTGGGCGTCACCGCTTTCTCGGGCTCCCGACCGCCCAGGACGGCCCAGCAGGCCCCCCAGGGCCACCTGAGGCTCACCGAGGACGAGGAATGCGTTGATGCCCAATCATTCCTCGGCGAACCACTGACGGGAACCCCAAGCTCGACACCCACACCTCCCCCTCCTCCACAGCCTGTGCGTGTGTCAGACGAGAGTAGAGCACGAAGTGCGAAGAATCGTGAGCAGGCACGAGAGCGCAGGGCTGCAGAGGCAGCTAGAGCACACCTCGCTGCGGCGCCTTGGGCTGTCGATTCGTTCGGGCAGGGTCTGTTCGACAGAGCAAGCCAGCGCGTCAGCATTCAATTGTCGTGAAGGTCATTACCTCACACTTTCTGTTTTGCCACCACCGCTGCCTTCCCCTCTCTCTCTACTGCGCCTTTGCGCCCAAATCAACGTGCACAGGTTCCAAGGACCCGCCGGCAACCGCCCAAGAGGACAGAGTGAGAGTGGAGAGGCCAGAGGCCCCCGTGACCCCAGAACAGGGGTAATGGTACACCCAATGCGTACCGTACATGCGAGGCCCCCCCTTTTGGAGATGCCTGCAGTCCCGCCCCCGCAGGTTCTGGTGCCTCCGCCCGTATGCCTCCGCCCGGATGCTGCATGGGATGTGGAGGGCGCTGCTTGGCGTGCAGGTAACCGTTGGTGTTGTCCTCCGTCGTCCGTCGCTCGTGCAGTGAAAGGGGCGAACATCTCTGGCTCCGAACTGGCTACTGATGACAATACGCATGTTCGGACTCGGCTGGCACCAAGCAGTTAAAACAAGCCGCTTTGGCAGGAGAGCATGTGCAGCAGAATCCCCTCTCTTGAGTCGTAGTGTTTGTTCCTCCGCCGTGTCGTGCGCGTGCCGTACTGTGGCCGAAGATATCATCTCCCCATCAGGTGTAGGATGCTTGGCCGAGGTTGCACCGTTCTTTGTATGCGCAGGGACCCGGCACAAAGAAACAGCCCAGGACAACCCTGCCTCGCTGTCTTATTGTTGTGCCTCTCTTTGAATATGCACTGGCTTGCCTTCTGCGTACTGTACTGCTGCACTGCGAAAGGTAACAACGCGTGCCTTGCGAAATGCAACAATGCTTGCCCGCATCCTTGGCGCCAATGCTGCAGCTCTGCCCGTTACATTGTGTCTCACACAGCCGGTTGCCGAAGGCATTCCCTGACCTGACCAGCCAGGGGGTCGAGTCAAATGCGCAATCCCAAACCCCACCTCCCCCTCCGCTTCCTCCCTCCATCCGCTACCTCCCTCCCTCTCTCCCTCCTCCTCTTCCCCGCTGTTCCGTCGCCGCCCCCTCTGCCGCGGGAGGGGGGGACGCGGGGCGGGAGCGGGGGGCCGCCCGCCTCAGAAGAGGCCTGCGGCGCGCGCGCGCGACACGGATGGGGGGGAGATGCAGCGCCGTGCTATGTCTGGAATCCCCTGAAAGTCCCGCCCCCGAGGTACAAAGTGTCCTTGCTATGGGAACCGAAAAACTAATGCACTGCACCATTCGACGACGCCTCAAGAGGCGCCAACGCCGCACGGTGCACACATGCGTCCGCGGAGACAGGGGAGCGAGGACCCTGACATCCGGTCATTGTAAAACATATCGACAGAGGGTGTTTCGCCAAGTTGTTGCCCCTGGGGGCACTCGCCAGGCCCTGGCCCTGGGACAGTCAAAAAACGGCTCGAGGTGAAAGGCGAGACTACTCAGGACAGGGGTCCAGTCCTCCTCCTCCTCCTCCACCATCCTCCTCCTCCTACACTCCTCTTACCCTCCTATTACCCTCCTATTACCCTCCTCATCCTTCTCCTCATTGTTGACGTTGGCCAAACCTGAATCCTAAGATTAGGGCGCTGCTGAACGAAGAAAGCGGTAAGGAAAATAACAGACCCACTTGACGCAAAAGGTATACGGCGGGCGCCGCGGGGCGGGCTGGAAAAGAAAGAAAGCAAATACTAGTAAAGAAAGCAGGCGCCCGCCAGGTAGAAGGGGTAAGCAAGTACCTTAGCGAAAGATATTCAAAACTACAATTTCCGAGACCCCCCAGGTGATTCGATGGTACGCGCTCCCTCAAGCCACTGATAAAACCAGCTGGTGCGAGTAAATTGCGAGAAGAATTTGGTGAGAAAGCGATGGGACAGGTATTATCTGCGGCTGCGAGTAAATCGGAGGGAAACCCAAAACAAATCAAAAAAACATGACGGTAGCCGCCAAAGGCAGGGAGCCTTTTTTTATGCAGGACTGGATACAAGTGCAGGCGTACGGCAACGTACTTTGCTGTAAACACAGGTTGACCACGTCGGTAAAGTCTGGCCTAGTGATACAGATGTGCGACATCCCCCCCAGAACCAATTCAACACCTCCACCTCAGAGTCCTCTCACCTGGTGCGAGTAAGATGCCAGAAGAATTTGGTGAGTGAGCCATGAGTCTAGTATCACCAACGGATGCGAGTAAGCTGGATAAGAAAACGTGGCGTACGCCGCCAATGGTAAGAAGTCAGTTTTTTCCTGTCAGACTGGGTATGAGTTCTGGCGCGCGGCAATGTAGTACGTTGCAAACAGAGGCTGGCCAGGTCGGTAGAGGCTGGCCTAGAGATACAGCTGCGCGAGTCCCCACCCCCATCATCAGTACACACCTGCACCACATAGCACGCCGAGGATGCAGTGGCCACTGGTAAAAGCGTCCGGTGCGAATGATATGCGGGAAGTCTTGCCGAGTGAGCATGAGACTGGTATTGCCAGTAGCCGCGATTAAGTCGGGAATTGAAACGTGGCGCTCGTCTCAAACAGAAAGAGTTGTCCCGTCCCCGTAAGGCTGGATATAAGTTCAGGCGCGCGGCAATTTATTTGCTGTAATCAAGTGCTGGCCAGGTCGGTAGAGGCTGTTGTGATACAGCTGTGGGAGAGTCCTCCCACTCCGCTGCCAACAGTAATGAATTGTCCTTTCGCCGTGGGACCTGTACGATCGGTTCAGACGTGCAGCAGATACGTTATGCTGTGATCAGAGGCTGGCCAAGTCTGCGTAGAGTGACCTAGTGATACAGGTATGTGATACTCCCTGTAGTAGTGATACATATTAGCCAGCAATAGGCCCGCTCTTCGGATCCTCGGTGGAGGGTGCACCTTCACCGTTTTGTAACCAGAGGTGGTAGGAGGGGAGTTACTGGACAAGCGGTATTAGCACGTCAAGGCGTGCAGCAAAACATTTAGCTGCAAGCGGGAGGCTGCCAAGTCGGCGTTGGCTGGCCTAGTGAAACAGCTGCGCATGTATGCGAGAGATAAGGGGGCGCGAGGCAAGGTAGGTAACACAAACCATGCACCAAGTAGCTGAATGCCGTCCTCTCCGCGCGAGCTTAATCCTCCCCCCGAGGAATCTCGAATCACTGGTACTGGCTGCTGCTGCTGCTGCTGACACCGTGCAAACTGGCAAAGTGGGAAAGACTACAGTGAAAACAATACTTGACCGTCTTGAAGCTGTCCTCTCTACTGCTCGTGCAAACATCCCACCCTCCCACCCGCAACTTGGTCGCAAGACCTCTTAAGACAAGACCGTGACGGTACGTACCACATGACACTTGGCCACGACACCGACGCCGACGACGACAGCGACAACGACGACGACGGTGCCGCCGACACCGACTACGACGACACCGACGACGTCTCCAACGACTTCGACGACGACAACGACGACGACAACGACGACACCGACGACGACGACGACGACGTCAACGACGCCGACGACGACGACGACGACGGCGACTACGACGACACCGACGACGTCTCCGACGACTTCGACGACGACAACGACGCCGACGCCGACGACGACGAAGACGACGACGTCGCCAACGAAGACGACGATGAGGGAGGAGGAAGGACCACGACGGCGACAACGACGACAACGACGACAACGACGAGGGAGGAGGGAGGACGGCGACGACGCGAACGACGAAGAAGGAGGAAGGACGGCGACGCCGACGACGACAACGACGAGGGAGGAGGGAAGACGACGACGACAACGGCGACGACGACGACGGCGACGAAATAGGAGGGACGACGACGAGACGCCGACGACGGACGACGACGACGACGAGGGAGGAGGAGCAAGGACGACCACGGCAACAACGACGACGGAAACGACCACGACACCAAAGAGGACGACGACGACGAACACGAGGAAAGACAGAGGACGACGTAGGCGACGACGACGATGACGACGCGGTAGGAGGGAGGACGGCGACGACGACGACGCCGACGAAGACGACGACGACGCAAAAGCGCGCGCGCACGCTTTTGTTGAAAATCCGTGTTGCGAAACCTTGGGTGTTTGTAGGTTTTTTGGACACACGATTTTGAAATCCTTCCGAAACCGATGGGTTTTGAAGGATTTCGGCATACGCGCGCGACGACGCGCGCGTCTGCACTTCGCCCCATTTTTTGCAGAGGATTCTCGCGACGGCACACGCGCAAGGGCGTTCGACAGATTTCGACATGCGCGCGCGAAGCCCGTTTAATAGCATGTTGTGAAAAATTTGAAAACCCTATGGATTCTTTACGATTTCGCAAGAGCTCGCGCGGAAGATTTTTTGGCAAATCAATGTTGCGACACCCTGTGTTTTCGATTGCGAAATAAATCCTTCCGACACCGAAGGTTTTTGCAGGATTTCGGCATGCGCGCGCGACGACGCGCGCGTGTGCACTTCGTCCCATTGTTTGCAAGGGATTCGTGAACACGTGTTATGTTAGACCAACAAATGTTACCGCATAGTGTTTTTTACAAGGGACCCTCAGGGGGGGGGATACTGGCCCCCCTGGGATAGTGCAAATTCATATTTAGTGGTCAAAATCATATATGATTTACATACCCGACAAGGGGAGTGATAACGCCAGGGGGGGGTAGATCTTATTCTGTTTTTAAAAAGGAGAATCAAGCAATAACGACGGGGAAGAGGCAGGGGAGCCAGGGGCGCGAGCAACCGAAGGAGAGGATAACAGAAACCCTGAGCATCCAAGGGATGTCCAAGGTGACTGCTGTCCGCAGCGGTCGGTAGGGTACGGCCCCGGAAAGCGGGGGGAGGCCAAACGGACACGCTTGGCTATGTCAGCAGACCTCGTTAAACGTGGGGAAGGCAGGAGGAGCAAGTGGAAACACAGTGACGGCAGCAGGAATAGAATGACGGTCGTCGGGCTGCTGGCGGTGGGGCCTCCTTCTGGTGAGGCACAGTGCGCACGCAGAACGTATTGCGCACGCGCATAGCAAACATGTGCTGCCAGTGAGTGATGTATGCAACTGAGCCTGCTGAAACACAGCAGCTGGTACCATTGCAGTGTCTACTGAGGAGGGAAGAATCTCTGGAGGAGTATAGGAGGATGTCAGACATTGCGGTTCCGCTGGAACCGGCGACGAGGTAGAACTTGTGGTGGATGTCGCGGTGTGCCCATTGCATGTTCTGACTGTAGGTACCCGCGTCGGTGTCGTAGCCTGGTCTTTATCGCGGCAGCGCAATTACGTGAGTATGACGTTTTGTTGTTGTTGTCGTCTGGGTGGGCCTGGTGCTGCTTAGGCTTCGATGGCAATTTCAAGATGAATGGTGACTTTGTAAGGTATCCCGTGTTGATAGTTTCGGATGTGAACCTCCGTGAGGTTCTGCTCGTACTGTGCTTGGTGCGCGCGCACGATGGCGATGTATTCGTGGAAGCGCGGGTAGCCGATGTCGTGCAAGAAGATGCGTCCTAAGCTGTTGATTTCGGTTCGTGGGGCTGGTATGTTGATGGTGTGACGTAGAGTGCCAGGTGGGGCCTTGAAAGGGAAGTATACCTGCCTGGTGGCGGTAGTCGGTGGTGCCAGGTTATGGGTTGGAATATGCTGTAACCACTGTTGTGTCAAGACGTCCTCGATTGGTGGGCAGACCATGGGGATCTTGAGTGTAAGTGGCGGTGAGTGTACGGGTGTCGTGTAACGTACTGTGGGTGACCAGGTTGTGATGGCCTTCGTGGGTTGTGTGTTTTGATGTGAGTGTGGCCGAATCAATGGTTAGGTGGGGTGCAGTCGACTTCTGCGGTGGTGTTTGTTTGGTTAAGTGAGATACGCGTGCACTCAACGGAGGGAGAGGAGGAGAGGAGGGGACGAGAGAGGGACCAGGACAGGGCGATGGTATTTTCATGGCAGCGTGGCGACGCGCATCTCCGCCTGGGCGTGGGCCCTGATGGCCCCACGCTCAACGCGAGCGCGTGGGCCCTGACGGCCCGCGCGCTCGCGCTCTGGCACGCCTGCGGCCGCTCGGCCGACGCAGGCGTCTGGGAGCAAAGCGGGGTGGGTGGGCACCCGCGCGTCGGCCAGAGCCGAACGCTACGGACCCAAAATGGCTACCTGAGCCCACACCCCCTCCCACTTAACCTGCAGTCTACAACCAATCAGACTATACAAGTTAAGTGAGATACGCGTGCACTCAACGGAGGGAGAGGAGGAGAGGAGGGGACGAGAGAGGGACCAGGACAGGGCGATGGTATTTTCATGGCAGCGTGGCGACGCGCATCTCCGCCTGGGCGTGGGCCCTGATGGCCCCACGCTCAACGCGAGCGCGTGGGCCCTGACGGCCCGCGCGCTCGCGCTCTGGCACGCCTGCGGCCGCTCGGCCATGAGAAAAGAAAGACGCAGCCGCGCGCGCGGGGGCGCCCCGCCCGAGTGCGAGGGCGGAACCAGAGGCTGCAAGAGCCTCGCGCGCGCGGCCACTTGCCTGCAACCTTGAGGCCTTCCGCGCCCGCGCACCCAGAGCGCGGGCGCGGCGCGTGCGCGATGCGCGCAAAAGAACCGAAAGGGGACGGCGCACGAGGCGCCGGGCGCAGAGCGCAAGTGTGGCCCCGACCGCACGGCGCGCAAGACGCGCGGCACGGCCGGGTCCAGAAAGCACGCGACGTGCGCGCAACGTTAAACTCCTCCAAAGAGAGAGGATCGCAGGCGCCACCTGCGTACCGTAGGCTAAAAGAAAGAAGATCGCAGGCGCCACCTGCGTACCGTAGGCTAAAAGAAACAAGATCGCAGGCGCCACCTGCGTACCGTAGGCTCAAGGATCGCAGGCGCCACCTGCGCACGGTAGGCTGAGAGGAGGGCCGGCTCACTCACAGGCCGCCGCCTTCAGCCCGCGCCCGCGATGCCGCGGGCGCTGGCGTCGGGGTACGGGGGGAGCTCCACGCCTAGATGGAGGGCGTGTTCCCCTGGCGGTCGCGGCTCTCGTCTCCGCTGCGGTCTCCGCCGCGCTCACTGGGGTCCCGGGGGCTGCCGCCATCGCCGCCCCTCGACGCGCGACCGTCCGCGCTGGGCCAGTCACGCTCACTCCGGCCGCGGCTGCCCTGGTCGCCCTTGGAGTGGCCGCCCTTGCCGCTCTTGTCGCCCTTGCCGCCGCTCTTGGAGCCCTTGGCGGCCTTGCCGGAGTGCTTGCCCTTGACCTTGCCGCCCTTGCCGCCCTTGTCGCCCGCGCCCTTGCCACGCCAGGCTGGGATCCCACCCCCGCCCGCGGCAGCCTCCGCGGCGGCAGCACGCCGCCGCTTCTTCTCCTGCTCGCACCAGCCGCCGCGAGGAGCGCGAAGCTGCCCAGCGTGCTTCCCGGTCTTACGCCGCGTGCGGCCGGGAGGGGTGTCGCCGCGCCGCGCCCACGCTGGGTCCCGCGCCAGACTGCGGCTGGGCGACCTCTCGCGCTTGGGCCGGTTGCGGCTGGGCGACCTCTCACGCTTGGGCCAGCTGAGGTCGCCCGGCGGGCGGTCCCCCTCAGCCCCCGCACCCGTGGCACCCGTGCTGGGGCGCTCTCCATGGCCGGCACTGGGGCCCGGCGCCTCCCGCACGGTGTGGCCGCTCCGCCGGGCCTTCTCCACCACCGTCTTGGGTTTGCCGAAGGCGACGCGGCAAGCCTCGCAGTAGCTCACGTCGCACCCCTTACAGTGCCACCGCAGGGCTCCGCTGTTAGCTCCGCCCGCGGGGCACATCTCGCAACCCCAACCGTCTCCCGGGTCAAAGGAGCTCCAGCGCATCTTGAGTGCGCACGTCGGGCAGGCAGGCGGCTGGATGGTCGGGCCATCCTCCCCGTCGCTGCCTGGGTCAGGGCCGCGAGGTCGGCTCGCCCACTCCGTGACCACCGTGCACGGGTCCGTCTTGTAGAACCGATAGTTCGACCTCATGCACTCCCGCGCGCGCTTTGCGTCAGCGCGGCGCTGGAACTCCACCAGCACGCACGGCTCCCGCTTGTGGCGGTGGTCGTACAGGAAGGCGATGTGTTTGACGACCCCAAAGGGCACGACCACCTGCCTGACCACCTCGGCATCGACGTGGTGCGGTACCCGCTCGATGCGGATGATGGACTCGCCCTCGTCGTGCTGGTCACTGGGCTGCTGCTGGGCGCCCTGGCGCTGCTCCTCCTTGCGCCTACGGCGGCTCCTCGAGCGCGGCTGGCGCTGGGGCGGACCGTCCCCCGCGCCTGGCGCCGCCGCCTCCTCCACCTCGGTCTTCACCTCGAAGGACCGCGGCGGCGCCCCCCCGCTCTTGGGCTTCAGGACGGCCTCACGCTTCACGATGTCGGCCTTCGGGGGGGCGCCGCCCGTCTTGGGTTTCAAGACGGCCTCCTCCTCCTGTCCCCGGCGCCCGCGATCGCGAGGCGCATCGCGCTCGCGATCGCGGCGCCTCGCGCGCGAGGGCGAGCGCAAGGGCGCAGGGCGCCTCTCGCGCTTGCGGACCTCTTCGGCGAGGCGCTCTTGGCCCGGCGACCGCGCGGGCCGCGGGCGCTCCACTGGAGCGCCTTTGCTCTGTCGCCGCGCTGCAGCCTGGATGGCCGCACGCGCCAGCGCCGCGGTGACCGCGTCCTCTCCCGCCTCGAGGACCGGGGCTGGGGTCAACCTCCCCTCGCCCCTGCTCGAGGCGTCGTCCACGTCGGTGAGCTCCACGACCGCCTCTGCGTCCACCGTCCTCATCATGTCGAGCAGCCCCCTGTTGTGCTTGCAGAGCTCGCGGAGCTCCGGCATGGGCTGCCCCTGGAACTGGGCCAGGGCGAGCGCCAGCTTGGCCGCCTGGCGCTGGACCTTGATATTCGGCCCCGCGCCCACCCCCCACGCGCCCCGCTTGCCGTCGACGATCACCAGCTGGCCGTGGTCCTCGCTCGCCCCCGCGGCCAAGCAAGCCGCCGCGATGCACGGGGCTGCTTCGTGGTCGTGGTTGACCACCTCGACGAGGTCCTCGCTGTCCAGCTCGTTCACCACCGTGTACAGGATGTTGCGGGCGGCACTCCGGAGCTCGTCCGACAGCGCGGCCCCCGAGACGACGACGCCGAGGGGGTTCACCGCCATGATGCTGTAGTCATGGCCACGCGCCTTGCTCTGGTCCGGGGCCACCAGGCCCACCAGGAATCCCATGATGCACGCTGCCGGAGCGCGGGGCGGAGGCGCGGCTGGCGCGCGAGGCTGGGGTGCGCGCGCTGCTCGCGTGCCTCGCTCTGGAGTGGGAGATGGCTGCGGATGAGAGGACCAAGAGGAGGTGGGCGTGCCTGGGGCGATCGGGAGCGGTAGCGAAAGGGGGGTCGAGGGCGAGAGGTCCACCGGGATACCCCCACAACGCGAAGCCCCCGCCCTGACCTGAGTACCCGTGGGACCCGCCTGCTGCTTCCCCACACGCCCGTTAACTCCTCGCCCTGGCTCGTGTCTCACCAATTCCTCCTCTCCTTCCCCCTCCGTAGTTGACCCTGCTCGCGCCGAAGGGCGCGCCCAGGGGGGGCGCCCGGGCGCCCAGGCCGGGCGTTCCGAGGGCCTCAGATCGCTCCCAAACTGGGGCGGGTCGCTCCCGGCCAACTGGTCGGGGCGGGCGCTGGCCGCGGCGCCGTCGTCACCGCGGGCGTCCGGGGCCAATAAGGCGTGGCCCTCCGCCATGCCTCGGGCGAATGGGGCCTGACGCCGATGGTCCTCCCAGAGATATCCGTGGAAGGCGTCCGTGGACCACCCCCCGAACCTCTTGACCGCTTCCAGGTCGCGACAGGCGTGGTATAACGCCGTCGCGCCCCCGATGCGCAGGGAGTGGGATCCCATCTGGCCTGCGTCCACGCCGCAGGCGGCAGCCGCGAGTTGGAGGAGCCCCTGCACCTCCTCCCGCATAATCGGGTGGCCGTCGGGCCGGCGGAACAGGGGGAGCCCCGCCTCGGTTCCTCGTCCAAACCGGTCCGGCAGCTCCCTCTGGAGGTCGGCGAGTGCGTCCACGACACACAACTCCACCCCCGAACGGTAATGGTTGCGTACGCAACCTGCGTTAAACTGGTCCGTCTTGGACGACGTGATCGTCAGTACTACCTCATCGCAGTCGCTGAGCCTTGCGCTGGGTGTACCTCCGCGCATCCCCTGTACGTCCTGCCCACGCACCACCCGTCCCATACTCCAGGAGCGGTCCTCTTGGACCAAATACTCCGACGCGCGGAGCATGAAAAAGTACCCCGTCATAAGCGCCGCCCATAGGATGGTCGCCTCCCGGCGCGTGGCCGTCCCGTGGGCGAACAAGTACTCTCGGAGCCAGCGCAACATCCGGGGCGTGGCCGGCAGCTTCCGTTTCGCCTTTCCGTCCCAGCGGCGGAGTCCCTCGATCGTGGTCCAGAGCCGGCGCCGATCGGAGGTCACATCCCCAAACCCGGCCAGGGTGTGGGCATATCGAATGGCGAACAGGCGCTGGCGGATGGTCGTGGCCCGCCTCTTCATCACCTTGTACAGGTACACGACATACCGGATGAGGTCATCCTCATCCGTAAGGCGGGCGTCCCGAGTCTCCCCCTGCAGGTATGGGCTCCGGCCTCGGAGCCTCCGCCAGAGTACCCAGTTACGCCACCCGGCGCTGTAATTGGCCCGCGTCCCTTCGGCAAGCTTGGCCAACATCGCCTCGGTGGCGGTCGCATCCAGCTCGCGGGGGTCGGTGAGTTCACCTTGAATCCCTTTCGGGGCGCCCCCGCCGGCGTACCGCCAGGCGGCGGGCTTCACCAGCGCGGGAGCAGGGGCGCTGCGGGCACGCCGACGGGCCTTGCGCGGGGGGCGAGCCTCGCCGCCCACGCCGTCCATGGCGCTTGGCCTGGGCATGCCCGCGCCTTCCGGAACAGCGAAGGTCACCGCCCCGACCCGCTCCCCGCCTGCCCCGTCCACCCCTGCTGCGGTGGACCGCGCGGTAGCAGGGGGGTCGAGCTGGTCCGCCAACCGAGCGGCGTCGTCCGTCGTCTTCCCCGCCTCCAGCGCAGCCTCGAATGGCCCGCTTGGGCGATCGGGGGCCTGAAGCCAGGCCTTTAGCCACAGCTTAACCATCTCGTCATTAGCGAGTCGGTCGTGATCGGGTCCGACGCCAGCGCGCGCCCCGGGTGCCTCGCCTGCGCTCGCTGCCTCTACGGCCTGCCTCAGCAGGCGCTCCGCCCACTGGAGCACCCAGCGGGCCGTGCGACGCGGGAGTGCACGAGCGGCCTGCCGCATGCGCTCGGCGATCGGCATACCTCCAAGGCCCAAGGCATCCCACAGCTCCGCCGTGCCCCCCTGGGCGCACCAGATTTCTTTCGGGTGCAGGGCTCGCACGGTCCAGCCGCCCTTGGACCCTTCCAGGATCAGGGCGTTCGCATAACCCTTCAACGGGTCGGGCTTCGCCCGTGCCGTATGGCAGGGCCCGCGCGGATCATGAATCACCACGCGCTGGGCCCGCCCGCCTCCCGCGGGCTGCCATGTGCCGCGCGGCCAGGGCATCATGCGATCCCCCGTCGTCGAGATCCGAGGATCTACGAGCAAGGCGCCGCTGTTGAGGTCCAGGCGGAGCTCATCCAGCGGTGGCCGCCCTGCCTCTTTCCAGAGCTGGCAGAGGCCGCGTGGTTCCACGCAGGGCTGTCCTAGGGGGGGCATGGGGCTCGGTGCCCGAACCCGTTCTCCGCAACCCCAAACCTGGACCGCCCGCGCGCGTGCCGTGACGTCGCCGAAGTGTGTGCATAGTAGGCGCGTCTCTGGGGAGAGTGCCACATAGCCGAGGCGCCGTAAGCGCGCCCCTAGTCGCACTGCAGCGTAGTTGACGGGGGCGTCGAGCAACACGGCCAGTGGCCGAGTGGTGATCAGTAGCCGCTCCAGGCCCGCCGCTTCGCGTCCACCGGGGTCCTCCGATAGTGACACGCACAGCCAGCGGGTCCGTGGGGCCCCAGTTGGGTCCTTGGGGTGGTCCCCGTCGTCCGGGTCCCATCGGTCACCGACATCCCACGGCGCTAGCAGCGCCGACCCACCGAGGCTCTCCCAAGCCTCCCCAAAGGGGGGCCACGCGGTTCCCACCTCCAGCAGCCGCGCCCCCTCGACCTGCAGGGGGGGTAGCGTGGTGGGGCCTCCCGGGCTCCTTTGACTTGGAGTGCAGCCGCGCGCCAGGGCCCGTCGTCTCCTGGCATCCGCAGCTCGCGCTGGGCGGCCTCCTCCACCAGCTCGCCCCACGGTGCTGCCGGCGACAGCTCGGTCCATCCGGCCTCCGCCATCCGCTGGCGTACCTCCTCCACCGTGGCACGAGTAATGAAGTCGGCCAGCTCGTTGTGGTAAGTCCGTAAGTAAAGCCCGTCCAGGACCCGGAACTTGTACCGTAGCTCCAGCATGGCCAGGACTCGAAGCAGGTGGCGCGCCACCGCGTTCCGTGCCCGGCGGCGTCGCAGCCAGCGGCTGACATTACTGTTGTCAGTGACGTACGGCAATAGCAGCTGGAACCAGTCCGGGCCCTTCTCGGCCGCCAAGGCTATCAGGCAGAGGAGTTCGACCACCGCGATGATCTCCCCCTCCCCCTGCCAGGTGACCCCAGGGGCGGAGCGGAGCGTCTCCAGATAGGGAGCCGCCTCCGCCACGATGTACTCGCGCGAGGACCAGTCCAGCGCACCGATCCGATCCAGGGTGGCATCGCCTCCCAGCCAGCGCAGCTTGCCGAGCGCCCCCGGGAGTGCGAGGGCCTCGCGAAGGCCTAGCAGGCCCTCGAAGGAGGTCTCGAAGTTACCCTCGACCGGCATCTCAAAGCAGACGCGCAGCCAATCCAGGGTCTGGTGCCAATCGTCCCACGCAGCCTCTACCATCTCGGGGTCGCCCGGCGGATGGACGTAGGCCTGACCTGGGTCACCCGACAGCATCCGGTGGACCGCTGGGAGCTCCAGGCTCAGGGCTGGAGCTGCGCAGGCGCAGAACTGGCCGAGCCCACTTAGCTCCCTCGCGGTTCGCAGCCGGACCATGCGGCAGCCGAAGCTCAGCTCCGGCTCCGCCAGTAGGAAGCGCATCTTCATGGCCTTGGGCTCCGGGAGTCCAACTCGCTCGCGCTCGAAGTCCATGCTGAGCCCCCAGATAATCTGCGTGGTGGAAGGCTCCCCCTCGGCGTCCCTCTTGCTGACGTTCACTGCTTCGGACCCAAACACCTCACGTATGGAGGCATCCAATGCGTCGCAGGCCATCCACGGTCGGACCCCAATGTCGGGCTCCACCACCACAGGGTCATCCATGAGCCACTCCGAGTGGAAGTGGGTGGTGTCGTGCCAGTGCGGCCCCCCAGGCCGATAGCTCTCGTGGAGCTCCCTCGCCGCCAGGGCGAGCATCATGTAATTGCCTGGGGCTCCCGTCCACCCGAACACCATGGCTAGGTAAACGACTCTGACGTCCCCCTCGATGCCAGCGTGGGCCCCCGGTAATGAGGTGCCAAAGTCCCCGACGTCCGCCGGGGCGATGTCCAGCCACTTGAAGGCCCGCGAGACGTCCCGCTTGGCGCAGAGGAGGCGCGCTCCGGGGTGGCGCGCGCGATGCCATACCGCCGTCCTCGCCACTTGCCGATGGCGTGGCTGGACGGCAGGCGGGTGGTCGCGCTTGTGTGTGGCGGCGTTGGCCGAGAGCATCGCATGGATCATACGCCCTTCGGACGATAAGGTTCTGTCCGGTAGCTGCTTCGGTGCCCTCCCCAGGGGGCTTCCACCAGCTCCGTCAAAAAACCCTCTGCCGCCTGGGACGCCACCAGGACGATCCCCCAGGTCACATCCGCCCATGCCTTCTGGTCGGCCTCGTCAATGTGGGCTCGCACGCCGGGGCACGGCTGGGCTCGCTCGCGCCTCCGCGGCGCGCCCCGCCGCGCGGAGGCTCCCCCTTCCGCTAGCTCCCGGACGTACTCGAAGTGCTCTCGGCTTAAACATCGTCGCACCTTGTCCCCCAGGACACCCCGAAGGGGGTTGCCTAGGCGCTCGTGGCGCGCGCGCCTAAGCAGCGCGGCCGCTTCCTTCAGGGACCCCGTCCGCTGGAGGAGCTGATCCCCCAGCCCTACCAGGGTCCGCATGGCTTCGGGGTCATACTCAGGGTGCTCCGTGCAGAAGGTCAGGTAGACCGTGGCCAGCTCCGCCGGGCTGCACCCGTCGAGGTCCTCCGCGATATCTCTGGCCGGATCCTCGCAAGGGGGTCGAGTCTTGCCCGCACTCACCTCCCCCTGTGCCTTGCCCAATGGGGGCTTAGGAAGCCCCGCCAATGCTCGGTGCATGGCTGGGCTAAGCCTACCGCATTTTGAGCCGTCCCCTGAGGCCTGCAGGCGCTCGATTCCAGTGAAGTCGACGCCCTGCAGGCGCCCGGGCGCCTCCGCCCGGGCGATTTTGGGGGACGCCCCCGGGCCATCCTCCCATATAGGCGCCAACTGCCGACGCAGTTGGCTCACCGACCAGCGGCGATTGGCCCCTTTCAACACCTTTGCCCACGCGGTGCAAGGCGGGGGGCCCAAACCTGCGCCTCCTTGGTGTTACCCACGCGCTCGAACTCTTTGGAGCCATCCCCCTCGGGGTGCTCCCACGTGCGGGTGCCCTGCGGGGTCCCGCCCGGCTGGGTCATGAGCCCGAGGTCGGTGTACGAGCCACACGGGGTACCCCAGCACCAAACGTTGGCCACGTCGGGGCCCATGGGGGTCCGTGCGGCCTCCTGTAGGCGCGCGCGAACCGCTGGGTCGAGGGTGTCATGATCCGGCCGTGGGCCGGATTCTCGGAGGGGGTCGTCGTAATATTCGATCGGCTCCAGCACCCGGATGCCCTCGGCGCGAAGCGCGGCCGACCAATTTCCCGAACCGGCGTACACCTCCTGGGCGATCAAACCGTACGCGAACGCGGGGTCGTGTCGAATTGGCATCGCGTTCGCCTCCAGGAGGCGTGCCTGGACGTCGGCTGGATGTTCCCCGAACGAGGCTGGCGCGCGTCCCACTGCGCGGCCCGCCCGACCTTCCGCTGCCTTGCAGTGGGTGCAGGGCGCGCTCTTGCCCGGGACGGTGGGTTCAACGTCCGGGCCTTCATCGAGCATCTCGCGCCAGCCGACACTTACGATCTCGCGGGACAGGCGTCCTGCGTGCCCCCAGCGCTGGCCTAGGGCCGCCGCCTCCGCGTGGGAGCGTGGGCGCAAGGCGCGCATATGGCCACGCCAGATCAGGAGCGGAATTACGTGATCCTCCGCGCCGACACCCGTCCCCATTAGGTGGTCCACGCATAGGCGCCCACTGCCGTTGACACGGTGCACCTGGAGCGTGACGGCGTCGAGGTCGGCGACGGGGCATGCTGCCAGGCAGCGATAGTCCTTGTCGTGGTGCGGGTGCACCGCATCGTGGACGTAGGAGCGGACATCGGCCTCCAGGGCCGTGATCCACGGTGGGGAGTCGCCCAGGGCACGCAGGGCCTCATGGGCCTCCTCCCATAGTGCATGGCGATACGTCGCGGCCAACTGCTGCACCGCGTCCGGGCTGGGCTCACCTGTGCCCTCGCCCGCGCGTAGCAGGAGCACCCCCGCAGCTACGTGCAGTAGCAGGCACTGCCGCTCCTCGGTGTCGCCCACCTCCAGGCCCATCGCCTGGCCCATCTCCTCTGTAGGGCCGAGGCGGTCCCGATAGTCGATGAAGTCCCACTGGATGCGGGTGTCCCCGTCCCAGAAGGTATAGGACCCGCGGCCTATCAGCCCGTCGGTGTCCCACGCAACCGGGCCAACCTCGGCCCCGCCCTCGGTGACGTATCCTGCGGCGCAGCTAAGCGCCTCATGCAGGTCGGCTGCCTCGCTGCTGAGACCCCGATGGCCTCGGTCCACGGCTTCCTCGAGGGCTCGCTCCAGAGTGAGCCGCTCCCCGCGCAGGCGCGCCCCCAAGACGCGCCCGCGCACGTGGCTCTGCAAGTACTCGCTGGCCCCCTTCAGAGGCGCGAAGATGCCCTCGGATTCGAGCTCCTGCATGAGTTTGAGGCGAAGCTCCGGCCCATCACCCGCGGGCTGGGCGTCCCAAGTGGCCGCCGCGCGCGGGCGGTCGTGGTCTTCGAGCCATCCGAAGTCGGGGCCCTTAACCGCTTCCCGGAGGTCAGATTCCATCGCGGTAAGCTGGAGCGCAGTGTAGTCGTCCGGGGCCTGCCCCGGGCCCGGGTCGCCCGCTGCTCGCGAGCCGCTGCCACGGCCCCGGCCCTTTTCCTTCTGGGAGTCAGGGGCAGCAGGCGGGGAAGTGTCCTCGCCAACCTTCTCGGCCTCGGCTGCCTTGGCTTGCGAGCGCAGCTGCGCAATCATCCCATCCACCTGCTTGGGATCGATCCGGGGCGTCCCAAGGAGCCCCCCGCGCCTCGTGAGCTGCATGACTACCGAGTAGTCCAATCCGCGCGTTGACTTGATGGGGTCATGGGAGTTAGGGCAATCGCAAGCCTTCCGCGAGCAGCCCATGTGCGTGGTAGCCCCCCAGCAGATAGGGACGTTGTCCTTATTGCGGGGCGCATGCGCCACGGATCGCGTCCGCTCCGGGCGCGTCAGTTCCTTGCCCGCTGGGTACGCCCTCTTGGGGGCTGTCCCCGCCGGGGCCCCGATGCCCGCCTTGGGCCCCGCCTTCGGCTGGGGCCCAGCCCCCGCCTTGGGCCTGTCCTCCCCCTGCGCCGTGGGCCGGGGATCGCCCATTTCCTCGCTCCCTCCCGCTTTGGGCGGTCGCTTCGTGAGGTGGGCGTTCAGCTGCCCATTGAGGAGGCGCGTGAGTGCGGCCTTGCGCCGGGGCACGACCACCTGCTGGTAGTAGGCGTTCGGGTCCCCGAGGTCGAACGTTCGGGGCAAATCGTAGCCGTTCTCCGGCATGAGTAGGATGTACTTGATGTCCTCCCTCCTCGGGTTCTCGGTGTCGAGCTCTCGGCAGAGCCGACGCCTCAGCTCCCGTAACTCCTCGACCCAGGTGCTTCGGAGCTCTTCCCACAGATCCTTGACCCAATGGTCTGGGAACTCCGAGGGGTCCCTCTCGAAGGCCGCCTCCAAGAACCCTAACGACCGCCGACGCTCCGCCCCGTGTGCGACCCCTATGATGGACTCGAACATCTGGATCTCGCACCGGGCCCTCTTGAACCAGGTCGCCATGTGGGTGGCGGGCCGTTGGCGGGGCTCCAGCTTGTCGTCCACAGGGAGCCGATAGCCATCGAAGTCCTCGTCACGCGCGGGGACGCAGTCGTCCACCGCCAGGTCGTGAGGGCCCGTCCCGAAGGCGAGCGCCGCGTAGCCGTGTGCCACACGGTTGGTAACCAGGCAGGGAAACCCGATCGTCTTGAGCGTGCTCTTGGAGTGCGCACACATGCGCTTGAGAGAGTCGAACAAGTCCTTCCCCGTGATCCCCTCGCAGGCCTCAACCACGAAGGTGTTGCATCCCCGGGCTATGTAAAGATCAAGTTCCTCGTCCCGACCGATCCCTGCCCTGGTGCCCCGGGCCTTCTTGTCGCCCTCGGTGGCCCGCGCCTGCCGCTCGGCGGCGAGGACGTGGCGTTCGGTGAGGCGGTTCTGGCGATCCAGGCGCTCGATGATCTGGGCTTCGGCCTCGGCTGTAAGCCCGCCCAGGGCGCCCGCCGCCCCGGCGTCGTCTGGACCCCCAGCTCGCTCCCCACCCAGGCCGCCCCCGTGGGGCGTCTGGCCAGTGAGGTGGCCAAGGACCGAGGCCCCGTCGAGGAGCGGATTGGCCCCACGAGCGGCCCCCCCGCGTCCATCGCGTGCCAGCAGGTCCCGATCACCCAGCAAGCCCCGTCGTGGGCCCGTGGGTTGGATGGGGGGCATGGCACCGAAGAGCTCGCGTCGGGGTCCCTGCTTCGGGCTGGGATCCCGTCCCCGCGCCGAGCGACTCCGCGACCCCTCACGTGAGAGGCTGCCCTGCAGGGGAACCTTGTCGGCGGCCGCAGCACGCTCCCGCGCGCGCGCTTCCAGCTGCGCATCCTCCAAATCCGCGGGGGCGCGCTCTAGGTCGGACCCCAGTGGGCCCGCCGCTGCCACCTGTGCGACCCTCCGCCGCAGCTGCCGCTCCGCCTGATCACGCGGAACCCCGAGCAGGTCCGCGGCCATACCTAATGCACTGAGGGCCGCCGCTTGGCCCCCCCGTCCTTTGAGATCCTCGGCTCGCAAGGAATCCATGAACATTTCGAGTGGGTCGGGCTCCTCAGCATCCTCGCTCACGCCGGCGGGGGCCGCCGCTAAGCGCGACGGTGCCGCCACGGGGGCGGGACGGGGCAAGCCCTCCATCCCGGGCGCCGGCTGCGCACCCTGCGCGCCGCCCCGCCGATGGTGGCCGAGTGTGCGCACCGGGTCGTGCTGCAGCTGCTGGCGCTCCGTGTTCGTCAGGTAGCGCCGCCTCCAGCCGCTCGCGCTTTCCACGTCCACACCGCCCCACTGCTCCTGGCGTAACATCGCCAGCAGATCCTGCGGGATGTGGTGGGCGATGACACGCAACCCCACTTCCCGAGCCCCTTGGGGGACCTCGTACAGCAGCCGATTGATCCAATCTATCGGGTAGCGCCCGTCCTCCAGCGGAGGGGGGTGCCGTACGACCTCGCTGGCTGGGACCTCCACCCTGACGCCCTCGAGGCTAGTCCCGATGATAAGTCGGGCGTCCCCGCCAGTGCCCCGTACGTCGAGCCCCTCGCATTCTCCCAATAGAATAAACCAAGGACTCGCCGGGGGCGCGCCGTACGCCTCCTCGGCTCCCCGAGGGTCGCCCGGAAGTATCGGGCAGACCTTCACGAGTAGGGGCTCCTGAAGCCACCCGTGATGGGCGATCCGATCGCCCGGGGCTCCGCGGTCGGCAGACCGTGAGCGTCCGCTGGCCCTTGCTTCCGCGGAGCGTGTGCGACGCGGCTGCGGCCCAGAGGCTAGGGCCTGCGCCCCCGTGGGCTCCACATCGACAGATGGGGCCACGGCGGGCGGTGGCGGTGCAGCGGGGGGAGGTAGAGGCGGGGGGTAGACCGGCCCGGGCGCTATGCCAACCCCATCGGCAGCGTGCGCGGTCCAATCGCGCGCCCTGGCGGGGCTTGGAGCCCGCGCCCGCATGCGGCGGCGCAGGCCCCCGAGGATCCCAGGTTGGACCGTCGCTTCGACGCGCACGGTGCGACCCTCGTCCCGTCGGAGATGTTCCCCGCACATCGGGGCCCCCCCGCAGCTACCCTTCGCCATGCGGAGACAAGTGGGGAGGCTGCACTTGCGGCCGATCAGGGTAGACCGATACTTCTGCGCATGGTGGGCGCAGAGATGCACCTGTGCACTGAGACAATGCCCCGGCCGGGGGAACGTCCGACACCTCCGCGTCCTCCTGTAGCAGGACAGTAGCCTCCTGCATCCCTCGGTCGCCGCACCCCTCCGGCTGGAGGGGGCGTGCGCCACCCGCGAGCTGCGCCCCAACTTGCGCGGCTTGGCAGGGGCGCTCCTCCGCCTCCACCTCGCTCTCCGAATCGATGTCCAGGCGGCGATAGCCCGTGGCGTCGGTGATGTAGCGGGGCTCCGGCCGGCCCCGGCACAGCCATCCGAGAACCGACCAGGGTGAGCAAAGCAGCCACTTGACGACCCCGAATACCTTCCGGAGTCCCACGCCGACTGCCCGGCAGGCCGTGGCCCTTCCGTGCTCAGCCAAGTCCACGATCTGTGCGTGGTCAATGGCCGCGTACTGGTCGACGTGCATGGGATGCGCCACTGGACAGGAGGCGCACTCGACGGCACGACATAGATGCACATTCCCTGTCTCCTCGAGGTTCAGCCGCCACTTGCGACTGGTGCACCCCAGGACCTGCCCGATCTTGATGTTGAGCCCGTGGCGGTCCAGTCGGTACCGGTCCGCGAAGTTGCAGCTGATGCGGGCCACCTGCCCGTGCTTACGCAGAAGCACGTGGTTGTACGCCCGATTGGTCCCTCGGCCGCGGACCCCCTTTGTGTAGAACTCCGTCTCCACCACGCCGCCCAAGCCCGGCCCGCGCCAGCGCACCAGCAAGGGGGTCGGAGGGGGTGGGGGAAGATGGGCGCCGGGCCCATCGCCTCCGCGTCGCTGGCAGCACCGGGTAATCTGGTACCACGCCCAGCGGAGTCCCCCGGCAGCCCACAGCATAGGCTGGGCTGCGGTGTTGACGATGAAGGCCAGGGCACCCAACACGAACGTGAAGATGCCTAGGGCAAAGCATAGGACCGCGGTCTCCCACCAGTACCCAAGCATCTTAACGCCCAGGCGGTCGACGGCGGATCCAATCCATCCGCCACTCGTGCGGATCGTGCCCGGGTGGTCGGGGGAGCTTACCCACGCTCCGTAGCCCACGAACTCGAAGACCCAGGCTGCGAAGCCCCAACCGGGACCCGGCCCCGCCTCCGGGGGCGGGGTAGGTGGCGGCGGCGGCGGTGGGGGTACGTTCCGGCCAGCCCACCAATGGGGCAGGTGCGGGACCCAACCACTCCACCCCCAATACCCGTCCGGCCCACGCGGCAGGTCAGGCTCACCATCGCCCGTCCGGTTTCCCGGGGCGGACGGCTGCCCAGGCGCGCCCGTGGGCTCGTTGTTACCTCCGTATGCCGGCGTAGCTGGGCTGCCCGTGGGCTCGCCCTCGCCTACGCGCCCGATGCCCGCGGTCGTGGTCGTTGTAGTCGACCCTGACCGCGGCGGCGGTGGGACGCCCGGCGTCCCCGGGGGCTTGGCCTGCGGCCCTCGCCCCTTTCCCCCTGCAGGCGCGGGCTTGGCGGGCGGTCCTCGCCCCTTGCCTCGCCCCCCACCGCCTGCCGGCAGCGCTGTCGGCCCGGGCAGGGCTGGCGGCGTCGGCGCTGGGACCTCCTGTCCCCCGCGCCCGAACGGCAGCCAGCCAAGTGCCCCTTGGACCGTGAGAGCGCCGCCCGTAACCAAGATCATCAGGTGCGCCCCCAGGAAGCCCACAGCCATGGCACCACAGGCGCGCTACCTAGTCCGCGGACTAGCACGGCTGTGGTTATGGCCGCCCCGCGGCCCCCTGGAACACCCGCGCGTCGGCCAGAGCCGAACGCTACGGACCCAAAATGGCTACCTGAGCCCACACCCCCTCCCACTTAACCTGCAGTCTACAACCAATCAGACTATACAAGCTGGTGGAACTGACCGCTGTAAGGGAAGTTTCCTGGCGGGTGGAATTAGTGCGGGTGTCGGTGTAGTCGGTCCCGTGTCGCGTCTATCTTTCGTCGTGTGGGGCGTGGCCGGGTTGTCATCGTCGCTTGAGCTGGTATGATGGGCGTTGTATGGTCGGGGCTGGTAATACTGTGTGCGGCTGGCGGGTTGCAGATATTATGTAAGACTGTCGTTGTTTCGTATATGCTGGCTGCCCAGTCGTACTTCACTTTGTCGTTGTAGTCGTGGCAGTCCTCCTCCTCATTATGATCATCCTCCTCCCACCCTCCTCCGCCTCCGCCTCGTTTTCATCCTCCTCCTCCTCCTCCTCCTCCTCCTCCTCCTCCTCCTCCTCCTCCTCCTCCTCCTCTGCCTCCATCCAATTTCCTTATAAATCATTCGTCCTTGTCACACCCTGAGGCGCGTCGGCTGGGCGGGCCGGGCGTTTTGCCTGAGACATCCTCAGCACTTATGGACCTGAGGCTCGAAAGTTACAATATTTTCACAGATGGAGGGCGGGTGGTTTTCGCCCAGGCGGCGCCACTCCTGGCCAACATCGACGCCCCAGATGTCGGGGCCCCCGGGGATACATCCCACGTCGCGCAACGCCATGACGAGGCCCCCAATGGGCCCTGCGAGACGCCTCCAGCGGGAGCGAGCCCACATGTTGATCAGTTTCCTGAGCGCCGCCCTCCAGCTCCAGCCACGACGGACCCTGTCCTGGAGCACGGGGGCTCTTGACCCAGAATTGGAACCGCTGCTTGATCTCGTCCCCGAACGCCGCCATCTTGGAACCATCGGAACGGCAGTGCAGCAGAAGGACGGAGGCCGCACAGCGCCCTCCCACTACGAGCCCAGCCAAGTCAGCAGCTCGGGCACGCACGGATGTTATAACGGAGGCCGAGACCCCTAACGCCGGGCCAGAGTGCCTGCACTTGGCCCCTATGTCAGCGTCGTGCAGCATGACGCCCATGGACTTGCTGCCTCGCCCGATGCGCTTGAACGGCCTCGTCCTCATCGTTCTAGCTTGTGAAATGGCAACGCGGTCCGAGGTCGTCTCGATGACCCACCGCTGTCCCACGGCGCCATCCACTCCCAAATCCTCGGCATAAAGTCCGGTTGGGCATGATACCCGCCCCCTTCAAGGCGCTGCACATTGATCTCGCCCAGAGACCTGGCCATCATGACCAAAGACTTGGAATACACGCGAATGCCGCGAACCAGGCAGCCTTGCGCGCGGGGCACTGTGACCACCTTGGACTGCTCAACGAGCATGGGCCCAGGACCCTCGATGTAAGCATGAACGCCATCGACGCACTGCCGCACCCTAGCGACGGGCGCCTTCGCACGCGCCCCCACCAACAGGTGGCATTGAAAGCTCGAGCACAGTGATCGGCGTTGCCACGGCCTGGCGAGGTGGAACAGTTCGGGGCGATCTCCGTTCCGAAGGCGCCGCGGGACACGACGACCCTCGAGGCCAAGCACGCGAGGCTGCATAGGTAGAGCTCCGCTGGGGGGAACTCCGACTCGATGCTCCGCTGGGCCATCAAGGCCAAGTCCATGATTCCGTGGAACCTCTCAGCATCCAGCAGGAAATCGGCCTGCTCGCGGGCGCCGCAGCGCAAGCGAGCCTCGTCGAGCACCATCCTGAGCAATACCGCTTGCAACGCGAGGCTGCCCCGCACAGCCGCGCCCCAGCGGGCCGCCTCCCGGTCGCGCCGGCACAGCCACTGCTTGGACCATTTTGGCAGCAAGGCAAGCCGCTTGTGCAGCGGCTGATGGGCCCATTCCAGATTCCCCTCGACACCTTTCATTGGGTTGATAAACCCCTCCTGATCCTGGCCCGAAAGCGCCTGGACGCGCCGCGCCGCGCGATGGCACGAGCCCTGGCCCGCGGTCTCGCAGCAGGACCTCGAGGCCGCCACCGGGTGCTCTCTGGCGCAGAAGCTGCGCTCGGGAAGCGCGGCTTGGGCCACCTCATCGAGGTCCTGCAGCGCTCGAACCAAGGATGGCAGCCTGGACGCATTGCCGGCCCAACGCTCCCCCAAGAACTCGAGCGAAGGTCGGTGGAAGCTTGCGCCGTTTCGAGAACCTCGAGCGTCCCTGGGTTGACGGGCGTCTCCGGCATGGCCCGCTGCTCTGGCTTCTGGGAATACAGGTAGGCCTCCTTCATGGAGCCCGCGGCGTCGGCCACTGCCCAGGCACGGGCCTCGCCCCTGGTCAGCTGCCAGGCCGAACTGGCGCGACTCGCTGCCCTGGCCTGGACCTTCGAGGCGAAGGGCTGCAAGGCCACTAAGCCCCCGCACATACGAGGGCGGGCACCTCGCGATAGCACACTTTCATCATCTCGAAAAATCCCCTACTTACCCCTGGCTGTTTCACGCTGGCCAGCTGGCGAAGGCCCCAGCGCCCGATGAATCACGGGGAGGTCGTCGAAGACGGCCATCACCTGCCCCTGCAAGGCCCCCTGGCGCAGAGTGCGGCGACGGCGGGAGAGGGCCGCGATCTGCCCCGGAACCCCGGCACGAAGGCTGGCCCACGTGCCGCCGAGCAAGCTGGAGGCCGAGTGGGCGCAGGCCGAGACCTTCGGCCAGCGGGGTGCCCTCCTCCTCCTCCTCCTCCTCCTCCTCCTCCTCCTCCTCCTCCTCCTCCTCCTCCTCCTCCTCCTCCTCCTCCTCCTCCTCCTCCTCCTCCTCCTCCTCCTCCTCCGACCACCTGTCGGCCCACGGGTCGGCCCCGTCGCGACGCCCACCGAACTTCTGCGCCGCGGAGGTCCGCCAGCTGGGCTTCGGCCGCGCAAGCCCGCTGACTGCGCTGCGATGCCAGTTCCCGCAGCGCGCGCGGGGCCACCCGGCAGGCCGCGGCGCGCTGCGCGTCGGGCGACCCAAGGGAGGCTCGCTGCCGGCGCCGCCCGCGGCCTCGGCGAGGAGATCGGGCCAGTTGTCGCCCTAGCATCTGCGAGCCCTTCGCGGAGTGAAGTGGCCACTCAGTAAGCGGCGGAAGCTCGGCACCTCCGCCCGCGTCGCCGACGGCGCTCGACCCCCGCAATCGCGCGGACTTCGCCCTCAGGCACAGCGAGAGCCACTGGAAAGACTAAGGCGCGAACGAAAACAGAGGCTGGCCTCGCGACGAGCTGGAGATCGACGCCGACGCGCGGCCCCCATGGCAGGGGCTTCGCTGGCGAGGCGCGGATCGAAGAAGTGGAAGCTATCCGGCGCTACAGCGCAGCCCAGCACTCGCCCATTCCCAGAGGAGCGAGGCCGACGCCTCCCGAAGCCGCGGAGCGGGCGCCCATTGCGTCATCGAACCAGCCCGACTGGCCAAACCCCTCGGGCGCGGCGCTATGTCCCCGACCAGGCGCCAGGGCATCCCCCAAGACCTCTACGACGCGAGCGACCACCGTCATCTCCATGGCCTCGAGCCCACCCGGCCGACAGGGCAGCCCAGATAGCACGCCGCGAAAGCGAAGGCGAAAGTGGCGCCGCGCCCAAGCGCCCTCGAGGACGCGGCGGCAGACGCCGCGCCCGCCAGCGCCCGTCGGCGCCAGGGAGCGAGAGTTCGCGGCGCAGGCGGCAGGGCTGAGCCAGCAGGCGCCCCCCAGCGCTCCCGCCCCCGAGCGCTGCGAAGAGCGGGCCGCCGCCCGGGTAGATTCGGACCGGGGGCGCAGCCCTTCTCGCCGGCGCCACGCTTTCGAGAGGCGATGCTCGGCCAACGCCTCTTACGCTGCATCATCGGGGGGCCCTGCCTGTCCCGTCGCGGCCCTGTCCGCGCCGAATGTCGGATCCACGTCGGATCCGCGTCGGATCCGCGTCCAAATCCGCGTCGAGTCCGCATCGAGCCCGCGCCCGGCACCAGAAAATGCGCCAATTTGGGGGACAGGCGAGGGCCCGGAAGACGCAACGCAACCCCATCGTGGCCACGGGTGGCCTCCGCCACGGAAAGCTCCACCTTAGGGTTGTAGCCTGCCACGCTGCCGAAGAACACGGAGACGCAGGACCTCCGGGCGAGCGGACATCGCCTTGCCCGCTCCGATGGCCCAGCCAAACGCACGCGGCGACTTCGACCCTTTCCCGACGAGGGCATCGGCCACCCACCCGTCCAAGGCTTCGTCGGCGAGGGCGGCGGGGGAGGGGGCTGCGGCCACCCGCTCATCAGCGGCCTCTGCTCTCCAGCTTGCTCCGCGGTCTGCCATCTCGGCCCCCGCAGGTGACCCCCTTCTCCGCTGCCACTGGCAGCGAGCTCAACGACCCGACCAGCAAAACACACGCAGTGACTACGACCCTGGCCCGACGGAGGCATTGGCCACCAGCCCGTCGGCGGCTCCGCAGGCAGGGAACCTCGGGGAAGGGGCTTCGGCCACCCTCTCGGCAGCGGCCCCACCTCCGACTTTGCTTCGAGGCCTGCCCCCATGGCTCCATCGAGCCACTCCCCTCTCGTCTGCCACTGGGAGCGGGCCCGGCAGACCCGTGCCCAGCGAAACTCACGCGTCGACTACGACCCTGGCCCGTAGGACGCATTAATCACCCGCCCGTCGGCGGCTCTATGGGTAGGAGAGCTGGGCGGGGGGGCATCGGCCACCCGCTCGGCAGCGGCTTGATCCGAGGTCTGCCTGCTCGGCTGCCCCAGGTCGCCCCCTTTTTCACTTGTCGCGCTCGGCGACCCGATTGGTCCTGCCACCCGCCCGCCTTGGATCCCGCCGCCGCTGCAGGCGTTACGGGCGGCGCTGCAGGAGGCGCAGACGCGGAGGCCCCACGGCTCGCCGACGAGGCTGCTGCGCCTGCCCGCCTGGAGGCTGTCCTCCTGATGTATCCGTCGATGGCGTCGGCGTCCGTGAAATCAGCGGCGGGTTCGGGCTCTGGGTCCGCGGTAGCGGCGTCGCCTCCTGCCACAATGCCGGCAGCGGGGGTGGCCTTGCGCCGCTTGACTCCACCTGCTTCTCGAAGGGTCTCGAGGCCGGCGGCAGCCTCCTTCGCATGTTTGCCAGCGCCAGTAACGTTCTGAAGCACCGCCTGTGCCTCCTTAGCTGCCGCCGCAACCTTTCTGCGGTACTCCCCCTGCTCGGGCTCGAGGGGGTGGAGGTCGCCGTTGTCCAGCTCATGGAACTGTTCAGCACCACCTGCTCGTGAGCCTGCCGTCGCCGTGCAAGTAGCAACTGCAAGGCGGTCGACTGCTGCTTACGCTGTAGCGCATTCCTGGATGGTTATCGCTGAGCTTACCGAGGAGGTCTCTTCCAGCCTTCGCATTGGCCAGGAGCTGGTCCTTAAACTTCTTCAACTGGGAGCGAAGCGGGCGCTACCTGGCAGCGCCTTGCTCCAAGAAGTCCTCGGGGGCCACCTCGGGGGGAGCAGCGATGGCGTCCACCAGCTCGGGGCTGACCAGATCCAGCGCGTTGGTGGCCTCGACGTTCTTCGCGGGCGGCCTAGAACTTGGGCAGCGGCTGCTGAACCAACTCCGCGGGATCAGAGCGAAAGCCGCTCACGAGAGGGGCCACAAGAATTGCAACCTTCCCAGCCAGGAGCACCAGCGCGGTTAGCGTAGGCCCGAGACACCAGGAGTTGCCGCACACGCAGTAGGCCTGACGCCTCTTGCCGTTCGTCGAAGGTTGACGGCTGCCGCTGCGACCACCATCCTTCTGTCGTGAAACGATCAGACCACACGACTTCTGCCGCTGGTGAGAGCGCCGCCCCTCAAGCCGCGGTATTCATAGCTGTCGCGCCTGCGCAGCCAGACCGAGCAGGGTGCGCGCGCGTGGCTTGTGACGGAGGGCTCTTCCCCAAAAGGGGCCTCGAACCACACTGGGCTTGAGCCAAATTGGCCACGGACCGAAGGGGGAGTAATGGAGGAAAGGAAAGAGGGAGAAAGTAGGAGCGGGAGGGGGAGAAGCAGCGCGAGGCTGTGAGAGGGAGGGGCGAGGGGAGGAGGGCGGATCGATGGTCGAGGCACTGAAACGCCTTTCGTCCGTTCTGCGGGCCTCCGACCCAGACATCCAGCGTCGAGATTTCTTCAACGTCTCTCCCCAAGAGGTCTGGGCCCCTTCCCCGAGACCAACTCCTCATCCCGAGTCGTGTTTCGACGGTCCAGGGACCCGCCTGGAGCCCCCGCAGGCCGAGAATTAGCAAAAACCCTCCGTCGCGCTTTCGAGTAGGAGTTGCCAGGGAAGTTTCGAGCAGGAGATCGAGGAGACGTAGAATCTTCGCAGATCTAAGAGCATTCTACGTACCTGTTGTAGACTCGACGGAACAAACATCAACTTGGGGGTGAATCAATCCTGTCGTCGATCGCCTACTCGGATGCTCTGGGACGTCTTTCGTCCGCTATGGAAGCCCCCCGAGGGCCGGCCCGCCGTCGCCCAAAGCGAGGCAGCGGAGAAGTCGCCTCCTCGATCGAAGGAAGGCCAAAAAGACCAGGGGGCCCGCTCGCTCCGCGAGGGCAGGTGATCCCCAGGACAGGGCTGGTCTCTCGAGCAGGGAGGGGCGGTGGAGGTACGAGGGGCCACGTTGGGGGATCGGGGAGGCGGGGGGGACCGGCTCAAGAGGGGGAACATAGACCTGGAATCGGCGATACACCGCCGACAGAACGGCGATGGGCCCCGACGGCGAACCTCCACTATCCTTGGCGGGAGTGGGGCTATCGGGGCCCTACCGGCGATCAATGGGCGATCGGGGGTTGATGCATCTCCCCCTGAGCCTATCCCCCCGTAAGGTTGCCCCCGAGGGCGGGAGGCGAGGGGAGAGGGGGCTAGGGAGCTGAGCTGAGCTGAGCCGAGAGCGCGTGTCTCCACAAGAGGAGCTACGTAAAGGAATTTGCGCGTCAAGGTACCACTGCCATCACTTCTCGTGCTTCCCTGTCCTCACACTTACGGCCCATCATAATCTTCGTCAGGCCCAGGCTCCTTCCAGTCAGATGGGCGGGGGAGCGCACCGTGCTTCTTCTTGGCGCCATCCCGCTTCCACTTTGGGAGCTTCGCAAAGTCATCCTTGCCCATTCCGAACAGCTCCTGAGAAGAGTGGCCAAGACCCTGAGATCCGACGACACGAACAGATGCAACAGCATACTCTAACCGAATCGGAGCCCTGGACCCCATCTTTCTGGAACATTTTTCGTGCCGGATCGATCCGTGAGGGTCCCAGGGACCGAAACAAGGCAACCTAGCCCGTTCCAAAGAAGTGCTACGTCAGGATATCAGGGGAGGAGTAGCGGAGGAGGACACGGCGGGAGGACGTCGGACATGGCGCGCACTGGAGAGGCGCAGAAGGCGTGCGCATCCGATCGGGGACAACAGCTGACCATCTCCCCGATCTTGCGGGTCCTGTGAATCCGCCGGCCCCCTATGGGGGCCACCAGGCTGTGAGGGTGAGGGCTGCTGCCGCTGCACCGGTTCCAGTTTCCAGTTTCCAATGTTACAGTCTTGCCTGCTGCTTTCTAGTGTAAATTGTTACTGTCCGCGCGAGGGAAGGGAGCCGAAAAGGACACTGGTTATCCCCCAGGAGGGTTCTCAGAATCCCACCAGCCCTCTGGGCGTAGGTGGTTCCGGGAGTTTCCTCTTCCAACCTCCTTCATCCCCTTCGGGGAGGGGTTTACCCCTCCCCCTAACCCCCCCCCCCTGGACTTGGACGGGGGGGCCGCTGGTAGTTAGAGCTTCCAAAACGGCCTCGGCGAGGAAGCCTAAATCATCGGTTTTACTAAGGTTTTGGCCGATTTTGGAGGCTCCCGAAGGGGGAGGCTAATTGAGGGACCCCCTTCCTTTGATCGATCACCTCCAAGATGGCCCCAAGAGCGCTCCCAAGGCTCCCAAGAGCGCCCCAAGAGGGCCTCAAGAGGCGCCCAGGAAGCCCCAAGAGGCGACCAGGAGGCCCCAAGAGGCCTCCAAGAGTCCCCCAAAATACCCCCAAGAGGCCCCCAAGAGGCCCCAAGAGGCTCCCACGAGGCACCCAAGACGGCCCAAGAGACCTCAAAGAGTATCCCAAGAGACATCCCAAGAGACTCCGCGAGGCATGCAAGAGGCCTTTGACTCTTCTGATCGCCATTATCCTCATCCTCCCCCTCATCATCACCATCATCATCACCATCACCATCACCATCGTCAAGACCACCACCATCATCGTCATCAGCGGCATCATCACGATCAACATCAACATCATCATCCGCATATTCCTCCTCCTCCTCATTCCTCCCTCCCCACCCTCATCCTCCTCCTCCTCTTCCGCCTCCGACTCCTCCTCCATCCCCCCCGCTTGGGGTACGACGGCCTCCCCAGCCCCTTGTTCCTCTGTGTGCTGCCCCGCTTCCATGATCATCTCTACTCGCCTGGGCGTCGTTTCTGGATGGGTTGGGGGAGATATTTTTTGATCTGCGGCTCCAAGAACGATTCCAGACAACGGTTAATATCGGGCATGGGGTGACGCGCCAGATAATTACCAGCGGGCCAACAGCCAGCGCCGAAGTGCAAGCAATACCATGAGTAAACACGCCAGATAATTAAAATTGACACATTAAGCCGGACCGGGACAACGGCAGCGGAAGGTCGCACAGTGGCGCCAGCTCCCGAGGCGCAGGCCAACGAAAGACCGGGGGGGAACGCGGAGGGGGAGGCAGGGGCGGAGAGCGCAGCGAAGGCGAAGCGAGCCGGGAAGGACCAAGCGAGATAATTACCCGCGGGCCAAAAGCCAGCGCGGGGATGCACGGACGGGCGAGATAATTACCAGCGGGCCAAGAGCCAACGCCGGAAGCGTGCGGGGACCAGGGACTTTCAATCACGGAGCAACTGAGGCTCATGGTCAGTTGGTCGTCACCAGTATGTAAGGCACCGTAGCACGGCCACAGAGAGGGGCGTGCGCCTTCCCGCCGACAGCGCCACGCGTAGGTGATCCCAGGCGGGCGGACCGTGTCCAAAACCGATGCCCGCGAAGAAGCTGTCGTCAGCGCCTGCCAATGGGGGGTGCCACAGCAGAGACATGTAGGGTGGAACGATGGGGCGGGCCTTAGGCCGACGTACCCATGCGCTCGGACGCCCGGGCGGGCCCAAGCTCGAGAACCGGGCCAAATCCCAACGTGCGCGTGGGTTATTTCAGCCAACGTCACACGGGCTAAGTCACGGTGCGCCGTGAAAGAAAAGTCGCAACCACGCCATAGCGGTGCCCCACATCCAGAAGGGAATGCAACGTGGGCCACGACCTGTCGCTGAGATGAACCAACCACGCCGAAGGCCCTGCTGTGGTTGTGGAACGAAGGGGCGGGCCTTAGGCCGACGTACCCAGCCGCTCAAATGCCCGGGCAGGCGAGGCGGGCCCGCGCTCGCGAGAGCTAGGCCAAGTCACACCGTGAGCGAGGATTATTTCAGCCGACGTCACACGGGCTAAACCGCGGTGTACCGTGGAAAGCAAATCGCAACATCCTGTTGGTGTCCCGCTTCCAGGGGAGGAATGCAGGGAGTGCCACAACATGTCACTGAGGTGAAACAACCACGACGGGCGCCCAGCTGTGGATGCCGATGGGAAGAAGGGGGGGGCGCAGCCGATAGCCGCAGGTCAAGTGAATATGAGGGAACTGTCGATGGGCTGGTGGGGATACTTCTTCCCAACCATCCTGTGGTGTTGGGTCCTCGTTTTGAAGAGACGGTGCCCCGCGTTCCTCCTCCTTCCTCCCGCTGCCCCCTCCCTCCCCCCCCCTTGCCTCTGCCCTCCGCATGTCTCTGTTTCGGCACATCCCTCACGCGTTCCGTGGCCCCATAGGGAGCTCCACCGAAGGCCCCAGTGGCAGGGTCCGCATGGCGGCCCCGCATTTTGGCGCACCCCTCACACGGTTCGTGGCCCCATAGGGAGCTCCACCGAAGGCCCCAGTGGCAGGGTCCGCATGGCGGCCCCGCATTTTGGCGCACCCCTCACACGGTTCGTGGCCCCATAGGGAGCTCCACCGAAGGCCCCAGTGGCAGGGTCCGCATGGCGGCCCCGCATTTTGGCGCACCCCTCACACGGTTCGTGGCCCCATAGGGAGCTCCACCGAAGGCCCCAGTGGCAGGGTCCGCATGGCGGCCCCACATTTAGACCCGCCATCACATGGTTCGTGGCCCCATAGGGAGCTCCACCGAAGGCCCCAGTGGCAGGGTCCGCATGGCGGCCCCGCATTGGGGCGCACCCCTCACACGGTTCGTGGCCCCATAGGGAGCTCCACCGAAGGCCCCAGTGGCAGGGTCCGCATGGCGGCCCCGCATTTTGGCCCGCCCTCACACGGTTCGTGGCCCCATAGGGAGCTCCACCGAAGGCCCCAGTGGCAGGGTCCGCATGGCGGCCCCGCATTTTGGCGCACCCCTCACACGGTTCGTGGCCCCATAGGGAGCTCCACCGAAGGCCCCAGTGGCAGGGTCCGCATGGCGGCCCCGCCATTTTGGCGCACCCCTCACACGGTTCGTGGCCCCATAGGGAGCTCCACCGAAGGCCCCAGTGGCAGGGTCCGCATGGCGGCCCCGCCCCATTTTGGCGCACCCCTCACACGGCTCGTGGCCCCATAGGGAGCTCCACCGAAGGCCCCAGTGGCAGGGTCCGCATGGCGGCCCCGCCCCATTTTGGCGCACCCCTCACACGGTTCGTGGCCCCATAGGGAGCTCCACCGAAGATGATGCCCACAATTGCGGTATTAACACTTGCTTATGGTTGGGTCTTTCGCCAGGCTAATTTTTTTTCCCAACCATCCTGTGGTGTTGGGTCCTCGTTTTGAAGAGACGGTGCCCCGCGTTCCTCCTCCTTCCTCCCGCTGCCCCCTCCCTCCCCCTTGCCTCTGCCCTCCGCATGTCTCTGTTTCGGCACATCCCTCACGCGTTCCGTGGCCCCATAGGGAGCTCCACCGAAGGCCCCAGTGGCAGGGTCCGCATGGCGGCCCCGCATTTTGGCGCACCCCTCACACGGTTCGTGGCCCCATAGGGAGCTCCACCGAAGGCCCCAGTGGCAGGGTCCGCATGGCGGCCCCGCATTTTGGCCCGCCCTTCACACGGTTCGTGGCCCCATAGGGAGCTCCACCGAAGGCCCCAGTAGCAGGGTCCGCATGGCGGCCCCGCATTTTGGCGTACCCTTCACACGGTTCGTGGCCCCATAGGGAGCTCCACCGAAGGCCCCAGTGGCAGGGTCCGCATGGCGGCCCCGCATTTTGGCCCGCCCCTCACACGGTTCGTGGCCCCATAGGGAGCTCCACCGAAGGCCCCAGTGGCAGGGTCCGCATGGCGCACCGGCGTGGCCCCTTTTTCATATCACACGGTTCGTGGCCCCATAGGGAGCTCCACCGAAGGCCCCAGTGGCAGGGTCCGCATGGCGGCCCCGCATTTTGGCGCACCCCTCACACGGTTCGTGGCCCCATAGGGAGCTCCACCGAAGGCCCCAGTGGCAGGGTCCGCATGGCGGCCCCGCATTTTGGCGCACCCCTCACACGGTTCGTGGCCCCATAGGGAGCTCCACCGAAGGCCCCAGTGGCAGGGTCCGCATGGCGGCCCCGCCCCATTTTGGCGCACCCCTCACACGGTTCGTGGCCCCATAGGGAGCTCCACCGAAGATGATGCCCACAATTGCGGTATTAACAATTGCTTAAGGTTGGGTCTTTCGCCAGGCTAATTTTTTACAGCCGCGGGCAGAAGCGCCAGCGGCGGCGGGTAACGGTCGGGCTGCGGCCGATACGAATTGGCCGGAGGCGCGCGCGAGCCGCGGCCGACGCCGGGCGGCGGGTGCAAGGGTGCTGCAGCCCAGGGAGTCTGACGGCGAAACCAGCACCCAGGGATAAGTAATTACGCTGCCAAAGCGGCGCGATGCAATGCCCCCACCGTGTCAGAGGCCATGGTAACCAGTACGCCCTGAGACACTAACTGAACAGGAGGGAGTCTCCGGCCTCGGCGGGAATGGCGTGCAAGAGGCCCCAGAATGCCTGCCATGCACAAGCATCAACCGAGAGACAGGCGAGCTGTCGCCAGTCGGCATCCCGCACGGAGAGGTTGGACTCTGACAGCGCCAGCGAACCGTCGCAGCTTCAGAGTACGCACCCACACAACCCAAAGGCGTGAAATTCGTGGTGTCAGAACCGAACCAGGCACGCCAGGCCCAGGAGACAACCGCGAATGGATGCGAACGCAAGCGGCCATCAAATGACATGACGTGACGCTATGCGGAAGGTACAACAATCCCAATCCACTACCAGGCACAAGTCGCAAGCGACGCCAACCGAGATAAGAACAGGGACGTGCACCAGGGAGCATCTAACGTGACCCGCACAAACAGAGCCGCCTATCCATGGTACCCTGGCGTACCGGAGTGAAGTGGACGATGGCGCTCTGGGGGCAGTGCTGCCACTGACCAGCTGCAGCCCAAGCAACAGCCAGCGATCACGAAGAAGCCCAGGGAGTTGACCGCTTAACCGGTGGAGCGGGGGAGCGACGGTGGGAGGATGCCAGTCCGGGCAACCGTAACTGGCGGCCAGCATAGGAACAGCGTACACACTAGGCACAAATGTGGGATCAGTCTTCCGACCACCCGCTGCCAGACCGTGGCCGGTGCGCGCAGGTGGGTGCGCAACTGGCCCCTGCGTCCGAGCGCGGCAATGTCCTTCGGGTGGGCGTCCCAAGTCATCGTGTCGGAGGGGTACCTCGGCGGCGCCAGAAGTGCACCGTCTGGACTCCGTTGAGAACCCGCTGTCGGGAAGCCACCCGCCCACGGTCGCTCCCAGGGGAGCGCAGAGAAGAGCAGCTGAAGGCCGCTGTACCTTGGAGAAACCCAGGGAGCATGAGTGCGGTTCTGGACTGAGACGAGGCGAAGCCATCTTTGCGTCGGTCACAGAGCCGCGAGGCCGGAGGACGAAGCCCGACCGGGCCAGAGGTGAAAACAACTACAGCGGGGCCAGGGGCCAACTATGGCCTGCACGCAAAACGCCCCAGCGCTGTCATGCAGACGGTATTGCTGGTAAACACACTTGGGTCCAAAGGCAGGAAGTGCGTGTGGGCGGCGGAAGGCCGCCACACGAGTATATGAAACTTGAAGAGCAGCTGAAGGCCGCAGTACCTTAGAGAACCAAGGGGTCTTTGTGAGTACGGTTCGGGACTGAGACGAGGCGACGCCATAGGCGTCGGTCACAGAGCCGCGAGGCCGGGGGACGAAGTCCAACAGGGCCAGAGGTGAAACCAACTACAGCAGGGCCAGGGGCCAACTATGGCCTGCACGCAACACGCCCCCGTGCTGCCATGCAGACGGTATTGTTGGTAAACACACTTGGGTCCAAAGGCAGGAAGTGCGTGTACCAGGGAGGGCGGCGGAAGGCCGCCACACGGGTATATGAAACGTAACCCAGGGAGGCAGCTGAAGGCTGCACAGAGTGTGGAAATCGGACGCTGCACCTGGAACTCTTGGGGATGGGGGGGGGGGGGGCTCAGTCGCCCCACCGTTGCCTCTTCTCGCCACGGTCATCTGGCCTGCCGCCGCCACGCTTGCCTCCTGACTGCCACTGGTCGTCGTGCCAGCCAGAGCTCCAGCCACTCTGCCAGTTGTCCCAGGCGTCCCAGGAGATCCTTGCCCGGTCGTACCAGCTGTTCTGTTGGTGGTTGCCCTTGCCCGTGCCGTCGGTCCTGGTGTGGCGCATGTATTCGGCCCGCACCGTTGCCCAGTCGATGCAGAAGTTGTACTTCTTGTCCATCGCGTAGGCATCGTATCCACAGTGCTTCCAGTGTTCCAAGAACTTGTTGATGTTCGCGTCCGTGTGCAGCTTCGGGTCTGACTTGGGGCCCTTGGACCCAGGGATCCGGATGCCTTTTGTGTAGGCCGACCAAAGGGCACATAATACTCCACCCAAATCCACTTGGTGTCTGGTGATGCGCTTGGCGGGCGTCTCTCCGCGGCGCTCCAAGTCCACGGAGCCCAACCAGGCCTTGTACATGGGGCCTCCGTGGGCGTCGGTCAGCTGGTTGAGAGCGCGTCGTTCCGCGGCGCCGGAGTAGGCAAGCCTGCGGTCTGGTGCCTGTGGATTGCATGGTGCGGGGCGGTGGTCCTGTGCTGTGCCTCTGTCTCGCGCGGCTTCGTCTTGACCTGGCCCCCTGGAACCACTGGCGTTCTGCTCGGTGGTGGCTGCACCGCCCCAGGCGTTCAACAGGTCGTCGTCGGAGCTGGGTTCCATGCTCATTGCAGTTGGGCTTTGCTGTGGCGGCTTGGCGCCAGGGCCATCATCTTCTGCGCCCGTGTCCGTGTCCGCACCGTCATCAGGGGGAGGAGCCTCTTGGGGGCTTCCAAAGTCGGCTGAATCCGCTCGTTCAGTGGCAAGAATTTCGTCTTCGTCGTCCTCCACTATAGCTAGGCCAGGCACCCTCGCGTCTCCAGCACACATCCCGGCGTCTTTCGAACCCAGAGAGTTGCCTGCACCCAACGCTGGAGGTGTCTCCCACGGGTCTTGCTGGAGCTTCGGGCTTGCCCAGCCACTGTGTCGAAGGGCGCCCTGCCGCGTTGCCGGGCCTGCTCTCGCTCATGGCCTGCGCATGCGACTCCGCCAGGGAGGCGATGGTTGTCGAGGCCAGGGCATCGGCACTGAGGCTGAGCAGGAAGCTGATCAGCGTGCCCATCTCGTGTCTGACTGGGTTGAAGCCGTTGAAGCCACTCGCCGGGGCGAGAGTCGAGACGTGCCGCTCCCAGGCCTCTTTGTGTTTATCGCCGTTGGCGAGGTGGGAGACGACTCGCGCGGCGGCCAGCCGCTTGCCTTCCCAGGGCTGGTTGAGCGGGGAGCCATCCCTCGGGATGTCGTCGCCGCACGCCGCCCTGAGAAAATTCGTCAACCGACTGCCTGGCCACGAGGCTTCTTCGTTTTTAGGCACTGGGATGTCATCATCGCAATGGCCTTGACAGAACTGCCGCCAAGTGTAGTCCAGTCCAGGGTGGAAGTCCCGGAGGTAGGTCACGAGGAGCTGCTGGACGAACACGTCTCCGCTGCCAGAACTACTCCTGGGGTCGTCTGACCTGAGCGTGGGATTGGTGACCTCCCTGCAGTCCAGGAGCGGCCCCTGAGGGACTGGCAGCTCAGGCAGGAGCTCCATGAGCTGCGGGAGAGCCCTGGGGGCCTGCTCGGCCACGGGGGCGGCCGCTCCCGAGGCGGTGGACCAAGGGAGGTTTGCCGCTCCTGTCTTGGCGAAGCGAGCTACAACCTTGGCGTCGGCGCCCATCCAGGGAAGGGCGTTGAGAATGTCCACTGGGGCCTCCGCTACGATCTGGCTATTGAGCGTTGGCAGGACAGGGGCCTCGGCTGGATACAGTGCCCTGTAGTCTCTGCCAATGATGCGGTCCAGAGTCGCGGGCCCGATGTTCCAGATGGGGGCCAGGCACCGCCGGCAGCGCCACGTGGCATTCCAGTCGCGCCCCCACCAGGCTATGGCTCGCCGCTCAATGGGAGGCAGCCCTGCTTGCTCGGGCACACCCACTCCTTCCTTTGGCTTCCATATGAAGCATCCCAGGGGAGGTGCTCCAGTTTTCCAGACTAGGAGCGGTGCCCCTGGGGGGCATGTGTCGCACCGAGCAGAGTAGCCATTGTTCTCCGCAGCTTTGAAGCCGGATCGCTCATCCCTGACCCGTAGGATGGGAATAGTGGTGTTGGCGCGCTTTGGGATGTGCATGCCCGCCGGCGTCATGATGAGATCCGCCAGTGTCCTCGTGTCCGATTGGGGGCTGCATCCAAAGCCAAGTGGGAGATGACCCAGGGAGGGGAGGGCAACCGCCTTCTTGTCACTTGCGCCACCGGTCCTCCAATGTTCGTACTCCTTGACCTTATCCGCGACTGTTGCACCGGTTGGTGCTGGGATGCCCTTATCCTCCAGGTGTCGAATCCAGCAGATCTCGCAGTGCCATCCCATGTTTGCACCGTCGAGGTAGGCCTGGGGCCGGTTCTGCGCTACCATCTGGCGAGCATCGTCCGAGATCCATGTACCGTCTGTGGAGCGTAGCTGATCCTTGCCGCATCTGTCGCACTTGAACCTGCCATGCTTCTGCTCAGCCAATTGCCTGTCGTCGGGGATGCGCGGGGGGTCCTGCTTGGTACCTGGGGCAGGGGCGGACGGTATGGGGGCGTTCAGATCGGCGTTGGAAATCGCGAATCCGCCGCCGATGTAGGCGAGCCCAGCACCCCGGTCGTCGTCACCCAGGGAGGCGTCTGAGCCCGCGAGCGCGATGTGAAGCGCGCACACGGAGCAGTGGTGCGTACCCAGGGGGGTCGGCGAGGCGGCTGGGACGATCTTCTCGAGGACGAGCATCGGGGCCTTCAGCTGGAAGTCATGCCTGTCCATCTCACTCCAGGTCTGCGGGCAGCCAACTGCCTGTGCGTCGGGGCGGTGGTGTGCCACCGCTACGAGCTTGGAGATGTGGGGCAGGATTGCCTCGATGCGCCCGTGAAGATCGGCCAGGTCCTCCAGCGTGAGGCCCCAGGTGCTCGCGAAGTCCTGCCGGAACCCTCGATGCGCTTCCTGCCGCGGGACACAGAAACCCAGGATGGCTTCAATCACGCCCCCAGCCTGTTCGGCGCGCGGGAACGGCCACAAGAACACGCGCGGCTCGCGGAGCATTAACATCATGACCACCAGGAGCGAGCGGGTCTTGCAAGACTCCACGGGGAGGCCGTCTGCGTCCTTGATCTCCCCCCGGAGTCGGCCCCTGGTTGGATCGACGGAAGCGCTACCTAAGATCTCCTGCAGGCCAACCATCCCAGGGCGCTTCCTGTGCCTGCAGCAATCCTTGGTTGTTGCACTCCACACCTGGGGAACCTGCCGGAACAGTCCTTTGGGCGTGCACTGTCGCCGCCCGCAGAGCGTTGCACGTCGGCCCCTGACGCGCGGCACCGGGGGGAGGGAGTCGTTGCACACTGCGTGGCCTGCGTCCTCCCAGGGAGTGCCAAGGCCGAGTGACCGCACTATGGCTGCCCAGAGCATGTTGTAGACCAGATTGGTCGCGTCTAAACCCAGGGGCATGTCGAACAGGAAGCCCAGGTGCGACCACGCCTTCTGGTCGAGTCTGCCAGGCTGCCGCGGCGTCTCGGACAGCGAGAATTCGCGCGGGTGGAGCCCCGCCACCAGGTAGATGAGCACATGGAAGGCAGGCGTCGAGAGGATCTCGTTTAAGCCGTCAGAGATGAACTTGCCCAGGGAGTCCCAGTCGAAGTCATCGGCCAGTGGGGTGTTGAAGCGATCGGCGAAGCTGTTCGCCTGAGCGTCACGGGCTTTTCTCTTGGCCGCATCGAGCTCATCGCGCCCGTCCTCTCCCTTCGCGTCACAACTCCAGGCAACGGGGGGGGGGCCCAGGTGGCGAGGTCGGGCAGTGGGTCAAAGCTCTCGTCTATGACCAGGTATCGCCTGTGGCCGGCGGGTCCGTCGCCCCCGAACCTGACCCAAAGGCGGGTCAAGCGCCCGTATTCGGAAAGCGCGCGTAGCTGGGACCACGCGGCGTTGGCGAACATGCGCCCGTCTCCCAACATCATGATGGTCCGCTTGGCCCTCGTGATCGCCACATTCAGCCGCTTGGCGTCATCGACGAAGCCCCAGTTGTGCATCCCGTTGCTCCTGGTGGTCAGCACAATCACGACGTCTGCCTCCCGACCCTGGCTGGAGTCGATGGTAGTGAGCTTGAGGGCCCCACTTTCCATGTGCTTGCCTGCAATCTGTCTGAAACCGGGAAGGCTGTGCCGATGGCTGCGTGGGCGTTACGACCCTCCCGAAAGACGGTTTCCCAGCGGTGAGTGTCGACCTCATGCTCTTGGGAGTCTGCTCCAGGGCCGGGGATACCTTGCCCGCTACGACCGCCACTGCCTTTTCCCTTGCCGGATTTCCCTTTCTTGCCACTCTTCGAGTTCCGCAGGACACCGCTGAGGTGGCGCGGGCCTTGTGGCCAGCCGTCCATGAGGATGGCCGTTTGGAGCTGGTAGCCAACGACGATTCGGACGGTGCCTCTTTCAAGCCCGCGCGATGTCCACAGCCTGCGCTGCCTCGGGGAGGTTGCCGCAGCCTGGCTGGAGGCCGGACGAAACCTCCCACGAGGGTGTGTCGACTAGCAAGAAGCGGTGCTTGTCGCCGTTCTGCGGAGGATTCAATTGCCTGAGGGTCGCGCTGAGGTCGGCCTCGTTGGAACTGGTGAGCTTGGCGAGTTCCGTCAGGCGCCTAGGTTCCCAGGGTGAGATGTCTCTCCATGGGATGCCTTCAACTATTGGCCTGTCTCTGAGCGGGTTCATGATGCCGCTCGTCATACCCTTGCCGTAGTAGGCTGCGTTTGGAAAGGCGAGCAGCTGAGGATGCATGCGGTAGCAAATCGACAGGTGGACCACCGCCGTGTCCTGGCCGCGGAGGGCGTGAAACATCCTGTCAAATATGCTGACACAGAGACCCAGGTCGTTGGCAAGCTTTGAGAGAACCGTAGGGGGCAACTGGTTCGGGTCGCCCACCAGTACCAGGGCTCCGCCGCTGTTGATCACGTTCACCGTAGACATGAGTGCATGCAGCTCCGTGGCCTGTCCGTGGCCTCTGGTGGAGATACGCGAAGCGTCAAAAAATTCTTGGGGGGGCCCTGGGTCACGAAAAAATGCAAGAGACTCGCGCATCAGAGGCCACGATCCCTTGCAAATTACTCAGCATTCGCGCCCCCGGGGCCAGAAGTCTTTTGCACATTACACAGCGTACGCGCTCCCGAAGCCACGATCACTTGCAAATTACACCACATCCGCGCCCCCGAGACCACGATCCCCCGTAAATTACAACACGTTCGCGCGCCCGAGGCCACGACCCCCCGCAAATTACTTCTCATTCGCGCCCCCGAGGCCACGATCCCTTTCAAATGAAGCCCTGTTCGCCCCCCCGAAGCCACGATCCCATGTAAATTATACAACGCTCGCGCCCCCGAAGCCACGATCCCATGCACATCACTCAATATTTGCTTCCCCGGTGCCACAAGCTTCTGTAGAATACGCAACACTTGCGCCCCAGGCCATCAACCTTATGTAAAGCATACAGTACTTGCGTCCCCGAGGCCCTAAACCCACGTAAATGACCAAATGCTTGCGCCCCCGAAACTTCAAACCTTCACAAATTATACAAGAGTTGCGTCCCCGAGGCCAGAAACCTTCGTAAATTATAAGATATTCGCGTCCCCGAAACCACAAGCCGTCGCAAATTAGCCAGTAGTTGCGCCCCCGAAGCCATAAGCCATTTGTAACTTCCACAATTCTCGCGACCCCGAGGCCAGGATTCGTTCTAAATTACGACGCGCTCGCGCCCGCCCCAGTCCCTTGCAACAGACGCCGAGGAGCCCGAAGACCGCCCCAGCCGCGCGATGTTTCCCACTCTAGCCTCAAGCACCCCCCCCGTCTTTCCAAGAGGGCCTCCAATGCACAGCATGCGGGGGCAAGTCCATAATGCAACACCGAACTCAACAATATCATCTGAACACACATCTGCCTTGCCGACTATTTATCGTCATCGCATGATGTTCCGACACTGCTTCAAGACGGCGCCCAGACCTCACGACGCAGCTCTTGCATAATCCACTATCCGAGAGAAGGGGCTGGCGGCAGGGGGCGAAGCCCTTACGGATATACACCACCACCACCACCACTCCCCCTCCCCCATCCCTTCTCTGCCCTTCTCTTCCTCCCCATCTGTCCTGGGAGAGGGAGGGGGTGCGGGAGGTGGTGTATGTGCTCAGGCCCCGTCGATCTGGGCCAGGCCCATCCTGAGGCTCAGGATCGGTGTGCCCTCCCTCCTGGCCAGGCCTAGCAGGCGCATACACCGACCCTGTCAGACGTGGATAAACCTGGCTTGTTGTCAAACCGGCTCCACCGATTTAATGCGCTGCAGATTTTGCGCGGGCTCCCCCAACCCGGCTCAACCAATGCGTTAGGCCACCTCCAGGGCCGCTAGCGGCTCCCAAACCCAGACCAACGCAAATCCATCATTGCAGGATCCTGCCTGCTGCCTGCAGGATCTGGCGCTCTGGCTGAGCCCCGTTTCACTCCATGTTCTGCCGGCTGACCCTGGGCCCAGGATCGGCCCTGCTGGGATCGGAGGGGTGGCCAGTCGTTGTCCCCACGGTCTGAACAGCGCGACGAAAGAATGCACTGCGGCCAGGCCAGAGTAAGCAGTCACATCGTGTGCATCGGGCTCCCCCCCGTGTTCCTCAGAGGGAACGGCGAAACTGTCCCCCAAGGAGCTTCTGACAGGTGCTGGGGCTTCAAACAAATTATGTTATTTACCCTTTGGGCCATGACGCGCGTTATGCCCCCCTTCCCCCTTGAACACTCCCCCCCGAGTGCGTCCCTGGCACTACCGCCGAGCGTCCGGCGCCACAGTCTATGGTGCTGGACCTACTTTGACTGCCCTGAAGCTGTCCTCTCCACTGCTCGCGCAAACATCCTACCCACCCACCCGCAACTCGGTCGCAAGACCTCTTAAGACCGTGACGGTAGGTACCAAATGGCACTTGGCAACGACACCGACGCCGACGACGGCAGTGACAACGACGACGACTACGACGATGCCGACGACGACTATGACGACACTGACGACGACTCCGACGACTTCGACGACGACGACGACGACGCCGACGCCGACGACGACGATGACGACGCCGACGACGACGACGGCGACGACGCCGACAACGACGACGACGACACCGACGACGACGACGCCGACGACGACGACGACGATGACGACGACGACGACGTCGACGACGACGCTGCCGACGATGACGAAGACGACGACGACGACGACGACGTCGCCAACGAAGACGATGACGACGACGAGGAAGGAGGGAGGACGACGGCGGCGACAACGACGACAACGACGACAACGACGAGGGAGAAGAAGGGAGGACGGCGACGACGCGAACGACGACGAAGGAGGAAGGACGGCGACGCCGACGACGACAACGACGAGGGAGGAGGGAAGACGACGACGACGAGAACGACGACGACAACGACGACGGCGACGAAATAGGAGGGACGACGACGAGGGAGGAGGAGGAAGGACGACCACGGCGACAACGACGACGGAAACGACCACGACGCCAAAGAGGACGACGACGACGAACACGAGGAAAGACACAGGACGACGTAGGCGACGACGACGACGACGACGCGGGAGGAGGGAGGACGGCGACGACGACGACGACGACGACGACGACGACGACGACGCAGCAAGAGCGCGCGCGCATGCTTTTGTTGAAAATACGTGTTGCGAAACCTTGTGTTCTTGTAGGTTTTTTTGACGCGCGATTTTGAAATCCTTCCGAAACCGATGGGTTTTGAAGGATTTCGGCGTACGCGCGCGACGACGCGCGCGTCTGCACTTCGTCTCATTGTTTGCAGAGGATTCTCGCGACGGCACACGCGCAAGGGCGTTCGACAGATTTCGACATGCGCGCGCGACGCCCGTTTGGTAGCATGTTGTGAAAATCTTGAAAAACCAATGGTTTTCGTGTTTTTGTATGTGCGTTGGAAACTCGATTGCGAAATCCTTCCGGCACCGAAGGTTTTTGAAGGATTTCGGCATGCGCGCGCGACGACGCGCGCGTGTGCACTTCGTCCAATTTGTTGCAAAGGATTCGTGAAAAAAAGTTATGGTAGAACAAAAAATATCACCGCATAATGTTTTTACCAAGGAACCTCTGGGGGGGAACCCGGTCCCCCGGGGAAAATGTAAAGTCATATTCAGGATGGACATGTGGTCAGAATCATACATGATTTACATACCCGAAAAGGGGACCGCTAACGCCGGGAGGGGATAGAGTCTATTCTCTTTTTAGAAAGGAGAATCCACACGGGGGTGGGGGAAGGCGTTACGTTATGCCCCCCTCCCCTCCCCCCCCATAACACCCATTGCCGTCGCGACTTTCAAACAACTGCTGTCAGGGGGCCCAGGATCCAGCCGTGGCCACGAAGGCGGCCAAGGAGGCTCATGAAAGAGCCCTAGATCACCCAACAAAAACTCAACCTCGAACCTCGGTCCTCTAACCTCTACCCTCGATGGTCAGAGGAGGGGGGGCAGGGTCTTAGATTCCAATGCGCCGAACAAGAGGGGGGGCAGGAAGAGGGGGGCCAGCGCATCGTGGCCTGGGGCACGTGCGCGGACAACGAGGGGGGGGGGCAGGGAAGGTGCTTAAGAAAGAAGAAGAGGCGGCCGTGATATCGAAATGTCATGGCCGCGGCCATGACTCCGACCCACACACACACCATGTCCTCACCCCCCGCGCTTCTGGACGCCCCCGAGTGGGGAGGGGCAGGGTCTCAGACCGGGTGTTGCCAGAGGTGGTCCTGGCCCAAGACGTTCCCAGCGCTTCGCGCCGTTATGGAGCCCCTGGGGCCATCGGTGCCTCGCGAGGGGTGCTCTGGGAGGCCACCTGGGCATCCCTGCAAAGCCTGGGCCCATCTTGGGCAAACGCCACCTCTGGCAGTACCCGATCAAAATGCCCAGGACTCCAGGAGGGTGGCTCCGGGAACCGATCTGGGAGGGTTCGTGCTGGTAGAGGAAGAAAGGGGTCCTGGAGAAAACGGCTTCTCGTCCGTAGGGCCTGGGGCCTTCCCCCAGATCATTTTTTTGTGGCGCGGGAGCAGTGGAGAGCGAACATCCCAGCGGCCACACCACGATGTGAAACATGCGCAGGCCTCTGACCTTGCCTCCAAGAGCGCGCATAACACCGCGTGTGAAACTGGCACGAGGTAGAGTGGACAGCGCGGTTGCCAGAAACTGTCTGAGGGAAACAGGAGAAGCCTGGGAGAAGTGAGAAGACATTTCCCAGGTCGCTTTCCGACGGTCGCGGGGCAGGGGGAAGAGCCCCCCGGGAGCCCCTAAGACAGCGAGCACACGTGTGCGGGATCCGTTTCCTCCAAAGCAACTTGTCTTCTGAAGATAGCAAAAGTGCCTCTCTCATAATAAACTTCCCAGCAAGCGAAGCTGTTCAGTGAACTTACACAGGGAAGGAATCGAGCAGGGTACGGCTGTTCAATAGACGCCCAGGGCCGTTTAGTAAACGACACTTCTAGGGGTCGATGTGGTTTTTCCATTGATTCAGGGCGATCGGAGAAACCTGGGTGGGGCTGCACGACCCCCTTCCCCATATGGGAGGAGAGGGAATGCTACTGCACCAGGCGGCCTCTCCTCAAACACGGGCTGGCTCAGGTACACCTCGCGCTGCGTGGCCACAACGTTGAGCTTTTGCCTGTCGGGCATGCTGCCAATGTATGAAGCTTAAACGACATGAGCATAAACTTTCAGAAGTCCGCGCGGATTTCTTGGATCGACGCTGGATCCCCCTCCCTGACGCGCGGAGCGCGCCAGGGGCGGCGCAAGTGGCGCCGCCAGGGGGCTCCCATCGCGCATCGAAGAACGTGTATGCCGTTGTTTGTTGTTCGACTGCTGGGCATGTCGCTAATAGCTCTGGGACGGAGAAGTGGCACGATGTACAACATGCTGCGCCACACCCATCTCACAGACAGGCTCTCGAATGTCATCAAAGCTGATCCACCGCGATTCAAGCGACCTCACCGGCTCGGCTGTGCGTGTCGACTCGGAGCTTGGACTTCAGAGCGGTAAATACGGCCTGACCTAGGACAGAAGAACCTCCTAAAGAACATGAGACCCTCCGTCGGCCAAACAGAAGGGCATTCGAGGGTCCCCCCCAGGGTGCATAAGAACATCCAACAAGCTCGAAGAACATTAGGAATCCCTCCCCGAACCGACCTCGATCTTGCACCGCGGATCGACCGTAATTAATACAAAACTTTCGGAGGTCTGCCAACTTTCTCGGATCGGCGCTGGACCACCTCACTGGTGCGCGGAGCGCGCCAAGGTCGGCGCCAGAGGCGCCGCCAGGAGGTACAGTTTGGGACGCGTTTGGCCTCCGGGGGCCGTCTCCTGGCCCCGTGACCATCACAAAAGAGAAAGGGGCCATCCCTGGAGGCCTCCAGAGGACCCTGGGAAGCCCAGAGAGCACGAACCGCATAGACAACCTCGATCCTCCTGCTTGGCGGCGAGCGGATCTCCAAGAGGCGCGGCCCGTGACGTCGGTGTGCTGTGGGAGCTCGCCCCGCCCCTCCTCCCACAGCTCGCCCTAACCCCAAATTAGCGGGCGAAGAAGGGTACAGCATAAGCTTATCCGCTATGGAGGACGCCTGTCCCAGGGCGGCTGGAAAGTTCATACGCCACCTGCCACCGTGGGAATGTAAACTTCCAAGCCGCCCTGGGACAGGCGTCCCCAGACGGGCAAAAATATATTGTACGTACCGGTCTGCGCCTGCAAACTAAGCTGGAGACCAACAGCAGGTCCACTTCATCGTCACCCTCAGACTTTATCCTACCATATCTCTCCCTCCCCTCCTTCTGGCCGCCGGGCAGGGCGGGATGTAGATAATGCCACACTTGTTCCTGAAATTGAGAATGAAGCTCCACACTTGGGGCACCAGACGGCGCTGCGGAGCAGGTCTTCCTCCTGCCGCATCGATCTGATCCCTCCGTCTCCGTCCGCAGGCCTCCAGAGGCTCCAGAACCACCCCCGCCGAGGCACCCACAGAAGCCCGAGAGGGGCTGAAATGATGTCAAAACATCCAGGTCGTCATCGCGTCTGCATCGACGCCGCCGCCTGCGCTGGCCGCCCGCCGCAGCGCCGCTGGCGACCCCAAGGTGGACTCCCCCGAGACCCCCGAGAGAGCGCCGAGAGGTCCCAAGAGGGTCGAGATGTTTGGGCGCCTTTGACCCTTGTTAGGCTTCCCACGACTGGAGGCCTCTGAGAGACCTGAGATCCGACGTCACGAAAACAATGCAACCACGCGTAAAAACACAACCGGCGCCCTGGAACCAATCTTTCTCTGCGGCATGTTTCGAACTGGATCGATCCGTGAGGGGTCCATGGAGGCCGAAATAAGGCAAGGTCCCCCGTTGTGAAAAAGTGTGCGACGCCGAGATCTCAGGGAGCCCCCAGGAAGCTCTGTGGACCCCCGCGGGCCTCCCAGAGACCTCCGGCGGGACCTCCACGGAGGTCCCCAAGAGGCCTCTGCAGAGGCCGACCAGTCGCGGCAGCGCGGGCCTTGGCGCGCTGGCGTAGGCTCGGACTTCCGTCGCTGAGCGGCATACTCCACCCGGAATCCTGAGATCCGACGTCACGGGCAGAACTGCAACATCGTTACAAAATCGACCCGAGCCTTGGACCCCATTCATTCTGCGGCACTCTTCCCGCCGGATCGGTATGTGAGGGCCCAGGGGCCCGAAACAAGGCAACATCGCCCGTTGCAGAAAAAAATACGCTACGATCTCAGGGCAAGCTCTACACTGAACGATCTCCGCCGTCCCGGGTCTGCGGCGGCCCGTCGAGATCCTTCAGTCTTCGAGGCCTCCCAGATGGGGTCCGAGTAGATGAGTCGGCGGATTGCACCGCATCGCCGATGTATCGCCGATGCATCGGCGATGCACCGGCGACATCAGTGGGAGAAAATCAGACTCTAAATCGAGCCACATCACGCGCGATCCTCCGACCCCACCTGCTCGGACCCCATCTGGGAGGCTTAGGTAAATGCCCGTGCTGCCCAAGTATCCTCCGCCGTCATCTTGTTCGCGACGCGGCTCCCCAGAGGTCAGGACCCCTTCCCGGTGAGCACCTTTTCGTCCCGAATCACTGTTTGGCGGTCCTGAGGCCCGGCGAAGGCCCTCTGGAGGCCGAAAATGGGCAAAGACCTCCCGTCGTGTTTGTTCGCGACGCGACGATGTCAGGGCGAACACGAGTCCGAACGCATGGTACACGGGAGACAGCAGCCACACTGCACAAGTTGGCGACGAGCCCGGTGGTGGGGAGGTGAGAGCAGGCAGGCCTATTCAGAAGGCGGCGGGGCTTCTCAGAAGCCCCCTATCACCTTTTCTGAGAAGCTGCCTCTGTGTTCGGAGAAGACCTTCCGAGACCTCCGAAAAAAAGCCCGCCCCCTCTGACTTGCCCCCTGGGCTCGCCGCCGAAGAACGACGGCGGCTGCTCGCCAGACTGTGCTGTCCGTGAGCTGCTCGAGCGTGTACACCTCTTCTGCGCCTGCGCCGCCTGAATCCCCACCCGGCGTCTCCACGGCGGCCGCTTTCTGCGCGCCCTCGGGGGTGGCAAGCCAGCCCGGACGCTTCGGAGCGCCAGAACCGTGTGGCGACGGTCCGTCACCACACGGCTTTGGGTCCGTCACCACACGATTTTGGGACCCTGTAGGCCCCTGTCGCCCGAGACGTCCTCGGAGAACGACCCGAGTCCCAAAACCGCGCGGTGACCACGAACCCTCACTGACTCACTACGCGGTGTGGTCACTACGCCGTCTGGGGGCCCCCAAGACATGATCGCGTCGCGAAAAACTCTCGCCAGGACCCGGGACTGTCAAATAACGATTCGGAAGGAAAGACTGGCACTGGGGAAAAGGGATGGGACTTCGGCATTGAAAAATCAAGACATCGCATGTCTGGGAGGGAGCAGCGCATACCCGAGGCAAGATCGACGGCACGCCCGGGGGAGAAGGCACAGGGGGTGGGCCTTCTCAGAAGGCTCAGAAGGCCTCCCCCACCGCCTTCTCAAAGGCCCGACCCCTCTCACTTCCCCCTCGGCGCGCCGCCGAGCTCGGCGCGCCGCCGACAAGAGAGCAGACGTGCCCAAAGGGTAGATCGATTGAGAGAATCTCCGCGAGCCTATTCCTGGGCAAGCATCCAAGCCAGCAGGAGAAGTCATACACTCGGAGGTGCGTAGGAAACTAGATGGGACAAAAATCTGCCAAATCCGCCGACTTCGGCGTGTGTGAGACGCGCTTCCGTTTGAGTCGTCGTCGTCGGCGTCGTCGTCGTCGGCGGCGTCATCGTCGTCGTCGTCGTCGTGGTCGTCGTGGTCGTCGTCGTCGTCGTGGTCTTCGTCGCCGTCGTCGTCATCGTCGTCGTCAGTCCCAAGGAACTTGAGGAACAAGAAAAGGAACGTCATAAGTACGTAAGTCGATTCCTTTCCTTTATCCCTTCCCTGCCCCGGGTCCTGGCAGGTCCCAGGAGAATGTGGGGCCCCCCCCGGGATCCCAGCGGGTCCCAGAAGGATTGGCGGGGGGTCCCAGGTCAGAATACGTACTGCCCCCCCGGGACCCCGGCGGGTCGTGGAGGGGTCGCCAGCGGGGGTGCCGGGGGAGTTCCCGCTTTCAGGGTCAGCGGCACCGGCTGTAAGGTCTTCGCAATTCGCCGGCCCAACGGGCCAGAGGCGTGCTAAGATCTCCGGTAACTACTTAGCAATATTTCTAGTTCGCGCGCGCGGGGCGGCCCCTGGGGGGCCCCGGACGAAAAAAACCCGGCCGATCCCCGGCTGACCCCCGGGCGATCCCCAGGGGGGAGGCTATTTTTCGCCACCCCTCACGAGGATCGTGGCCTCCGAGGGGGGGGCTGCCAACGACTACCCCCCCTCCCGCCCCAAGGGGCCCCCAAGAGCCCCCCAAGAGGCCCCAGGGGAGCCCAATACGCCGCCAAGGAGCCCAAAGACGCTCCCAAGAAGCCCCCAAGAAGCCCCCAAGAAGCCCCCAAGAAGCCCCCAAGAAGCCCCCAAGACGGCCCCAAGAGGCCCCAAATAGCCCTCCAGGGCCGGCGGAATGAGCGAAGCGATTAAATAAGATACATTACGATCGGGATAAGCTGCGCTGTGTGGACAGCTTCGCTGTACGAGCAAAATGCCTCCAGGAAGCTTCGCACCTCGGGAGCGGGGTCAACTTGGCAGTGCCGCCTGCCAATGGCCAGGCAACGCGTTGAACTTGCCACTGGCCAGGCAAGGCCAGCCACCTGCCACTGTCCAGTCCGCACGCGACCTACAAGTTTTCGTCACGTACCTGCGGGAAGCTGCCCAGAATCCGAGCCACCCTGAACATCTGGAGGTCTACTGCCAGACCCCGCATCGCGCATGGTCCTCCTCCTCCTCCTCCTCCTCCTCCTCCTCCTCCTCTGCGACCACCTATGGCCTCCATAGACTTAGCCAGGCGAGGCGCCGCGAACGTCGGCGAGGCCAGGCCCTGAGATCGCGGCGGGGCAAAAACTCACGACGTTTTGCTTCAGACTCCGTGGACGGCGCATGCAGGCTTCAAGAAGCAGCACTGGGAGCTCGGAAAGTGGCACCAGCACCACAGGGGGTGCGTCAACTCGGAGGGGATGATCCTAGATTCTGGCGCTGGAGCCCGAAATTTATCAGCACCACCACCACTGAGATCGGGATCATCCTCCCTCGGTGGAGGCACACCGCCGATAACGGAGCGGGTGCCAACCTCGATTCCTCCGACAGCATGTCTTCGATATCGGGTCGGATATTTCACCGATTTGACACGCAACTTATGCCACGGCCCGTACGTGTGCACGGTAGCGAACGCGCACGCCATCCACAGCGCGCACAACGTTCGCCACAACCTGTCCAGCCTCTGCAAGGCCACCCCGAATCCTCTCCAGGCTCGCCTTGGGTCCCACAGCGTCCCTGACCCCCCATACGATCAAATGCCGAGGACCGAAGCTCACAGACGCTTCTGAACCTTTTGGGGTCTTCTGGGGGCGCCCCCGATGCCACGGCTGGGTCTGCCTCTAAATGCTGGCCAAAAAGATGTTCCAAACGTCGTTACGTAATCACGGCGAACTTGTTTCTTGCAATTGGGGTCTCCTGGGGACTGGTTTCGGGACCATGGGACAATCAATAAGAAGCGCGCCGCGACGGCACACACACACACACACACACACACCACACGCATCCCACGGATCAGGTCGAAAGCTCCAGGGGCCCAGTCCGTGCGTGAAAAGGTCACGACGTTGGAGGTCTGCAGCGGGAAAGAGCGCTCGACACCCAATTGAACAAGCGAGATTGCGCTGACGAAGGGCGGCTCCTCCAACTTCAGCACGGCCTCCTCCTCGGCTTTCAGCTTCGCGGCAGCCTCCTCGGCCTTCAAACGCACTTCCTCCTCGGTCTTCAGCCTGGCCTCCTCCGCTTCCCGCGCTTCCGCCTCGGCCTCGGCCTTCAGCTGGGCCGCCTCCGCCTCCTCGGCCTTCAGCTGGGCCGCCTCATCCTCGGCCTTCAGCCGGGCCTCCTCCTCGGCCTTCAGCCTGGCCTCCTCTGCTTTTCGTGCCTCCGCCTCGGCCTCGGCCTTCAGCCTGGCCTCCAACTCGGCCTGCAGCTGGGCAGCCTCCTCCTCGGCCTTCAACCGCGCTTCCTCCTCGGCCTTCAGCCGGGCCTCCTCCTCGGCCTTCAGCTGGGCCGCCTCCTCCTCGGCCTTCAATCGCGCTTCCTCCTCGGCCTTCAGCCGGGCCTCCTCTGCTTTCCGCGCTTCCTCCTCGGCCTCGGCCTGCAGCTGGGCCGCCTTCTCCTCCTCCTCCTCGGCCTTCAACCGTGCTTCCTCCTCGGCCTTCAGCCTGGCCTCCTCTGCTTTCCGCGCCTCCGCCTCGGCCTCTGCCTTCAGCCTGGCCTCCTCCTCGGCCTTGAGCAGGGCCGCCTCCGCCTCGGCCTTCAGCCGCGCTTCCTCCTCGGCCTTCAGCCTGGCCTCCTCTGCTTTTCGTGCCTCCGCCTCGGCCTCGGCCTTCAGCCGGGCCTCCTCCTCGGCCTTCTGCTGGGCCGCCTCCTCCTCGGCCTTCAATCGCGCTTCCTCCTCGGCCTTCAGCCTGGCCTCCTCCGCTTTCCGCGCTTCCGCCTCGGCCTCGGCCTTCAGCCGGGCCTCCTCCTCGGCCTTCTGCTGGGCCGCCTCCGCCTCGGCCTTCAACCGCGCTTCCTCCTCGGCCTTCAGCCTGGCCTCCTCTGCTTTCCGCGCCTCCGCCTCGGCCTCGGCCTTCAGCCGGGCCTCCTCCTCGGCCTTCTGCTGGGCCGCCTCCGCCTCGGCCTTCAACCGCGCTTCCTCCTCGGCCTTCAGCCTGGCCTCCTCTGCTTTCCGCGCCTCCGCCTCGGCCTCGGCCTTCAGCCTGGGGCCTTCAACTCCTCGGCCTTCTGCCTCCTCCGCTTTTCGCGGCCTTCAACCGCGCTTCCTCCTCGGCCTTCAGCCTGGCCTCCTCTGCTTTCCGCGCCTCCGCCTCGGCCTCGGCCTTCAGCCTGGCCTCCTCCTCGGCCTTCAACCGTGTTTCCTCCTCGGCCTTCAGCCTGGCCTCCTCTGCTTTTCGCGCCTCCGCCTCGGCCTCGGCCTTCACCCGGGCCTCCGCCTCGGCCTTCAGCCGTGCTTCCTCCTCGGCCTTCAGCCTGGCCTCCTCCTCGGCCTTCAACCGTGCTTCCTCCTCGGCCTTCAGCCTGGCCTCCTCTACTTTTCGTGCCTCCGCCTCGGCCTCGGCCTTCAGCCTGGCCTCCAACTCGGCCTGCAGCTGGGCAGCCTCCTCCTCGGCCTTCAACCGCGCTTCCTCCTCGGCCTTCAGCCTGGCCTCCTCTGCTTTCCGCGCCTCCGCCTCGGCCTCGGCCTTCAGCCGGGCCTCCTCCTCGGCCTTCTGCTGGGCCGCCTCCTCCTCGGCCTTCAATCGCGCTTCCTCCTCGGCCTTCAGCCTGGCCTCCTCCGCTTTTCGCGCCGCTGCCTCGGCCTCGGCCTTCAGCCGGGCCGCCTCCTCGGCCTTCAACCGCGTTTCCTCCTCGGCCTTCAGCCTGGCCTCCTCCGCTTTCCGCGCCTCCGCCTCGGCCTCGGCCTTCAGCCTGGCCGCGGCCTCCTCCGCCTTCAGCCGCGCATCCTCTGCGGCCTTCAGCCTGGCCTCCTCCGCTTTCCGCGCCTCCGCCTCGGCCTCGGCCTTCAACCGTGCTTCCTCCTCGGCCTTCAGCCTGGCCTCCTCTACTTTTCGCGCCTCCGCCTCGGCCTCGGCCTTCAGCCTGGCCTCCTCCTCGGCCTTCAGCTTGGCCGCGGCCTCCTCCGCCTTCAACCGCGCTTCCTCCTCGGCCTTCACCTTGGCCTCCTCCGCCGTTCGCGCCTCCGCCTCGGCCTCGGCCTTCAGCCGGGCCTCCTCCTCGGCCTTCAGCTGGGCCGCCTCCTCCTCGGCCTTGAACCGCGCTTCCTCCTCGGCCTTCAGCCTGGCCTCCTCTGCGTTTTGCGCCTCTGCCTCGGCCTCGGCCTTCAGCTGGGCCGCCTCCTCGGCCTTCAACCGCGCCGCTGCCTCGGCCTTCAGCTTGGCCTCCTCCGCTTTCCGCGCCTCCGCCTCGGCCTCAGCCTTCTGCTGGGCCTCCTCCTGGGCCTTCAGCCTGGCCTTCTCCTCGGTCTTCAGCTGGATTCCCCCCTCCTCGGCCTTCAACCGCGCATCCTCTGCGGCCTGCAGCAGAGCTTCATCCTCCGTCTCGGCCTTCAGCTGAGCCGCGTCCTCCTTGAGATTCGCACCGCCGTCTTCCTCCTGCTCCTCATTATCCTCTTCGGCTTTCAGCTGAACCTTTTCGGGGCCAGCACGCGGGATGGCACTGGTAGTGTGAGGAAGCTCGAATTGAGATGGGATGCGCGCGTGTGGACAACTCGAACATGAACCACCTTCCTTCTTCTGGACGTGAAATGTAATGGACGAAAGGGGAGGAGTATGTGTCGCTTTGCTGGATTCACCTCATTTCCCAACCATTCCTTCAATTCCTTCCCTTGCCCTTGAACGCCTCCGCATCCTCAAGGGGGCTTTGAAAACTCAAGACTCTCAAAACTTACACGTACCTCAATCCCTGGCCCAATCCTCGACGCACGTGACTAACGGGAAGGGCACGACAGGGTTACGGCGGGAACACTGGCTAAGCACACAGGAGGGGCCCTCTGGACAAACCTACTTTGGGGGGGAAATCGTGGGTTCAGATGTGAGGGGCCGTCGCCGTTATTGTCGTCGACAACTTCGTCGTCGACGGGGCCGCGGTCGTCGTCGACGATATCACATATGCCGTCGCCGACGTCGCCGACGTCGTGCTGATCGTCGCAGCCTCAAAATACTCGTCACAGTATTGGCTTGCCGTCAGTTGAAGATTCGTTGACGTCGACATCGTCGTCGTCTTGCCCGCCCCTTTGAAGCAATTGTCCTCGGCATCGATGTCGACGCGGTCAACCCGTAGACCACCGCAAGCTGCAACGACGTCAAGTCGACGAAGTCGTCATCGCGGTCGAAGTCATCGGTGCCGTCAGCATCGTCAATACCGATTTCGGCGTCGTTACCGTCGTGGTCGATGCCATCTTCTCGATGTCACTGCGAACTACCGCCGCTTAGCCAAGAGGTGGAAGGACGTCGCCGTCAATCGGAATTGCAGCCAGGGCGAGGAGGAGCAATCGCAGCCGTCCGCTCCCAACGGGACTCCTTCGCACCTCCGCCATCGCTTGCTCGCTCACGTAGGCTTTCACAATCTCCAGTGCTTCTCCCATGGGAACGACATCCCTAAAGATGGGCGCGGGTACCCTGGAAGCCTACAGCGTGCTTGGCCATCCTTCTGGGAACAACATGCAGCAAGGTCTAGTTCTAATGCTAGGGCCCTGAAGGAAAGAAAATTGAGTAGCTATATACCCAGCTACGTCCCCCGATTCGTCTGGCCAGGCATCGCTCTCTGGATGGAGGAGCCCCCTCGCAGGACGCAAGCCTGTCTAGAGCTTCCCTGCCTGCAGCTGTGGGTCTCTCACAAAAATCCGCCGACCCTTCAGCGTGCGTGAGGGGGGGGGTACGGGGGGGTGGTATGGTGAGGGGGTAGGGGGAGGCAGCATGAGAGGGGGTACGGGAGGGGGCACGGTGGGGGGTCCCGAGTCAGATCACCGCCCCCCTCCCCTACCCAGTCACCCCTGTGGACAGGGAGAACAAGGAGGGGGGGTCCCCGGGGAGGTCCCGCCTGTGGTGGGGGAGGGTAGTCCCGGGTCAGGGTCAGAAGAAGGCCCCCCCCGGGGTCCCAGAGGGTTCTGGGGACGGGTGCGCCAGCAGGTGTCCAATGGAAGGTCCGGTCTTCAGGGTCCCATAAGGCCTTCACAATGTTGAAACGCCGATGCCCCGAACCACCACACACACACCTCACACCACCCAAGTCCGCGCATGCACCGAGACTTGGCTATGCTATCCTTGCAAAACCCCGAGGAGGGTTCTGCACGGGAGCTTGGCGACAATGATAACGATGGGTCACCTTTATACTCCCGAAATGCGCAACTGGTCGATGTAACTTCGACCGTTAAACACTTGAGCCAAAGGCAGCGGGGTTACTATACCTCCCCTGTCATACGCATGCTTGCATGTTAACACCCCCCTCGGACGCTGGTCCGCATAGGCTGACGGGGAGGTGCTTGTAAACACAAAGACAGGTTAAATCAAGCGACAGGCTGCGTGAGTATCGTCACACTGCCGAATTCGAAATGTCTCATAACCACGTTCACGAGCACCACGTCTCTCAGACATGTAACGTGAGCTCAAGTAAACATTCAAACAGTTACGAGTTTAAAAGTGGCATCTTAAAGTTCACACGGCAGGCTAGCATTTACATGGTTATGATTGCTCTCGCTTTTTATGCGCCAATAACTGCGGAAAATATAAAAGATGCACATGCAAATAGATTCAGCTCAATAGTCTACTGCAACGCTATTGTTAAGCCTGGTTGAGAGGGGAGATGAGGGAGAGCATAAAAAAAGACATGCCGGTCACCTGTTACCGTTTACGACCAGCGCGGGCGCCTCACTGACGGAGCACGCGCGCCCCTGGACTGCGGTAAACCACGGTGCCCCACGCTGGCCGCCGTATAGGACGACACCCTGTTAAGGGCCTGCGTCGGGCTGTAATAGTCGGTGTCCAGGTACGCGTTAATGCGCTCCTCGTCGTCCAACCAGCACCCCTCGTCAAAGCTCTTGGTGGACCCGTCAACAATATTGTGGTAAGTACCAATGGCCCTCCAGTAACTGGCGTGGGGGGCCTTCAGCAGAGGTTTACCACCTGGATTGTTGCGGAGATGCTCCTCGACCGCAACTCCGGTAAACGGGTTCACAGTCCAGTAAGGGTCGGTAAGCCAGTTGGCAAAGTCGTCACACGGCAACCACCCAAACCAACAGAGCTTCTCGCGATGGTCAATCTTACGCTCGGTAATGTGATCCGCAGGCCAGTTGTCACGGTAGAGCGCCCTCATGGACCCCTGGTCGTTAAGAGCGGCCTCCAGGATGGTCTGGTGCCAGTAAATCGGGGGCTTGTTGATGCTGCCCTTTAACTCCTCGGCGCTCCTGACCTCCAAATCCTCAATGAAGTAGTTGCGGTAATACACTTGGAGGCCATTCATATAACGACAATAGAGCTTAGCGAGGTCGTGCGTCGCAAACATGATCACGGTAACCCCAGTTGAGATGTAGCCGTGCGGTCCGAAGGTGTCTTCCACCAGGTGCTTAACGGAAACCACGGTGGGGTTGCCGTGGGGCAGCATCCCGGCCCACGTTAGTAGAAGGCCGTTAAGCTGTTTCTCGTTCATTTCTGGCGCCTTGTTGACGTAGACCTGCGTGTCTGGGCAGCTGTGAACGTCGAACCACATTGGGTGGAGATCGTTGACGTGAATCGGCGGCACGTACTCGTCGTCGAACAGGGATTGTACGTGCCCGACTGCGTCAACCCACTCGTCGTGCTTTTCCAGCTCCTTCTCCGTCAACTGAGACCTCCAGCTGCTTGGGCCCTTTAACACGGAATAACCAAGGAAGCCGTAGGCGTGCTGCCCGTAAATGTCGACGAACACCTCATCGTAGTCGTTTAGTTCCCGCCCCGCGTTGCCCGGAATAGATCGACCACCTGGAGTCGTTAACCCCTCTTTTGCCACATGTCCAACGAAGTTGCCTTCGAACCTGCGCCAGTTGTCGCGCGTCTTCATCGTTAATGCGACTACCTCCCTGGGGTCGGGCTCCACCTTGTAGTTGACGTCGTGGTCCTCGCTCTTGTCGTTCACCATAGGCATGCGGCCGTTGACATGATACAGTGGCCGGTACATGCCCCTGGCGACGTTCCGCGAGTATGCCGCAAGCTGCTCGTCCGTACGGTTAACAGCTTGAGGCTGCGGTGGAGGAACATACTGGGTCGATAACTTCTTGGGCACCGGAGGCGGGGGATTCATGCCGCTAGCACTGCTTGATGCACCTGACTCCCCAAGGCCTGGAGGAGGCGGCTTGGGCGCCCTCGCTTTAACCACCGGGGCAGGGCCCTTTGCTGCTTCGTCACGTTGACTGCCCTGTGCACGATCTTCATCCATCTTCATTCCCAGCTGCAGTAACTCTTCCAATTCCCGCTTACGCTCATGCATGGCCTTGGGTGCCTTCTTGTAAACAGGTTGGGGCGACGTTGACTGTGGGATCTTATTCGGCGACACGGATCGACCGAACCCTCCGGTCTTGGGCGTGGTGCCGGTAAAGCCCTGAGCCGGGGGTGCACCCGATGCTGCGGCAGCTCGGGCTAGAGGCTGGCTGGCCCCGGCCGTCGCGTTGACTGCAGTAGGAGGTGCCTTGGCGGCCTTTGCTGTTGGGGGCTGCTCGGGTAACGGCGGAGGAACCTGCGGGATGTTGGTAACCGGGGAGTTGATCGGGTCATGCAAGAACCTCTGTAATCCTTCCAGCCTCTCCGTTACTGCCACCAACAGGCGTAGCGCCGCATCACGTTTACCCTCGAAGTCCTGCAGGGGCGTGATGTTGTCGGTAAGGCGCTTGGCGGTGTTCAGGAGGTAACCGATGTTGTCGTTGATGCGCCTATACTTGGTTGCATTCTCCTCCGTGTTAACCCCCGAGTCGCGGTTCTGAATGTTCAGGTCCGTAATCGTCGCCATCAGGTCGTTAATCTCCTTCTGCGCCCTTTGGAGATTCTCGTTGACGTCGTCACTGTCCTGGACCAGCGCATCGTTCTGGCGCGTCAACTCCTCGATCCTCGCCGCCATGTCATCCGCGGCCCTTTGCACCTCGTCAACGTGTTTGTCGTAGGCACCGTGGAAGTTAATCGCCATGTTAGTGAGGGTGACGGTAAACGCGTGGGCAACGTGCACCATGTCGTCAACACGGCGGTTGAGGTTCCCACGCGTAACCGGTCCATCCCCAGCTGGGCTCTGGTCGACCATGGAGCCGTTGATGGTGAGGTTGACCTGGGGAGCCGCCATGCTCTCGTTCACGCTCAAGAGTGAGAGATGATGGGTGGAGAAGGCCTTTAATAGCTGCAGTTTGCTTGACAGAAATGAGCTGCGGACATCGACATTTGATACGTCAACATTCAGTAGCTGGTGCAGGCTCATGCCTGCCTGTTAGTGCACATTGATTCGTGTTTCGTAGATGTGTGCTCATGCTTTCACGACTGACATACTTGGTCAACGCATCTGCTGCATTCTCGTGCGTTCCGACTTTCACAATACGAATCACTCCCTCCTTAACTTTCTGCCGTAACCACAACTGACACACCTCGATATGTCTTGCCTTCCCCAATCCTCGTCTGCTTGCGATGGCAATCGCAGCTGTGGCGTCACTCTTCACTGTGATTCCAACTTCCAAGTTAAAGTCTCTCAACACTGCCTGGAGTCCTAAACCCACTGATCCTCCTTTCACCAGTCCGTAATACTCTGCTTCACCTGACGATAACGCAATTACACTCTGAGTCGTGCTCCAGGACTTTATGAGATGTTTACCCCACATCACTACTCCCCCACTCGTAGACTTCCTCGTTCGCTTACATCCTGCGTAATCTGTGTCAGTCCAAATGGTTAACTCTTGGGGCTGCTCCTGATATTGATACACATAGCCGCTTCTGCTGTGGTACTTCAAATACTTTCCTAACTTGACTAGACCTTTCCAAGAGCTCATCGTGGGCTTTGACATGGACCTAGCGAGTTCCTTTACCGAATACTGTATGTCCGACCTGTCCTGAGCTAAGTAATTTGCTCTGGCCGTCAACGCTTGGTATCTTTTAGTCATGTTGGGCGAAAGTTCTTCCTCATCTCCCTCTTCAACTGGAATTCGCTCACCTGGCACTTCAGTCCTAACCTTTACTCCTTCTAGCTCAAGCTCTTTCACAATTATCTCTGCATGCCTTTGATCTGCCTCATACCTCAATCCTTCCTGTGTCCATTCCACAATCCTGTTAAGAATTCTGATCGCTTTCATGTCCTCCTTCCCTGGTCCAAGTCGTCCTCTCACTTTCACTTCAAACTCCTCCTTAATTTTATTTTCAAACCAGTCGAGATCACGATCACCTCCTAACAGCGTGAAATCATCTCCATGAACTGTTAACCATAACGCTCGACTCTCATGTTTGAACACACATGGTGATGCAATTCCACTCTTGAACCCAGCTTCGTTGGCGAAATCCATGTAACAGTCCTCCCAGTTACTCGCAGCGTCTCTGGTTCCGTACATTGATTTTAACAGCTTTCCGCACATACCTGGTTCATAGTCTTCATCTGGTAACCTGATAAATATGTCTTTCTTTGCTGGAGCATAAAAGTAAGCTCGTTTGATGTCAATGAATGCTAGCTTTAATCCTTTCTCACGCTCACCGCTCGTGAATCCAACTCCCTCGGTAACTGCCATTGAGAAAAGCAGTTTTTGTGCTTCCAGTGGAGGTGTAGCTGCGAAGATGTTCTTTTCTTTGGAGTTGTATTTAACTTGCTGGGCTACCAGCCTTGACCTGTGGTCTGGGCTTAACTCATCTCCTTTGTTGATGTCTACCCATCTGGTTCCGATGGGCGCCTTCCCCGTAACTTGCCAGCACACTTCCTCTTTCACTTTCTCGTAAACTTTGTGTTTTCTGAATTGCTCCATTTCTTCTTGACGCGCTTTCACAGTCAATTTAGGATCGAGCTCGTTTCCTGTAACATCATCCCAAGCTTGAGTAATTTCTTCGTTTTCTTTGTGGACAACATTGATTGTGTTCATCGGGAGAGGATTAACTGTTCCAGTTCTTTCGCACGCCTCACACGTACTGGGCGTCTTGAGCCATCCCTCATGTTCACATACACAGCATTTCCACTTGCGTGGAGCAACTTCGCCGACAGCTTCATACGTAAAGGTGGTGGAGGTGTTAACCGGCCCCTTTTTAAACATCCTCCTTCTCTCTTTCCCTGTGATCTCATTCACGGGCCTGTCCTCGATAATTTTCCCGGTGTCCATGTTGGCGGTAATTCTCCTAATGCATGAACTCCATTGTGGTCCACTCGGTCCCGGCAACATTAATCTTCGTGTTCCATAGTCTTTCCTTGTCCACGTTAACTGGTGCTTGTGCCCCCTATCTTCGTTCTCGTGCTCACACGCCCAGTTAATCTCGCCAATCTGCGCTCCACTTTGTTCTTCTTCTTCGACTTCCATGTTTGCTACTTCCTCTTCTTTAAATGTACCCCCTTGACGGCCGTCGATCTTCATTTGCTTTATAAGTCCTTTCAGTATCGCTCGACACAGTTTATCTGGGTAGACCTCTGATCGGTGCGTTCTACTACCACCCGTTAACTCTATGTGTCGATGTTGCCCTTTACATTTCCAACTTAACTCATGTCCGATGGCTGAACTGTTCGTCATGAACTTGGTAGGTTTCTTAATGAACATCTCTTCGCCTTTGACCACCTGCTTTAAGTCGTAACAGCACAAATCCCCATCGTATACTTTGACGTCCTTGTTTCTAAGCAGTCGTTGCACCGTTGAAGTGCCCCAGCTGGTTGCTCCTGCAGGGTGTTCAAACAGAAAGTATAACCCATTTCGCCGTTGAATTTCGCATAGCTCCATTGCGAACGTCAAATGTTTGATCCCGTAATCTAACATCTGTTTCACGCGATCAGCACCCAATCTTTTAAAGTTAAACGATTGAAGTCTGCTGAAGGCTGCGCACATAGGGCTCACCACCAGTAGTAGAGCCGCTTTGGATTTGACAATCCTTTTTGCTTTCTCACGCATGGCTGGCACATTAAAATCCCATGGGTTACCATGTTGGTCTCGTGTCGTTAAATCCATTGCTAATCCTGGTATCAATCCCATGTTTTCTGCCATTCCAGTAACTCTTACCGGCGAATACGCCTCTGTCACGTGCGCCTGAGTCTCGTGTTGGCATGCTCCATGGAGCCTGGTGGCTCTCCTGACTTCGTTTAGTTGGCGCACGATGTTTAGTTCGCCACTTGTCAACCATTCAACCAGTTCAGAGTCAAATCCCATCATGTTGAGTCCCAACTTGATATCGTTTACTTCTGACATTTCTTCATCTTGTTCCATGTCAAGTTGCCGATGCTGAGTCGCCTGTTGATCTTCTTCGTCGTGATCGTCCTCTGCTTTTCGTTTAACGGGTTCACGCGGGGGATCTTTCATTTCTTCATCTTCTACTTCAAACTCGGTCCATCCGGTCCAATAACCATTGAAGGGGTTCCCCATAGCCCATGTCTGATCATCTCCATCTTTACCATACCAAGCATCTTCGTGCTCATGTATCTTGCCACCGTCAATCATGATCGCGTGGGTATATATTTTAGGCTTAAGTTTGTCCCAGTCCACTGGACACCCACCATTGGTGGGGAAAGCTAACTCTTTCCTCGGCCGTCGGTGCTGACATATAACTTTGTTCCCCTTTATTACCCACTCGTCTTTAGGTTCCTCAACTTTGGCGCTATGCGGAGGTGGCACGTTGATTCTCAGTTTCTTCGCTTGACTTTCTAATTCTTGTTCGCGATGTTCTGGTGCACGGCTTTTGCTCTCAAGCCTTAACTGGGCAGACGCTAGTCTTGCTTGGATGTTCGGGCTCTCTTGTTTCTTTAACCATTCAAAGACTCGAGCCCGGCAATCGGCGTTGTGCGGCTTGTGCTCTTTGTCTCCTCTCACGAGGCATTTGCATCCGTAACACCCTGGCGTCGGCCCCGTTTTCAAGTACTCATGTTTTTTAACTGCAATTCCTCTGGCAATGAGTGGCTTCGTCTCAGGCGCAATTAACTCTTGCTCTGGTAGATCCATGGGTACCATGATCCTAGACTGTAATTCCATTCCCGCTGTGCTTGGGTCAGGCTGCCAAGGTAATCCCTTCATTTCGGTAATCTCGGCAATATTCCATCTTTCAGCGTCACTTCCCTTTCTTTTAAATTCGTGCGCCTTGATTGCGCCATGAGGCGTCCCAATGATCAGCTCCTGACTCTTCTCGTTTATGCCTAGGAACACTCCACTTTCCCATCTCATTTCAAGCTTTTCGCGACCCTTGTGCGCGGGTGTCTTTAAATACATGACACATTCACCGAACTCTGGTATTTGCTTGTTAAATTTTCGTCCCCTGCACCTCTCATGAGCTGTCTTCCCATCCGAATCTATCGTGAACTTGTTAATCAAAGAGGACGCATAACTTACCAGCCAAGGTATTATCTGGTGACTTTCTCCAAACTCAGTTTTATAATTGGCGTCCAGGGCGCTCTTTAACGTTCTGACCTGGCCCTGCACTGTTCTAACGGCTCTCTCAATTTCGCCGTTGGCCTTTGAATCTCCCACTGGACTGACTTCGACTCCCATATCAAGATCACACGAAGCTTTAATCCTATTGGCCAATGCTGTGATAGCTGCTTCCCCATCACTTTTGAGTACTACCCTCTTGTATCCGGTAAAACTGATCATGTCGCATCCTACTTTTACCGAGTACGAGTCCACTCCCTTTTTCATTAACACTCTGCTCCAAGTCAATTTGGTCTCTCTGCAATGCATGACCAAAATTGGGTTGCCATTGCTGCTGCTTTCCCCTTCATCTTTTCTTCCTTTAAGCCACATGTAGTCCATCGAAATTACCGGCGCGTTCCCGTTCCCCTCTCTTTTGCGTCTACGGTGGTTGCGTCTGCGAGCTTTTCCTCTGACACAGTGAGGGCACCAGCTTCGGTAAGGTAAATGCGTCGTGTTATGCGCTTCAACTTCCTCTTTCGGGGGCCTCATATCACAGTAAATCTTCTTTGGTAATTCTGCCTCATCACTCACAAATACATCTTCCACATCACTTAACTCACTATCGTTGCCCCCACTTTCACTCCCTTCGTCTCCTTCGGCATTAAAGACGTTTAAGTTTTCGCCTGGTCTTACGGGTGACGGGGGGCTTAGTAGAATAGATCCGCCCCCAGGGTTCCCGGCCGCGGAAAACCCTCAGTCATGTTCACTTCACTTCTAGTATTGACGGCTTCCTCTGGTCCCTTCGGCACCGTGATGTTGAACTGGAATGCGCCATTCTTTTCATGGATGGCCGTTAACTTGCCAGTCGCTTTGTTCATGATGTGGCTCAGGGACTTCCCGTTAGGATCCTTGTCGAACACTACTCTGTTTCCAGCGTTTACCATCTCTCTTACCGACCCTAGCACTTTGTTGACCTCTGCCACCTGAATTGGCATACTGACTGCGTTCCCATGCTCATTTTTACCTGTGATCACGCGTTGACCATAATTCTTTATCGTGGTTCCATTTGCTGCACTGTAGTGTCTTCCCTGCTTTGACGCGTCCGCATGCTTAATGGGGAAATGAGTGCCAACCTTGGGGGGCCCCACTGTGTTGTAGGCGCCGGAGTCCACGGTGACCACGATCGTCTCATGTGTTGCACTTGGTGGCGGTGCTGCGTTAATCTCCGGATCACCTCCACGCATCTCGATTAGTCCAATTTCCTTGCATTTCGCCAGCCAACTTTTTTCCTGCCTCGCGCTTTTATTTATTCTTTGATCCCACTGACTAGTATGGTTACGGTCTCCGTCGTACTGGTGTTCCTGATAGATCCTTCTCATGTTTACCGTGTTGTCACGCGCCATCTTCTTTCTGGCGTGATAGGGCAGGTCCCATTTCTCGTTAACCTCCTCGATCGCAGTCTGGTGTAGCGACACGTTCATTGCTTCCTTCATCTCGACGCTGAGAACGTGCTGTGGTTGACCGAACGAGGTGGTTTGTTCAGTTTCGGTGTTTACTGCAGGCTTTTCTTGCTCAACTTCGTTGGCGGTCTTCTTGGAGCCCGGGCAGTTAATGGCAATATGCCCTTTTCCGCCGCACTTGTAACATTCGCGCTCACTGTGCGGGGTAAATTTCCCTTGGCTTCCGTAGCTTCCTCCCCATGAGCCACTTCCTTTACCTCCTTGTTTACCTCCGATCTTACCTTTCACATAGGATCCGCAAGTGGCTCGGTAACCCTTACCTTTTCCGCCTTTGCCACCTTTACCTCCTGTGGTGAACTGCTTGGGCCTCGTGCAGTTCCTGGCTAAATGGCCCATGCCTCCACAATTGTAACACCTGGGGCCCATTCCTTTGCCCTTACCTTTGTTTACGGCGTCAATTTCTTCGTATTCTCCCCCGTCACTTTCATTGGCCCAGGACCCGTGATTCCACGATCCATCCTCTGACCGCCAGTTTCCATCTTCGTCAACCCATCCTGTTTGGTCCCAAACGTTTTCGGACCCTTGACTCATCTCGTTGATATTTCCAATGTCCATTGCATCCTTATTCTTTGTATCTGAGTCAAGTTTCTTTTTACGCGCCCAGTCTTCACACTTTGAGTACAACTTCTGAAATGAATCAATGTTAAGTGCGTCAGGCGTTCGCCAACATGCCTGCTGCCATTCGTCAAACCAGTCATTCGCGTGTACCATTATGGCCCTGAGCGCGGTGACTTTGAAAGGAAGAGGCAGCGAGTAATCTTTGCCAGATTTCTCAAGGTTTTCTGCCAATGCGCTCCACTCCTCAAGTCGGGCAACGGTGTCGGTGATCTTCTTGGGCGGCTCAGGATTCATGGCATGCGTCATTTTTGATGATAAGGTCGCTCCGGTTACTGCCGAATACCATTTGTAAACCTTTTGCCAAGCCATGATCCCGTCTCCATCCATCAGTCCCTTTAATTTTCCTCTGGCCTCCGCACCTTCAAGTTTCTCGTTCAGGATGTACCATAAGTCTTCTTCCATCTGAGTCTTGTCTCCTTCGGTAAACTCATATTCACCTTTGTTGTCGTCCTCGGCTTGCTTGGCTTGACTTGCCTTCAGGTACTCGCTTGCAGTTAATCGACCATTCATTATGCGTATGATGTCATCATCGTCCTCTTCTGGTACAACCCCGTCAAGCGTCTCCAGCTTCTTGTTTAGCATTTTCAGTGCCGGTCGGTAACTCGGCTTCACTTGGGCTAGTGCGTTCAAGAATTTGTCGTTCCAGTCTCTGAACTTCGCCCTTTCCCCACTGAAGTTCTTTAGCGCCTGTAACGCTTTATATTCGCTTATCGGTTTACTGCTCCCGTGCTTGTTTCCGCTTCCTCCTTTGATTGCTTCCGAGATTTGACCGAACCTTTCGATCAACTTTTCTTGTACTTCACTGTTAGTCTCCAACTCGGTGACTCTTTCCACTAATCTGCGAGCATCTCTTTCGAGCGCAGCATTTCTCTTCGTGATCGCTAACAGCATGCTGTTGGTCTTGTGGGCACTTTGCAACATTTGGAATGCTTCGGCGTTCGATACCTCCCTTCGGTCCTGTGCTACTCGCTCGTTGATGAACGTTGCGAGCCAAAAGTGGTTTGCGAGTAGCGCAGTTTGAACGTAACTGAAGTCCCCGTTCACGTATGCCTGCTCACACAAGTCGTTGAATCGATTCGGATCCATGTTGGCCCAAGCATCTCTGTCTGCCGGCACATTGAGATTAACTGGCGGGTCGCCTTGTCCAGGCCTCGCCGCAGCTGCCGCTGCCGCCGCCATGGCAACCGCGCTCCGCTACCATGCAAAACCCCGAGGAGGGTTCTGCACGGGAGCTTGGCGACAATGATAACGATGGGTCACCTTTATACTCCCGAAATGCGCAACTGGTCGATGTAACTTCGACCGTTAAACACTTGAGCCAAAGGCAGCGGGGTTACTATACCTCCCCTGTCATACGCATGCTTGCATGTTAACAATCCTCCCCCCTCCTCCTCCTCCTCCTCCCCCCCTCCTCCTCCTCCTCCTCCTCCTCCTCCTCCTCCTCCTCCTCCTCCTCCTCCTCCTCCTCCCTCCTCCTCCCTCCTCCTCCTCCTCCTCCTCCTCCTCCTCCTCCTCCTCCTCCTCCTCCTCCTCCTCCCCCTCCTCCTCTCTCTCCTCCCCCTCCCCCTCCCCTCCCCCTCCCCCTCCCCCTCCCCCTCCCCCTCCCCCTCCTTCTCCTCCTCCTCCTCCTCCTCCTCCTCCTACTCGTCGTTTGCGATCCGCTTTTAGTATAAGTCCGCCGACCCTGTCACTGTCGGCGTGTGTGAAAATAAGTTCCGGGTCAATCATTCCAGAATGGTTTCGGAAAACTATCTCTTGCTTTCATTCGATGTTCTTCTCTATTCCCAGAAATCCTCCTGAAGACCCTCTTTGGCTCGCTGGTCAACTCGAGGTGAATCGAGCCAGGTCGCAATCGAGGTTGTAATCAAATCAAAGGGAAGCCCCTTCCCCCTTTGATCCCTCCCCACCATGGGGGGCGGTCCTGAGGGGGGGGGGGGGGGGGGGCGGTCCTGGGGGACCTGGGTCAGAATACGGTCCCCCCCTTCCCTCTTCGGGCCGCCGTCGAGCAAATTTGGCATTCTTTCGCCGCTTCAGGTCCGAGAGCATCCAAGAGGGGCCTCGAGTTGCCAAAGAGCGCTCCAAGACGGCCCACGATGCCCTCAAGACGGCCCCCCAAAAAAACCAAGGCGCCACAAGAGGGCTCCAAGAGCGCCCGCAAGAGAGCCCCAAGAAGCAACAAACATTGTTTCCCCTCTGGTTGTTTGTTTGGGATGTTTGCATTCTCGCTATTCAAGAAATCGTAGGGTTGAAGTCCCTGGAAGGGTTTTCTGACACGATTTAAACGTCATAGTCACATTGATCCGCGGTATTGAAGTCGCAAGAATGGTGTTTTGGGAACCTGGAGGGAGGGTGTATTGAAACATCGTTGACGCGTCTCGGGTGTGTACTGGTCCTCCTCCTCCTCCTCCTCCTCCTCCTCCTCCTCCTCCTCCTCCTCCTCCTCCTCCTCCCCCTCCCGCTCCTCTCCTCCTCCTCCTCCTCCTCCTCCTCCTCCTCCTCCTCCTCCTCCTGGTCCTCCTCCTCCTTCTCCTCCTCCTCCTGGTCCTCCTCCTCCTCCTTCTCCTCCTCCTCCTCCTCCCTCCTCTCCCCTCCTCCGCCTCCTCCTCCTCCTCCTCCTCCTCCGCCTCCTCCTCCTCCTCCTCCTCCCCCTCCTCCTCCGCCTCCTCCTCCTCGAACGGTGGATGGTTGCGCTTTGCTACCGAGGGTCGCCTCGGAGGCTTTTTGTCGCTGCTGGGAGAGGCCAAGCCCGCGAGCAGAGGCCATGACAGCCGATGGCGAGCCCCTGGCTGAAAGTGCTGCGCGGGAGGAGGATAACGAGGAGGAAAAGGGAGGGCTCTGTCAGAATGTACGAGAGGGAGTGTACATATACACACATATAGTTGCCATGCTAGAACTTACGCAGTGCTGAGGTCTGGAAGGCGTCCGCTAATTACTCTAGGGTCCGCGTCCACTCTGGAGAGGGTCGCGTACTCCAGGGTTCACGCCCCAGAGTGCTCTAGAGAGGGCTCTAACTGTACGGCTCACGACGAAAACGATGACGACGACGACGACGACGACGACGACGACGACGACGACGACGACGACGTCGGCCTTGGCCGCCGACGCGGAGGGCGCCGCGGGCCCGAACGCGTCCCTCGACGACGCCGAGGTCGCGGGCCGCCCGAAGCTGTCGCCTGGCGCCGAGAGGTTGGGCGCCCGGACGACGACAAAGACGGCAATGGCCACTATGACGATGCCGAAGACAACCCAGACATCCTCCGTCAACAATTTTTTGCAACGTGGCTACCACAAGGTCTGGACCCTTTCCGCCAGACTGGCACTTCATTCTGAGTCGTGTTGCAACCGTTCCAGAGCCCGGCGAGGGCCCCCAGAGGCCGAAAAATAAGCAAAGCCCTCCGTCGTCGTTTTTCACTAGGAAAGGATGCCACGGGGCGCCGCCGACGACGACGGCGGCGGCGGCGGCGGCGCCAAAGGCGCGGGACGCCCGAGATCTGACGTCACGACAAACTGCAACAATCGCGAAAAATCCATACCGGAGTTCTAGACCCCACCTTCAGGCTGCCTTCTTCGAGCCAGATCGATCCGTGAGGGCCCCGCGGCCCGAAACGGGGCAGACTCGCCCGTGGCGAAGAAAAAGCAACGCCAGGATCTCAGGGACGCCCGAGGGCGCCGACGGCGGCGCCGCCGCCGGCGGCGGCTACGGCTACAGCGGCGCCAGAGACGCGTGACGCCGGAGGGCGCCAACGGCGGCGCCGCTGGCGGCGGCGACGACGGCGGCGCCGGCGCCGGCGCCCAAGGCAGCGGCGGCACCGGCGGCGGCGTGACGCCCGAGGGCACCGCCAGGCCCGCGCGGACGACGGCAGGCAGGGCCCCCCGCGGTGGGCGGCGGGGCCTCCGTGGGAGCTCCGCGCAGGGGCCCCCGCAGCGGGAGCTCCGCGGTGGGGCGGCCCGTCCCAGGGGGCCCCTCGGACGGACCAATCCCCGTGTAAGACGGAGCCAGGACGAGGATCAATTCGGGTGAGGGTACATCGAGAATCTCGGTTATCCGGCAGCTCTGGAAGATGTCTCGGGCGCCGCGGCATCCTCAGTGCGTTCCGGAACGCTCTGAGAGCGTTCTGGAACGGATTGATCCTCGTCCTAACCAGGTCCGACCGTGGAATCTTCTCGCTGTGACATGATCGCCCCACGAACCCGGAAAGGAATATAGAACTGTAACACATGGCAGCGTTTTCAAAGACATCTGGTTGGGTGACGGGCAAATGCAATTCTGAAGGTATCGATCTTGATGTACCCTGCCGAGGGCTGTGCTGTGCTGCACCGTGCTGAGTTGCGATGTGCTATGGCGCGATTTTGCTCTATAGCCTCGTGGATCGAGTCATCCTGTGCATCTGAGTCCTGACCGAACTGATCTGGATCTTAAGCTCGAGCTGCCTGAACACATAGTAGCTGCCCCAGAGCTAATTGACAGGGGAACATGCAAGGAGGACACGCCGCGAAACGTCCAAAGGGATGCGCCAGGCGACGTGCCAGGGGACGTGCCATGGGGTCGCACCGCGGGACGTGCCAAAAGGACGCGCTACGGAACGGGCCAATGGATGTGCCACGGGATGTGCCAGACGTACGCGACGTGCCAGGGGGGCTCGCCACGGGACGCGCCACGGAACGTGCCAAGGAACGTGCCAGGTTGCAATGCTGATTGTATCGATCTTGATGTACCGCCGAGGGCTGTGCTGTGCTGCACCGTGCTGAATTGCCCATGGCGCGATAGCCTCGTGGATCGAGTTCTCCTTTGCATCCGAGTCCTGACCGAACTGATCTGGATCTTAAGCTCGAGAGCTGCCCCAGAGCTAATTGACAGGGGGACATGCCTGGAGGTCGCGCCGCGAAACGTCTCAAGGGACGCGCCAAGCGACGTGCCAAGGGACGTGCCATGGGGTCGCACCGCGGGACGTGCCAAGGGGACGCGCTACGGAACGTGCTGGGGAAAAGCGTTTCGCTCGAGACATCCAATCAAAATCCAAGGAACTCCTGGCAAAACAAACGAAGTAGTCAAGACATCCTCGAACTTCCTGCGCGCGGGACGCGGCACGCGCGAGACATCCTCGGAATTCCTGCGAGCGGGACGTGTTCACAAGCATTTTGCCTCAGACATCCTCTGAATTCTGGCCCCCTACGAGGCCCCCGCTCGAGACATCCCCCAAGTTTGCAAAACCAGTGTTTCGCTCGAGACATCCTCAACAAATTATGAACATTTTGCAAAACCAGCGTTTCGCTCGAAACGTCTTCAACAAATTATGAAAGACAAGCATTTCGCTCGAGACATCCTGCCAAAATTCAAAGAAATCCCGCAAATCAAACGAATTAGTCGAGACATCCTCGAAATTCCTGCGCGCGGGACGCCGCACGCGCGAAACATAATCGGAATTCCTGCGCGCGGGACGCTTTTCCGCGTCGCTGTCGGCTCTGCAAAACCAGCGTTTCGCTCGAGACATCCTCAACAAATTCTGAAGACAAGCGTTTCGCTCGAGACATCCCCAACTCTGCAAAACCAGCGTTTCGCTCGAGACATCCTCAACAAATTCTGACAAAAACAAGCGTTTCGCTAGGGACATCCTCAAAAATTACACTACACCCGCGCTCCCAGGGCCACGATCCCTCGTAAATTACGCTACGTCAGCGCTGCCAGGGCCACGATCCCTCGTAAGGGCTCCTGGGCCCTCCTGGGTCTTCCTTGGACCTCTTGGGCCCTCCTGGGCTCTCCTGGAGCCTCCTGGAGCTTCTCCTGGGCCCTCCTTGGGCTTCCTGGTGCCTCTTGGAGCCTCCTGGATCCTCCTGGGCCCTCCTGGGCTCTCCTGGGCCCTCCTGGGCTCTCCTGGGCTCTCCTGGAGCCTCCTGGGCCCTCCTGGGCGAAGTCAAGGTCCGAAAACACATGGGACTTGCCACATTTCTGAAATTCGGTGCCACCCCTCACGCAGATCGGCGGGGTGAGGATCCGAAAACACAGGGGATTTGCCACATTTCTGGAATTCCGTGCCACCCCTCACGCAGATCGGCAGGGTCAGGGTCCAAAAACACAGGGGATTTGCCACATTTCTGGAATCCCGCGCCACCCCTCACGCAGATCGGCGGGGTCAGGATCCAAAAACACAGGGGATTTGCCACATTTCTGAAATTCGGCGCCACCCCTCACGCAGATCCGCGGGGTCAGGGTTCAAAAACACAAGGGATTTCTGCGATTTCCGAACTTATGCAACTTCAAGAATCCAAAACTCCGTTCCCAGTGCCGTTCCGGAGGCCGCGGTACCTCGTTATTTATCGAGCGAACGCGTTTACCTTTTGTTTTTTTATCGTTTAAAGTCGATGTCGGAAAAAAGTGGACTTCACCTGTGAAATATCGAGGTTTCCTGAAAGGCTGTAAAATTCCATGAGCACGATCTGCGTGAGGGGTGACGAAAAATGGCCTTCGTCCTCACAATTGAAATCCGCCGGCCCCCTTCGACCTTGTAATTTATCGCACAAGAAATCCGCCGGCCCCCTTCAAATAAAAACCGGGGGGTAAACCCACTAAAAGAGAACCCTGGGCCCACGCCCTTTCCGGGAAAAGGGAACCCTGGGCCGACGCCCTTTCCGGGAAAAATACACGTCGTGAAACAGACACGACCGCAGCCTTCGACCCCATCCTGGTTTTTATCCATCATCCTGTTTGTCGGTTCCTCGTTTTTGCTTGGATGCACAGCCGGATGCACCGGATACGCCAGATACAGGGCCGGATACACAGCCGGATACAAGGCCGGATAACACTGGGTACAGGGCCGGATACACCGGATGAACCAGATACAGGGCCGGATACAGGGCCGGATACATATACAGGGCCAGATACAGGGCCGGATATATCACACAGCCGGATATACAGGGCCGGATACAGGGCGGGATACAAGGCTGGATACACAGCCGGATACAGGGCCGGATACACAGCTGGATACAGGGCCGGATACACAGCCGGATGGGCCGGATACAGGGCCGGATACAGGGCCGGATACAAGGCCGGATACACAGCTGGATACAGGGCCGGATACAGGGCCGGATACAGGGCCGGATACACAGCCGGATACAGGGCCGGATACAAGGCCGGATACAGGGCCGGATACAGGGCCGGATACAGGGCCGGATACAGGACCGGATACAGGGCCCGATACAAAGCCCGATACACAGTCGGATACACCGGATACGCCGGATACAAGGCCGGATACACAGCCGGATACAAGGCAGGATACACCGGATACAGGGCCGGATACACCGGATACAGGGCCGGATACAGGGCCGGATACACAGCCAGATACACAGCGGGATACAGGGCTGGATACATACAGGGCCGGATACACAGCCGAAGGAGGCTGTAACGCAAGGCTATGGACAAAACCTTTGCTGCACGCGCGCCCACTTACAGCCCAGGACTCCAAAGAAAACCTGAGGGCCCTGGGGCGAAGGGGACTGTTCGGCAACGGGAGCATTGAGTTCCCAAAACACAAACCAGGAATACACAAAATTTCGCACCATCGGCGCCACGGAACATTACGCACCGTTGTTTGTGGATATCGCAAGCTTATGAAGCTCACCTGAAGAAGTACCAGAGGACCATTCAGTCTTGAACTTCGGTGTCTGAATTCTTACATGTATGATTTCTTTCCGAAGCATCCCTCCTGCTCACCCTGACCTGCTCCGTCCACCGTCTGCAACGGAGACGGCCGAACGCGGTTGCACGGAGTCGAGGCGCGCACACGCTTGACATCGATTCAAACAAGCGGCAGCACGCTACGCCTGACTCGCGCGTGAAGCGCTGGCAACAAAATCTGGCACGCAACACAGCGCCCCCGCTGGCTGGCCGTCCCCTGCCTACTCCACCGACCGACTGCTCCGGCTTCTTCTGCCACCATCCCTCCTGCTCACCCTCGACTCCTCCATTCACTATCGGCACACTGCTGATCGCGGTGTCACGGAAAAAAGGCGCGCACACGCTTGCCATCGATTAAAACAAGCGGCAACACGCTAAGCTTGACGACCATTCGGACGACCTGGCAGCACATCGGGGCCACACCAGGCAGGGGAGGTGTTGTTTGTTAAAGAGGACTGCAGATCGGGACAGAATTGTGTCAGGGGACCGGGGCCACACTGGGCAGGGGCGGGGTGCTGTTTGTTAAAGAGGACTGCAGATCGGGACAGAATTGTGTCAGGGGACCGGGGCCACACCGGGCAGGGGCGGGGTGTTGTTGGTTAAAGAGGACTGCAGATCGGGACAGAATTGTGTCAGGGGACCGGGGCCACACCGGGCAGGGGCGGGGTGTTGTTTGTTAAAGAGGACTGCAGATCGGGACAGAATTGTGTCAGGGGACCGGGACCACACCGGGCAGGGGCGGGGTGTTGTTTGTTAGAGACTGCAGATCGGGACAGAATTGTGTCAGGGGACCGGGGCCACACCGGGCAGGGGCGGGGTGTCGTTTGTTAAAGAGGACTGCAGATCGGGACAGAATTGTGTCAGGGGACCGGGGCCACACCGGGCAGGGGCTGCGGGGATTGTGTCAGTTGTTTGTTAAAGAGGACTGCAGATCGGGACAGGGGACGGGGCCACACCGGGCAGGGGCGGGGTGTGTCAGATCGGGACAGAATTGTGTCAGGGGACCGGGGCCACACCGGGCAGGGGCGGGGTGTCGTTTGTTAAAGAGGACTGCAGATCGGGACAGAATTGTGTCAGGGGACCGGGGCCACACCGGGCAGCGGCGGGGTGTCGTTTGTTAAAGAGGACAGCAGATCGGGACAGAATTGTGTCAGGGGACCAGGGCCACACCGGGCAGGGGCGGGTTGTTGTTTGATTATAAGAGGACACCAAATCGGGACAGAATTGTATCAGGGGACCGGGGCCACACCGGGCAGCGGAGACGTGTTGTTTGTTACAGATCGGGACAGAATTGTGTCAGGGGACCGGGGCCACACCGGGCAGGGGGGGGGTTGTTTGCAAAAATAGGACACCAGATCGGGACAGAATTGTGTCAGGGGACCGGGGCCACACCGGGCAGGGGCGGGCTAATTGTTTGTTAAAGAGGACAGCAAATCGGGACAGAATTGTGTCAGGGGACTGGGGCCACACCGGGCAGGGGAGGTGTTGTTGTTTGATTAAGAGGATAGCAGATCGGGACACAATTGTCAGGGGACCGGGGCCGCACTGGGCAAGGGGGGTGTTGATTGTTAAAGAGGACTGCAGATCGGGACAGAACTGTGTCAGGGGGCCGGGGCCACACTGGGCAGGGGGGGTGTTGTTTGTTAAAGAGGACACCAAATCGGGACAGAATTGTGTCAGGGGACCGGGGCCAAACCGGGCAGCGGAGACGTGTTGTTTTTGTTACAGAGGACAGCAGATCGGGACAGAATTGTCTCAGGGGACCGGGACCACACCTGGCAGGGGGGGTGTTGTCTGTTGAAAAGGACACCAAATCGGGACAGAATTGTGTCAGGGGACCGGGGCCACACCGGGCAGGGGGGGGTGCTGTTTGTTAAAGAAGATAGCAGATCGGGACAGAATTGCGTCAGGGAACCGGGGCCACACCGCGCAGGGGGGGTGTTGTTTGTTAAAGAGGACACCAGATCGGGACAGAACTGTGTCAGGGATACGGGGCCAGACCAGGCAGGGGGGGTGTTGTTTGTTAAAGAGGATAGCAAATCGGAACATAATTGTGTCAGGGACACCAAATCGGGACAGAATTGTATCAGGGGACCGGGGCCTGACCGGGCAGCGGAGACGTGTTGTTTTTGTTACAGAGGACAGCAGATCGCAATCCTTCGACAGAATTGTGTCAGGGGACCGGGGCCACACCGGGCAGGGGCGGGGTGTCGTTTGTTAAAGGGGACAGCAGATCGGGACAGAATTGTGTCAGGGGACCGGGGCCACACCGGGCAGGGGGGGTGTTGTTTGTTAAAGAGGATAGCAGATCGGGACACAATTGTGTCAAGGAGCCGGGGCCACGTTTGGGCACGGAGGGATGTTGTTTGTTAAAGAGGACAGCAGATCGGGACAGAATTGTGTCAGGGAGCCGTGGCCACACCGACCAGGGAGGGTGTTGTTTGTTACATGATCGACCCACGAACCCGGAAAGGAATATAGAACTGTAACACATGTCAGCGTTTTCACAGACACCTGATTGGGTGACGGGCAAATGCAATGCTGAAGGTATCGATCTTGATGTACCCTGCCGAGGGCTGTGCTGTGCTGCGCCGTGCTGAATTGCGATGTGCCATGGCGCGATTGTGCTCTATAGCCTCGTGGATCGAGTCCTCCTTTGCATCCGAGTCCTGACCGAACTAACCTGGATCTTAAGCTCGAGCTGCCTGAACACATAGTATCTGCCCCAGAGCTAATGGACAACGGGACATGCCAGGAGGACGCGCCGCGAAACGTCCCAAGGGATGCGCCAGGCGACGTGCCAGGGGACGTGCCATGGGGTCGCACCGCGGGACGTGCCAAGGGGACGCGCTACGGAACGTGCCAATGGATGTGCCACGGGATGTGCCAGGGGACGCGCCACGCGACGTGTCAGGGGGACTCGCCAAGGGACGCCCCACGGAACGTGCCAAGGAACGTGCCAAGTTGCAATGCTGAGTGTATCGATCTTGATGTACCGTGCCGAAATCTGTGCTGTGCTGCGCCGTGCTGAATTGCGATGTGCCATGGCGCGATTGTGCTCTATAGCCTCGTGGATCGAGTCCTCCTTTGCATCCGAGTCCTGTCCGAACTGATCTGGATCTTAAGCTCGAGCTGCCTGAACACATAGTAGCTGCCCCAGAGCTAATGGACAACGGGACATGCCAGGAGGACGCGACGCGGAACGTCTCAAGGGACGCGCCAAGCGACGTGCCAAGGGACGTGCCATGGGAACGCACCGCGGGACGTGCCAAGGGGACGCGCTACGGAACGTGCTGGGGACAAGCGCTTCGCTCGAGACATCCTTTCAAAATCATCAGAATTCCTACGCGCGGGACGCGGCACGCGCGAGACATCCTCGGAATCCCTGCGAGCGGGACGTGAAAACAAGCATTTCGCCTGAGACATCCTCTGAATTCTGGCCCCCCACGAGGCCCCCGCTCGAGACATCCTCAAATTTTGCAAAGCCAGCGTTTCGCTCGACACATCCTAAACAAATTATGAAAAACAAGCGTTCGTTCGAGACATCCTGTCATAATCCCAGGAAATCCAAGCAAAACAAGCAAATTAGTTGAGATATCCTCAACATTCCTACGCGCGGGACGCAACACGCGCGAGACATCCTCGGAATTCCTGCGAGCGGGACGTGAAAACAAGCATTTCGCCTGAGACATCCTCTGAATTCTGGCCCCCCACGAAGCCCCCGCTCGAGACATCCTCAAATTTTGCAAAGCCAGCGTTTCGCTCGACACATCCTCAACAAATTATGAAAAACAAGCGCTTCGCTGGAGTCATCCTGTCAAAATTCCAAGAAATCCTCGCTAAACAAACGAATTAGTCGAGACATCCTCAAAATTCATGCGCGCGGGACGCGGCCCGCGCGAGACATCCTCGGAATCCCTGCGAGCGGGACGTGAAAACAAGCATTTCGCCTGAGACATCCTCTGAATTCTAGCTCCCCACGAAGCCCCCGCTCGAGACATCCTCCAATTTTGCAAAGCCAGCGTTTCGCTCGACACATCCTCAACAAATTATGAAAAACAAGCGCTTCGCGCGAGACATCCCGTCAAAATCCAAAACACTCATGGCAAAACGCATGAATTAGTCGAGACATCCTCAACATTCCTGCGCGCAGGACGCGGCACGCGCGAGACATCCTCGGAATTCCTGCGCGCGGGGCGCTTTTCCGCGTCGCGGTCGAGGCTCCAGACCCCGTTACTTGTCGAGGATTCTGCGAAAAAACGCTCCGCACTTTCTTTTTTACGAAGGAAAACGGGGATCTGCGGACCTAGTTTTTTATAGAGGATCCGAGATGGGGGGCGCACTTTCCTCGAGCGGGCACGCACGAAACGCACTTTTTCAAAATTACACTACACCCGCGCTCCCAGGGCCACGATCCCTCGTAGATTACGCTACGTCAGCGCTCCCAGGGCCACGATCCCTCGTAAGGGCTCCTGGGCCCTCCTGGGTCTTCCTTGGACCTCTTGGGCCCTCCTGGGCTCTCCTGGAGCCTCCTGGAGCTTCTCCTGGGCCCTCCTTGGGCCCCCTGGTGCCTCTTGGAGCCTCCTGGGCCCTCCTGGGCCCTCCTGGGCTCTCCTGGGCCCTCCTGGGCTCTCCTGGGCTCTCCTGGAGCCTCCTGGGCCCTCCTGGGCAAAGTCAAGGTCAGAAAACACATGGAACTTGCCACATTTCTGAAATTCGGTGCCACCCCTCACGCAGGTCGGCAAGGTCAGGATCGGAAAACACATAGGATTTGCCACATTTCTGAAATTCCGTGCCACCCCTCACGCAGATCGGGGTGGTCAGGGTTCAAAAACACGGGGGATTTGCCACATTTCTGGAATTCCGCGCCACCCCTCACGCAGATCGGCAGGGTCAGGGTCCAAAAACACATGGGATTTGACAGATTTCTGGTATTCCGTGCCACACCTCATGCAGATCGGCGGGGTCAGGGTCAAAAAACACATGGGATTTCTGCTATTTCCGAACTTATGCAACTTCAAGAATCCAAAACTCCGTTCCCAGCGCCGTTCCGGAGGCCGCGGTACCTCGTTATTTATCGAGCGAACGCGTTTACCTTGTTTTTTTATCGTTTAAAATCGATGTCGGCAAAAAGTGGACTTCACCTGTAAAATATCGAGGTTGACTTAAAGGCAGTAAAATTCCAAGAGCACGATCTGCGTGAGGGGTGGCGAAAAATTGCCTTCGTCCTCACAATTGAAATCCGCCGGCCCCCTTCGACCTCGTAATTTATCGCACAAGAATTCCGCTGGCCCCCTTCAAGTAAAAACCGGGGGGAAGACCATCTAAAAGAGAACCCTGGGCTCGAGCCCTTTCCGGGAAAAAAAACACGACGGAGGGTTCTTCTCCATTTTGGGCGACGGCGACGGCAGCGACCACAAGCACGACGACGACGATGACGACGACGTTCCTGGGTGTTTTCTGGCCCCTGGATGCCTTCCAGCAGCTGGGCCTCGTCGCGAGCGTTCTGCGGGTGCTCGGATTGCCCCAGTCGGCCGTCGGCCAGAGGCCCAAGGTAAGGCCCGAAAGCCCAACGTGCTGTCGCAATAAAAATCATGCCGGAGAGCGTTTGCCCGTCCTCGGCCACCAGGAGCCCTCGCTGGGCCCCGCCACGGGCACCAAGCGACTCGAGACGGAGGAGCTGGTGCACTGGTGCAGCAGGAGAGGGGTCCAGACCTCCGAAGAGCCGCGCTCTGAGAAAGCACAACGTCGGAGTCCTGGGCCTGCCCCCGTCCTGGCCTGGTCTGAGACCTGGGCAGGACGAGAACGAATTCGGATGAGGGCACACAAGAGGCCCAAGAAAGCCACAGAGGGGCCCAGAAGGCTTCTGGAATGGCCCCAAGATGGATCAAAAGAGGCACCCCGGGGGCCACTCTCACCATGACTGTCCTCCTTGCTTCACTCTATGCTGACGTACGCTCCAATTCCATACAACTCCCCTTGGCACCGTTTGTGGATGGGCTGATGGGGATATTTTTTAACAGCCGCAGGCGGAAGCGCCAGCGGCGGAAGGTCGCGAACGGGCCGCGGACGCGACTAAATTACCTAACGCGCGCAGGGCCGCGGATCAGGCGGCTCACGACAGCGTCCAGGGAAGACGATGCAATCCAGGTGCCATGACAGCTCCTGAACGGGCATGCAGGTGCGTCCAACAGGCCTGTGATAGGCACCGAGACCACCAAGCGCAGCCAAAATGGCGCGAAAACGTTCCAACGTCCAAGAGCGGACAAGGGAACGACCGAGGACGCCAGCCCCAGCCTATCGGGTAACACGGGTCGGGGTGGTAAGTCCGACGAGGATCCCGACGGCGGCAGCGAGCCGCGGCGTCAGCGACATCAAGGTGTATCCATGTTCCGAAAAGACAACCACACCAAGACGTATCGGCCCAGACCCAACGGGTGGAAGGGCACTGGATGCACGCTCCCGTCGAAACGCGGCGCGGGCACAGCACAGTGTCACAGTGCAGTCCAATGAGACGGAGAGCACAGGTGGAACGAGACCGTGTATACCCAGGCAAGTCCCACAAAGCCACTGGTCCAAGGTCGCGGTAGGAAGCCGTCCAGCAATGACGTCCAGAGGGCACCGATCCATGGAGCCTGCAGGGTACCACAGGCTGACTGGGGACAAGTACCAACTGAAGAGCAGGCGGCGAGCCAGTCGCAACGTAAGAAGCGCATCCAGGGTGTGGAGAGTGATGACTAGACAGAACATCCACCCCTGAGATGCGACAGCCCAGGTCCGACGAGTGGAAGGTAAGGAAGGGCACGATGCACGGCAGACCCCTAACGGTGTGCACATCAAAGGTGGCCCAGCGATACCCATCCGAGTCGTCTAGCACAGAGGGGCGAGGACGCCTTGTACCCGAGACGTGTCCCACAGAGCCAACGGATCCAGGGTGGCGGCGGAAGGCCGCCCCTCTTGTTTGAAAGGTCCAGGGTGACGGCGGAAGGCCGATCGTTCGGTTAGAAAGTCCAGGGGGGAGCCAGTGGTCAGGCGGCAATGGCCCACTGACAGGCCAGGAAGGCCTGGCGGTGAGACAGCTACAGTAGGGCCTGAGGCCGCGAGTCCACTGCGGAGAGGCGGTGGACGGCATTGCCGAAGCGCACACCTGGATCCAAAGGCAGGAGGTGCGCGCATCGGGCGGAGGGCGGCAGAGCGCCGCGATTAGGGGCCAGCGGCGCGGCCTGGGCAGCGCCCGCTGGGATTCCGGAAGTGAAACATGGCGGGGAGAGAGGAGCCGAATGACAAGAGGGCGTCGGCCACCGGCGGAGAAGGGCAGTGATGCCAGTGGCAAGTGGTTTGCAGGATGCGTGGTGTCACGCGCGGAGCAGACGGCACTACCGAACGGCACCCCAAGGCCACGGGCGAGAGAGGGTGCCGCTCAGGGGAGGGGGGGCAGGGCCGCCCCAGGTTGAGGGAAAGGGCGGCAGAGGGCCGCGGTGGTGCGTTGTGGAGCGCAGGCGGTGGGGCGGGCACTGGGGGGCGGCGAGGGCAGAGAGGTAGTTCAGTCTTTCCAGCGGAGTCTCTTTTCATCTCGATCATCCCGATCATCCGGGCAACCTCCGCCGCGCTTGCCACCCGCCTGCCAGCGATCCTCACGCCATCCGTCGCGCCACTCGCCCTGCCAACTGCCCCAGGTGCCCCGGGAACTTGTCGCACGGTCGCGCCAGCCCGTGTGGCGATAGCCGCCTTTGCTCCAGTCGTCTGTCTGGGAGTGCCGCAGGTATTTGGCTCGCATCTTGTCCCAGTCGATGCAATAGCCCAGTCTCCTGTCCATCTCGTAGGCGTCGTACCCGCAGTCCTTCCAGGCCTCTAGGAAGTTGGTGATATCCGCGGGCGTGTGTAGTTTCGGGTCGGACTTGGGCGCCCTCCATCCAGGGGGCAGAGTACGCTGCGTGTTCGCTGTCCACAGTGCGCAAAAGACCGCTCCCAGCTGAGACTGAAGCCTGGATATGCAACTGGCTGGTGTCTCGTCGGGACGCTCGAGTTCGACGGTGCCCAGCCTGACTTTGTACACTGGGCCGCCTCCATCAGGGCAGGACAGCATGTTGAGTGCGTCCTGCTCCGAAGAGCCAGCGTGGCGAGAGTAGTGGGGCCTCCGCTCAGGGGGGCGTCGGGGTGGGCGCGGGAAGGCGCTCGCACCGCGAGGTGCCACCGTCGCTGGTCCTCTCGTGCCTCGCGGGGTTTCGAGCTGGAGCCCTCCCGCGATCGGCGTAGGGCGTGCCCTCTGTGACTGAAGTCGCGGCATCCTCGCGGCTGGTGTCGGAGCTGCCCGCCAACGGGCTACGCTGTGGGCCATCTCCGCCTGAGCGATTCTCATCGCCCTCCTGGGCCGACTCGGAAGGCGCGGGAGGACGGGCGGGCCCATCCTCTTCGTAGTCGGGCTCCATCTTGTGAAGGGGGAGCCCGTCTTCCGCGCCTTCGCCGCTGTCGCGGTCGGGCGGGTCACGGTGGCCCATGCGTGAGTCGTCCGCTGAACCCTGAGACCTGTCTGCGTCGGCCGCCATGGGAGTATCTGGCCTGTCGTCACCACCAGGACACGCACCAGATGGCAGGGGCCCTGCCAGGGAGGTGATCTCTGGCGCCGCGCCAGAGCTGTCTGCGGGGCTGGGTCCAGGGGGATTGCTTGCTCCGGCCTCGGTGAATTGGTCCTGGGCTTTGGCGTCCTCGCCAAGCCACGGGAGGGAATCCACGATGTCCACAAGTGCCTCGAACCCAATCTGGCTGCTGAGCGGGGGAAGGGCCGGAGGTTCATCTGGATACAGCGGCCTGAAGTCGCGATCCAGGATGTGGTCCGGGGCGGCCGGGCCAATGTTCCAAATCGGGACCAGACAGCGCCGGCAGCACCAAATAGCGTTCCATTGGCGCCCCCACCAGGCCAGGGCACGCTTATCGATGGGGGGCAGTCCATGTTGCTCGGGAACTCCTATGTCTTCAGCTGGCTTCCATATGAAGCACCCCAGCGGCGGAGAGCCGGGGTCCCAGACCAGGAGCGGGGCCCCCTGGGGGCAGGTGTCGCACCGCCCGGAGTAGGTCCGCGTTTGAGCGGCTTTGATGCCGAAGCGGTCGTCCCGGATCCGGAGGACCGGAATGGTGGTATTGGCACACTCGGGGATCTTCATCCCCGTCGGTTCCATGAGGAGGTCATCTAACTGCCTCGTGTCCGCCAGGGGGCTGCAGCCTTAGCCGAGCGGAAGGATTCCCAGGGAAGGGAGGACACTCGCTCTGTCGTTGCTGGTCCCCGATATCTGCTGCTCATGTTCCCTGATTATGTCGGTGAGCTTCGTTCCGGCAGGCGTAGGGAAGCCATTGTCCTCGAGGTGCCGTATCCAGCAGCCAGCGCAGTACCAGCCCATGTTGGCGCCATTGATGTACGCCTGAGGTCTATTCTGAGCGACAATCTGGCGCGTGCTGTCGGAGATCCAGGTACCATCAGCGGCAGTCAGGTAGTCCTTCCCGCAACTGTCGCACGCGTATCTGTTGTTCTTCTTTTCGAGCGCGAGCCTTTGGTCGGGGATGAACGGAGGGTCCAGTTTGGTGCCCGGGGCCGGTGCCGGTGGTGGAGGGGCGTTGAGGTCGGTCTGGGACAAGGCAAGTCCGCCGCCGATGTAGGAAAGGCCCGCAAGCCTGTCGTCGGGACCGAGGGAGGCGTCGGAACCAGCCAGTGCGACGTGTAGTGCACACACTGAGCAGTCGCCTGTGTCCAGGCAGGTCAGAGTTGCTGCCGGGACGATCCGCTCGAGAACGATCAACGGGGCTTGCAGCTGGAAGTCCTGTCTGTCCATCTCGCTCCAGGTCTGCGGGCAGCCGGCTTCCTGCACAGCCGGGTGGTGATGGGCCAAAGCCACGAGCTTGGAGATGTGTGGTAGGACTGCCTCGATGCGACTGTGCAGGTCGGCCAAGTCTTCCAGGGTGAGGCTCCAGGTGCTGGCGAACCTTTTTCGGAAGTCCTGGTGGACCTCTTGCCAGGGTACGCAGAACCCCAGAATGGCTTCGATGACGTCCCCGGCCTGCTCCACGTGAGAGAAAGGCCATAGAAACACTCGCGGCTCACGGAGCATCAGCATCATGACCACCAGAAGCGAGCGGGCCTTGCAGGAATCCATGGGCTGGCCGTCAGTGTCTACGAGTCCCTGACGGAAATCTTCCATCGAGGAGCCGCACCCCCTGATGATGTCTCCCAGCCCGGTCATTCCAGGGTGCTTCCGGTGTCTGCAGCAGTCCTTGGTAGCGGAGCTCCAAGCCTTGGGGACCTGACGGAAGAGTCCTTTGGGAGTACACTGGCGGCGCTTCCACAGTGTTGCACGCCTGCCGCTGGCGTGAGGCGTGGATGGGCTGATGGGGATACGAGAAGCGTCAAGCACCGGATGGGGACAAAATCCGTCGACCCAGTCGGAGTGTGTGAGACGTTTTTCCGTTTCAGTCGTCGTCGTCGCCGTCGCCGCTCTCGCCCCTTCCCTGGGCCCTCCTCATCAAGCGACCCAGCCATGCGAAAATCAAACAACGTCGTAAGTGGCTCTTGGTGGCCTCTTGGGGCCTCTTGGGGGTCTATTGGAGGGCTCTTGGGAGGCTCTTGGGGGCATCTTGGGGGCCTCTTGTGGCATCTTGGGGCCTCTTGGGAGCCTCTGGGGGGCCTCCTGGGGCCTCTTGGGCCCAGATGAAGGCCAAAAACGCGATGCTTGTTGTGCCATCTGTTGGAATGTTCGAAACCTGGAGGCATCTGGGGCCTTCTTGGAGCCCTCTTGGGCTCGTGTGGGAGGCACCTTCGGAGCTCCTCCTGAGCCCCTCGAGGGCCTCTAGGATACCACTGAAACCCTAAAAACAGGTTTGCTGCAAATTTGCCGACCCCGTCGGCGTGTGTAAAGCTTCGTCACAGCCTTGCAGAGCCCACCATCCCAGAGCTTTGCAGAGCCCTGCATCCCAGAGCGTTGCGAGGTCGCTGAATGGAGCGTTCCGAGGTCGCCAGCCCGAGGGGCAAGGAACTCGAAGGGAAGCCTCGTCCCTTGAGCCCTCCCAGACGGAGGGGCCCCTGGGAGGGGTCCCGGGAAGGGTCCAACATGATCGACCCACGAACCCGGAAAGGAATATAGAAATGTAAGGCATTGCAACATTTCAAAGACACCTGATTGGGCGACGGGCACATGCAATGCTGAATGTATCGATGATGATGTACTGTGCCGAGGGCTGTGCTGTGCTGGGCCGTGCTGAACTGCGATGTGCCATGCCGCGATTGTGCTCTATATAGCGTTGTGGATCGAGTCCTCCCTGGCGTCCGAGTCCTCACCGAACTGATCTGGAGCGTAAGCTCGAGCTGCCTGAGCAGATGGTAGCTGCCCCAGAACTAATCGACAGAGGGAACATGCCAGGAGGACGCGCCGCGGAACGTCCCAAGGGACGCGCCAGGCGACGTGCCAGGGGACGTGCCATGGGCACGCACCGCGGGACGTGCCAAGGGGACGCGCTACGGAACGTGCCAATGGACGTGCCGAGGGACGTGCCAGGGGACGCGCCGCGCGACGTGCCAGGTGGACTCGCCACGGAACGCGCCAAGGAACGTGCCAAGGTGCATAGTTGAGTGTATCGATCTTGATGTACCGTGCCGACGGCTGTGCTGTGCTGGGCCGTGCTGAACTGCGATGTGCCATGCCGCGATTGTGCTCTATATAGCGTTGTGGATCGAGTCCTCCCTGGCATCCGAGTCCTCACCGAACTGATCTGGATCGTAAGCTCGAGCTGCCTGAGCAGATGGTAGCTGCCCCAGAACTAATCGACAGAGGGAACATGCCAGGAGGACGCGCCGCGGAACGTCCCAAGGGACGCGCCAGGCGACGTGCCAGGGGACGTGCCATGGGCACGCACCGCGGGACGTGCCAAGGGGACGCGCTACGGAACGTGCCAATGGACGTGCACCGCGCGACGTGCCAGGGGGACTCGCCACGGGACGCTCCGCGGAACGTGCCAGGCAACATGCCAGGCTGCAATGCTAAGGGTATCGATATCGATGTACCGTGCCGAGGGCTGTGCTGTGCCTGGGCGACCTGGACACGTGAAAACACGCGTTTCGCTCAAGACGTTGTCAGCACATCCTCATGCTAGACATCCGCCTGGGCAACCTGGACACGTGCAAACAAGCGTCTCGCTCGAGACATCCTCAACAAATGCTCATGCTAGACATCCGCCTGGGCGACCTGGACACGTGAAAACAAGCCTCTGGTTCGAGACATCCTCAACAAATCCTCATGCTAGACATCTGTCTGGGCCACCTGGAGGCGTGAAACCAAGCGTCTCGCTCGAGACATCCTCAAGACCTGGGCACGTGAAAACAAGCAATCCACTTGAGAGATCCTCTGAATTCTGGTCCCCAGGAAAGGACAATCTATAACACAAAACAAGCGTTTCGCTCGAGACATCCTCAACAAATTCTGAAAACACAAGCGTTTCGCTCGAGACATCCTCAAATTTTAATTCGCCGGCCCTACGCGACCTCGTTATTTATCGCAAAATAATTTCGCCAGCCCATGTCGCAGGGGGGCCGGGGGGTTAACCTACTAAAAGAGAACCCTGGGCCCGCGCCCTTTCCGGGAAAAAGGGGGGTGACCCCCCTCCCACCCCCGCCGAGTAACGCCCAGGGAGCGTCTCTGGAGAGGTTCTGGATCAAAATGCGCTCATGTCCCGTCTTCTTCCGTTAATCCTGGAGCCCACGACGCCCGAGAAGGCACTCAGACAGCACCAGAAGCGTCCAAGACGGCCCAAAAAAAGCATAGATAGGACCCCCCATGAGGGCCCCCAGAGGCACAAATTACTACTAACAGGGTACGGGTTTTCTCAGGATGTCATTATTATCGACTTTTCTGTGTCCCACGCTTCAAGCAGGCCCAAGAGGCCCCTCATATGTCCCCGAGATGGCCCAAGGGGCCCCACAGAAGGCACTGCCCAAGACAACCCCCAGATGGCCCAAGAGACGCCCCGAGGCCTCCGCCCCAAGAGGACCACCGAAACCGCCAGCAGGCTCCCGATAGTTCTCCAGAGGCCCCCCGAGACCGCCGAGAGCCACCGAGAGGCCCCCGAGAGACCTCCTCCTCTACCGCCACCTCCCGCCTCTTGCGCTGCTGCTAATCATCTCTTTTCAGGAGCGGCGGAACCGGCCGTGAGGCCTTTGCAATCTACGCGTTCCCTAGGGAATGGCTCGATGTTTGTCCCTTGGGCTATCTTGGGGGTTCTATTGGAGCCCTCTGGGACCGTCTTGGGGGCATGCTGGGGCCGTCTTGAAGCCATCTTCGGCGCCTCAAAACGGTTTTGGACCGTCTTGGAAACGTTTGGACCCTACCAGAGGCCTCTTGAAACTGTCTTGGAGCGCAAGCATTTTCCGCACGCCTCGGTCCCGTGCCCGAGCGGGGACTGTAGGGATACGCCCGCCATGGGGGGGGCGCTGCGACCCATTGGAGCGTTCAAAATGGCCCAACATTCTTGCAAGATGGCTTCAGAGAGCTCAAAAGGGGTCAGAGACGACATAAGTTCATCGAAGACGGCCAAGGATGGCTTGAATTGCGCTGATAAGTGATAACATCAGTCCGAAAGGCAACCACAACGCTTCACATGTGCGCGTGTACACTACGCAGCAGAAGGCGGAAACTCAAAAGAAGCATCACTCGACCGTGTAGTCATGTCACTCAGACATTGCGAGGGCAAATGATGCCCCAGAGAAACCCTGGCCTTCCATCTTAGCCTGGAGAGTCAACTGCTTGGCGCATGCCTCGGAGGGACGACAAGCGTCTGCATGGTCGTCCTCCCCCAGGAGACCTCCGACAGCAAACCCTGTTCGCCCTAAGTGCTTCACGTACAGATTCAAATATTTGATACCACTGTACGTACGTCCGTGAACGACTTTTAGCTCAACCTTACCAAGGGCAACCCATTGCGGAGTCTTCACTTCATATTGCGATGCGGTGTAATGATACCCTCCAGGATGCGCTGCATCTGCCCAAGACCCAGTAACGCTCACGTTTTGGAAATACATATCCGCACAATGACTTCCCAATCGAGATGCAAAGGCCGAGACGTGAAGCAAAGCGTTTGCAACGCTCATTCCGCGTGGGATATTGATCAGAATGTGTTTGCCCGCCTGCATCAAGTCGAACCGTTCACCATGAATGTTTTGCAGATGGGGATCACCAACGGCAGCAGCCCCGTCTGGTGGCGTCGGGCTGGGCGTCGGGACAGCAGTCGGTGCCAACCACACGAAGTTGTTGTCGATCCCCGTGCCCGTGACCCAGTCGATGCGCTGACCGGCGCTGAGGAGAGCCTCCCTCTGCCCAGAGGTCATGGATGCCGCCGTAGGGTTCAGCTCGTACATGATGGCCGCGAGCCCAGAGACGTGCGGACAGGCCATGGACGTGCCCGACATCACGTACGTGGCGGTGTCGCTGCTTACGCCCGTCGATTTGATGCTCGAGCCCGGAGCCCAGACATCAACTTTAGAGCCGTAGTTGCTGAAACTGGACCTGGCCCCTCCCGACGCATAAGATCCCACCGTGATCGCAGAATCGATCCAACCAGGATTGTAGCCAGACGCATCACTGTTCTGGTTCCCTGCAGCCACCACCACGGTCACTCCGGCGGCCACCAGCGCGTTGATTGAGGTCTCCTCGGCGACCCAGTTGCCAGGGCCCGACAGACTCATGCTGACCACGGCGGGCTTTGGGCCAGTCGACAAAACCCACTGCTCGGCTGCTATGGACCAGGAGATCCAGCCGTCGCCGTTGTCATCGAGGACCTTCATTGCCCAGAGCTTCGCGCCATCTGCGACGCCATACGTGCTGGCCCCCACCGTGCCCGCGCAGTGCGTGCCGTGCCCGTGGCCGTCTGCGGCGCACGTGGTGCTGCCGCTCGGGCACACTGCGAGGACGCCCGTGGCGGCAACGTCTACTCCAGCGAAGGCCCGACCCCCGAACTCGACGTGGGTTGTGCGAATGCCAGTGTCCAGCACATACACGTTCACCCCCACGCCCCGTCCGCGGACCACGTCCGCATTGATGTCTTGGATGCCCCATGGGTATGTCGAGGCTACAGAGACTCCTGTGGATGCCTCATCGATACCGTCTGGAATTCTTGATTCGAAGAAGTCCTCTTCGACTGCCTCCACAAGCCCTGGGTAGAGCGCCTGGACCTTCTCCACCACCGTCGCGAGTTCCACTTCAGTCAAGTGCCCCTCTACAAATGGCACCTCACCAATGTCCGGATTGGTCGTCATTGCCGTCGGATGGAGCTCCTGAACAACGCTTTGCAACATTTCGCCCGTAGCACCTTCCTTCATCATGAACATCCACGTCGACGTCTTATTTTCAGTGGCCTCAGGTCCACCATCGACCGCACGGCGGTCATTCGGCGCACGGCGGTATATACGCACGCCGGCATGCGTGAAGAACTCCCTCCCAAAATCATCCTTCGACGCTGTCGGAGTCGACCGCATCTGCATCAGCTCGAGGTCGCCTGTAGTTGCCAAGCCAGCAGCATAGCGGGTCCCAGCAAGGCTGACGATCAGGAGAGCACGTGCCATCTGCATCGTGGAGAAGACAAAAGCCGAGTGTAAGATAAAATGTGTGCTTGTGTGCGAACGACTTGAGCAAAAATGGCTACGGATTGAGGAACCCCACTTCTTTGATCAATGTCCGGGCCCCAAGAGGGTTCCAAGATGGCTCCAAGAGGGCTCTGTGTCCCCCAAGATGGCCCCGATAAAAAAACAATGAAAAAGGGCACCGAAGGCCTCCGAAAATTGTGCCAACGGGGCCCCAGGATGGCCCAGGAAAACTGCCAAAAGGCTCCCACATCGAAAGGTCTGCGCAGGCATCATGGTGAACTCCTGGGCCTGCTCGGGCCGACCCCGATCTTCTGTTTGACGGCTGACCCCCCTCCTTGTTCCACTGCGTTCTCCCGCACTTTCCTGATCAATGCAACTCACCTGGGCAACGTTGCTGATGTGATGGCGGGGATACGCGAAGCGTCAAGACTAGATGCATAAGCACGGACCTTCGGAGGTCTGCCTGGACTTCTTGGATCGGCGCTGGACCCCATGGAGGCGTGATGCTTCTCGAGAATGATGGAAATTCGCCAGCCCAACGGGCCAGAGGCGTGCTAAGATCTCCAGTAACTGGTTAAAAATAACTCTATACTTCGCGCGCGCGGAGCGGCCCCTGGGGGTCTCCGGCCAGAAAGTACCCCGGCAAGGTCCCGGGACACTCCCGGCAAACTCAGATCAGAGATGGTTTTCCTCCTGGGTGCGGCCTTCCACGCTCCCCGGAACGCGCCAAGAGGGCCCCAACAGGCTTCCAAGACGGTCAAAGAAGGTTCCGAATCACCGAACGATCGGCCCAAGACGTCCAACACGGCCTCAAGACGGCCCAAGAAGCTTCCAAGACGTCCCAAGAGAGCCCCGACCCTTTCCAAGAGAGCCCCAAGAGGCCAAAAACATAATTGATTTCCATTGGGTTTTTCAAGGTGTTTGGCTTCCTCGCCTTTTCGCGTTTCCGACGGTCCAAGACGGCCCAAAAAGCCTCCAAGACCACCCCAAGACGGCCCAAGAGGCCTCCAAGAGAGCCCCAAGACCGCCCAAGAGGGCCCCACGACAGCCCAAGAGGCGCCCAAGACGGTCCAAAAGGACCCCAAGAGGGCTCCAAGAGGGGCCCAAGATGGAGACCACGAACCGAGAATCCGAGCCTGCCGCTCCAAGAGGCCTCCTGGAGGCTCCAAGAGGCCCCCAAGAGGCCCCAAAAGGCGGCAAGGGGCCCGAAAGAGACCCCAAGAGGCTCGACAACGACTCCCGAGAGTCTCCAAGAAGCCCTCGAGAGGCATCCAACGAGATCCCAATGAACGTCCACGAAGCCTCAGAGCGCCAAAACCATTGATTTCCATTTGGTTTTTCCTGCTTTTTGGCTTCCTCGCCTTTTCGCGTTTCCGACGGTCCAAGACGGCCCAAAAAGCCTCCAAGACCACCCCAAGACGGCCCAAGAGGCCTCCAAGAGAGGCCCACGACCGTTCAAGAGTGCCCCACGACAGCCCAAGAGGCGCCCAAGACGGTCCAAAAGGACCCCAAGAGGGCCCCAAGAGGGGCCCAAGATGGAGACCACAAACCGAAAATCCGAGCCTTCCGCTCCAAGGCCTCCTGGAGGCTCCAAGAGGCTCCTAAGAGGCCCCAACAAGCGACAAGGGGCCCGAAGAATGCAACAAGGAAACTGCAGAATGTTGTCTTGTTCCCTGCGATCGTATTCACGAGCCGCCACCTTCCGAAACAGAAGATTCAGGCGGGCAAAGAATGGTTCCCGCCTGCGAAATCACCCAAAGCCAGCCATCCATAAACAAAAAAAGACCCAGCAACACCACATTGACAACGATCACACGGGCACTCGACAGCCGTGCACCAATACGGGCCAGCGGAATGAGCGAAGCGATTAAATAAAAACCAGCCGATCGTCATAGACGTAAACATTCAGATGTCCGCGCGGACTTCTTGAATCGACGCTGGACCCCATTCCCTGGCCCGCCAGGGGGGTCCAGCGCCGATCCAAGCGATCTGCGCGGATCTTCGAGGAAAGGTCATGTCTGTGCCAGGTGTTGTTTTTCCATCCTCTTCCCACTCCTCCTCCTCCTCCTCCTCCTCCTCCTCCTTCTACTCCTCCTCCTCCGCCTCCGCCTCCGCCTCTTCCTCCTCCTCCTCCTCCGCCTCATCCTCCTCAACCTCCTCTTCCTCCTCCACCACCACCATAATCATCATCATCATCATCATCATCATCATCATCATCATCATCATCATCATCATCATCATCAGCATCAGCATCAGCATCAGCATCAGCATCATCATCATCATCATCGTCGTCGTCGTCATCATCAGCATCAGCATCAGCATCAGCATCAGCATCAGCATCATTATCATCATCAGCATCATCAACATCAGCATCGTCATCATCATGAGCAGCAACATCATCATCAGCATTACCATAATCATCCGGATCAGCATCGGCAACAGCAGCAGCGGCATCAGCATCCTCGTCATCATCACTAGCATCATCATAATCGTCATCATCATGGGCAACAGCAGCAGCAGCAACAGCGTCATCCTCATCATCATCCTCAACAGCATCATCCTTAGCATCAGCAGCATCATCATCATTATCATCATCGTCCTCATCAGCAACACCACCATCATCATCATCATCATCATCATCAGCATCATCATCATAATCAACATCAGCGTCCAAGGCAGCATCAGCATCATCATCCTCCTCAACAACAAAATCAGCATCAGAATAATCCGCATCAGCATCAGCATCAGCATCATCAGCATCATCATCATAATCGCCATCATCGTCATCATCATCAGCGCCATCGTCTCCATCGTCGTCATAATCCGAATCATCAGCATCGATCATCACCACCGACCCAATCAGCATCATTATCATCATTGCCATCAGCAGCAACATCATCATCATCATCATCATCAGCAGCAGCAGCATCATCATCATCATCATCATCATTGTAACCATCGCCATCATCATCGCCATCGCCATCATCATCAGCAACATAAGTCATCATCAGCATCATCACGTGCATTGGCATCATCATCATCATCATGCGACTCATCCTCATGATCATAATCCTCATCCTAATCATCCTCATGATCATCAGCATCATCACATGCAGCATCATCAGCAGCATCACAATTCTCATCATCAGCATCAGCATTACCATCATCGTTAGCGTAATCGAAGCCAGCATCGTCGTCATCATCATCATCTTCGTCGTCGTCTTCATCATCGTCGTCAGCATCATCAGTAACAACATCATCATTGTCATCGTCATCATCATGCGTCCCTCGTCGTCGTCATCATTATCATCATCGCCCTCATGCAAGCAAGCATCCTTATCATCGTCATCATAGTCGGCATCATCATCAGCAGCAGGATCAGCATCGTCGTCATCATCATCACCATCGTCATCATCATCGTCGTCGTCATCACCATGATCATCATCAGAGTTCCCTCGTCGTCGTCATCATCATGGTCATCATCATCAGCATCAGCATCATAATCATCAGCGACAGCATCATCATCATCATCATATTCATCACAATCACCATCACCATCAACATCATCAACTTCATCGTCGCCATAATCAGAGTCCGTATCATCCGCATCCTCATCATGACCGCAAACCACATCAGCGTCACCATCATCATCATCATCATCATCATCATCATCATCATCATCATTAGCATCAGCAGCACCATCGCCCTTTCCATCATCATCACCATCATCAGCAGCATCAGTGCCATCATCATCATCATGATCATAGTCATCAGCATCGTCAGCATCATCATCATCATCATCAGCGCCGCCATCATCATCATCATATGCAGCCTCAGCATCATCTGCATCAGCATCAGCATTAGCATCATCATCATCACCAGCATCATCCTCATTATCATCATCATCATCATCATCATCATCGTCATCATTATCGTAATCATAGTCAGCATCATCACCATCATCAGCATCACCGTCGTCGTTGTCGTCGTCGTCTTCATCATCATCGTCGTCACTATCATCACCATCAACATCACCATCATCATCACCATCGTCATCGTAATCATAGTCAGCACCATCACCGTTATCCGTATCGTCGTTGCCGTCGCCAGCCTTACCATCGTCGTCGTCATCGTCATCATCAGCATCAGCAGCATCATCATCATCATCATTGCCATAGTCATCATCAGATTGCACTCGCCGTCGACATCGTCACCCATCATCATCATCATCCGCATGACAACATCAACATCATCGCCATCAGCATCGTCATCGTAGTCGACATGATCATCATCATCATCATCATCATCATCATCATCGTAGTGGTCATCATAGCATAATCACAGTCGTCATCATCATCCTAATTCCCTCGGCGTCGAGGCCATCATCAACCACATGCCGCCCTCATCATCATCATCATCATCATCAACAACATCGTCAGCATCATCAATTACATCATCACATCGTATTCAGAGCCAGAATCATCACCATCACCAGCGTCGTCGTCGTCGCCAGTATCATCATCACCAGAATCATCGTAGTCTTCGTCATCATCATCATCATCATCATCATCATCATCATCATCATCATCATCATAATCGACGTCATCATTGCAATCGTCATCATCACAGTTTTCACTCGCCATTTCCGTCGCCATCATCATCCACATGCCAGCAGCATCATCAACATCATCATCATCATCGCAATCATCATCATAATCGTCAGCCAAGTCAGCATCACCAGCATCATCAAAATCAGCATCCGCAGCATCACCATCATCATCATCATCATCATCATCATCACCATCCCCATATCATCATCACCAACGTCGCCATCATCGTTGTCAGTATATGTCCCTCGCCATCGTCGTCAACAACATCCTCCTTACAACATCATCAACAGCATCACTAACTTTCCCGTTATCCTCATGATTACATCTTCATCGTGGCCATCATCCTGATCTTATCAACATATCATCATCACCCTCATCATCATCACAACATGCCCCTCGTCATCGTCGCCATCATCATCCTCAGATCATCATCGCCATCATCACAGTTCCCTCATCGTCGCCACAATCATCCTCACATCAGCATCATCATAATCAGCATCAGCATCAACAGCACAACCACCATCATAGTTCCCTCGTCATCGTCGTCGTCATCACCCTCATATCATCATAAGCATCATCATTTGAACTCCTTCTTCATTGTCGCCATTATCATCAGCATATCATCATCAGCATCGGCAGCATAGTTCCCTCGCCATCGTCGTCACCATCATCCTCATACCATCATCAGCATCATCATCATCATCATCAAGAGTTCCCTCGACATCGTCGGCATCAGCATCCTCAGATCATCACCATCATCAGCTTCATCATCCTCAACATCATCATATTTCCCGCGTCATCATCATCACCATCATCCTCATACCGTCATCACCATCAGCATCCTCATCATCACCAGCATACCATCATCATCAGCATCAGCATGAGAATCACCATCATCAGAATCAGCATTACAATCATCATCATCATCATCATCATCATCCTTATCATCATCACCATCAGTATCCTCAGCATCATCATCAGCATCAACATCCTCATCATCATCATTATCATCATCCTCATCATCATTATCCCAATCCTCCCCAAAATCTTCCGTCCCGCCCTCCTGCGTCTGATTCCCCCTTCATCTGTATGTGCGTGCTCTGCTCCCTCCTGCCCGCACGGCCCGCCTGCTCCTGCGCGCCTCTCGCCGCTTAGGCTGCACGCTCGCTGCCTCTCTGCACTTCGCATCTCCGCTGTTTAGCGGATGACGGACGGGGCGAAATTAACTGTTCCAGAGGGCGTCTGACAAGGTAATACCGCTACGGTGGCACGTCGGGGTATAGACTTTCCGACCATCCTAGGACGGACGCCCCTGATTGCGAAGAATCTTCTCTTGTACTTTTCTTCGTCTGATCAAGAGTGGTCGACCAGTTCTTCATTCATGATATGGGGTTCTTTCCGACGGTCTCTGAGCAGTCCGTCCTGCACGCGGACTGGTCGAGGACTCTCCCTTCCGTTGCCGGCCTGATCTCGGCCGCTCCCTCCGCTACGCTGAGTGCAATTCGTGCGGACGCGCCCCGTGCATATTGGACTCGCGACTCTAGTGTCACGTCCCTGGCGGCGAGAGAAGTGTTCTGATCCCTCCTCCTCATGCTCCTCCTCCTCCTCCTCCTCCTCTCCTTCCTCAGAAGAAAAGAGCGTAACACACAAACGTTCATCAAAAAAATCCGCGCGGACCTCGGAGGGATGATGATCATGCTGTCTCCTCTGACTCGAACCCTCCTCTTCCTCGTGCAAGGCGAAGCAAGGACGAAGATAAAATCAGGCGAGGATGAATCGAGAATCTCTGCAATCTGGCGGCTCTGGAAGATGTCTCGGGCGCGGCGACCTTCTCAGAGCGTGAGAGCGTTCCAGAACTCTCTGGAACAGATGTATCCTCGTCCTAGCCCCGTCCGATCCTGCCCCTCCTCCGATTTTCAGCAGGACGTCTCGGAAAGGTCTTGCCGCCACAGGGCACCTGGCTCCAACGGGGGCGGGGGCTTCCATCCCAGTCACCGCCAGTCCCCTGTGCCCCCCAGGCCCCTGTCCCCCCCAGGCCCCTGTGTCTCTCACTTCGGCCCTTGTGGCACGCTCTTCTTTCAAATTCATGCGTGGATTTAAATTCGTATCAGAAGGAATCTAAATAGAGCTAAAGACGCCAGCTTGTTGGAGCACCGCTCTGGAGGCCTCCCGAATGGGGTCCGAGCAGATCGGGCCAGAGGCATCCAAGATGGCGTCCGATGGGGGGGGGAAGGAAAAGCTGGAGGACCTACGTAGAGGAGCGGAGGAGGAAAAGAGGAGGAGGAGGAGGAGGGCGAATAAGAGGAGGAGAGCGGTGGAGGAGGAGGATAAGGATAAGGCCCTTGGGGGTCTGTCAACTTCGCCTACCGACAGGCATGCCGACCCCTGGAGATATATGGATGCGAGCCCACCCTTGCTTTGGGGGGGCCGCCTGAGGCGACGGGGCCCGCCCCTCTGGTGGACGTGGTCCCCGAGCCTCGCTAGCAGGGAGACCCTGCCTCGGTATCGGCCTGTCAACTGTTGCAGGCGGTGGGGGGCTGCCTCGCTGGGCGCACCCCCCACCGCTGAGAGCCCACCCACCTCCGCTCCCCATCCTCCCCACTCCCCACTCCCCAGGCGGCAGAGAGAGGCAAAAAAAAGAAGAGGCGGCCTGGTAGATCTCCCTCTCGGCTAGTATAATGGCATGGCCGCACTGGCCCATGCAGCGAGTGCTTGCAGCCGAGCCCCCGCTTCTAGGGCTGAAGTGGGGAGAAAAAAAGGGGAGAGCCAGGCCTGGTGCAATCTGCTCTCTACTGCTGCCCTATGCCCCAGCCTGCCGCTGCTGCCGCCCTTGGCGATGAGAGCCTGACGTCCCTGCTCTGAGCGGAGCCGTCGGCCTTAGTGACTGCTGCGGCGGCGGCTGGGGTGCTAGAGCTGTCCTCACTGCACAACACCTTGCCGCGGTTCTCCCAGCCCTCTACGCTCTTGCTCGGGTTGGTGCACGGCGGCCTGCGAGCGGGCTGGAGGTAGTCCTTGATCTCCATCTGCGGCTCCACCATCGGCTCCGTCTGCGTGTCGAAGGCGAAGGAGGCCTCGTCGTAGGCGTAGCCGTGCGGGCCCTTGGTCCAGCGCGTGTATATGTTGTCGATTTCGTCGGCCTGGCGCCTCGCGTAGTCCAGCTCCCATGGCATCGGGCCGTGCATCATCGTGCCCAACTTGTCGTCGGTGATGCCGATGACGCTCCTCATCGAACTGATGGCGCAGTTGATGTCGTGGAGCTGCTCCTTGAGGTAGAGCTTCGCTTGGCTACGCTCTGCTTCTTCATGTGGATTGAGGCTCCTCGCGTTCATGCGGCCCAAGGTGGTCACCACCTTCTCCCGCTGCTTGTGGAGCGCGTGGAGAGCCTTCTCGCAGTGCTCGGTCGCCACCTTGAACGCGACGGCGGTGCTCTGGAGTGTGTTGTGCGATCTCCAGCCTGTGCGCCGCTGTGCCCGCGACTTGATCCGCCGCTCCTCCCAAGCCTCCTCTGTCGTGCGGTTTCTGCACTATCGTTGGCTGCAGGTGCTCGGCTTCTTCTGCAGCTGGCTGCTGCGCAATCCCCCCCTTCTCCGTGTGCGCCTGCGCCGCCATCGCAGCTCTGGTCGTGCGCCCTCGGGGCGCTGGCTCTGAACGTAGGCGGAGTGTCCGCCAGCAATGGATAGAGAGGCCGCGAAGATGCTCGAGTCGCAAATGTCCTCTGGTAGTATGTCGAGCTGTGTACCGATCCTCGTTTACCTTAGTGGTTCCAGCCTACTGTTGTACACCTTAGATATTGTAGTAGTTTCCTTAGTTCCCGGTAGTTGGGCCGTAAGGAACCGTAGTAGGACCTTGGTGTGAGAGTAGGCGTAGGCTCGGTCGTTTGCTGCTGTCGGAATCCTGTGCCTGTCCTTAGTGTGCGATTCTTACTCACTCTATCGTCTAGAGGTCGAGAGAGGCAACAACTGTGATAACTAAAGCGGACGAAGGCTGGATGTATCTGAGCGGGAGAGGAGAGGTCGAACCGTGGTCGGATCACAATCGCATGGCTGTCCTGGATGTTGTGGTGTGGTAGTTCCTTGTGTATGCTGTCATAGTACGCGATGTGTACCCTGCAGCATGTACTGTCGTTCTGTATACTGTCCGGTACGAGGTCGCAGATACGTCGGCTCCGAGCGTGCATCCGCGATACTGCATGACAGACAAACCCCAACTGCGAGTGGAACTAGTAGAGAGCTGATTGCCTGAGAAAGAGATGGTAGGTTGGGAGTGGGAGTTGGTGGGAGGAGGGGGCGTAGGTGGCGGGAGCCCGTGTAATGGTGGGGTGACGGCTGCATAATTAGAAGGTCAGCCGTCCCCCTCATTTTTTTGCCATAGGCTGGTAATAGTCCCTTGGTCGTAAGTCCCGATAGTACATAGCCATCCGATATAGGTAGGCCATCTGGCCTCCGTGTTGTTCGGCCTGGCTCCTGAGACTCGTCATGCGAACAAGGTCTGCACTAATCTGCTGTGCAATTTTTTCCTCTCGGCTCACTGGCGGCGATGATGGTGGCCAGGCACGAGGGCGCCCCATGGAGTTGAGGCGTGGCTCGACGGCGCTGCTCGACATCGAGCTGCTGGCTCCGCTGGGCTGCGGGCCTGGCGGGAACTGGCCCGCGGGGCTCTCTCGCTCGCGGCGGGGCGAGCTGCTGGGCATTGGCTGGGGCGTGCCTTGGCTCACCTCCTGTTGAGCTGCGCCTCCACTGCCCTCTCCAGGCCCGTCTTCGGGCCCCCTGAACGGCTCTTCGTGGCCCCGAGGTGCGCCAGCGCGTGGCCCAAGGCCTGCTTGAATATGTCCCCCTTGAAGCCCGCGATCTTGTCGTACTGCTCCTGCTCGAGCTTCTGGTCGTACAGCACGGCCCTGAAGCTCGGCGCCGTGTTGATCGTGTAGATGAGCTTGGCCTTGCACTGCTTGATGTCCATCTCCACGTCCTCGCCCGTCTTGTTGTACGCCTCCTGGATCTTGCACTGCAAGAAGACCTCCGCGATGAAGATTGGTCCCCAGGGTTCGTCGAGCTGGCTCATGAACTCTTTCAGGAGCTGTCTCACGTGGAGGAGGGACGCGTCGAGCTTCTGCTCCTCCGAGTCGAGCACCGCCACGATCTCCTCGACCAGGCTCGCCGCCACCTGGCCACGCGGTGGGCCGAGGCCGTGCCCCTTGCCCAGCTGCTTTACATTCCGCCCGTACTCTCTGCCTGTCTCCATCGGCGCCTGCACCCATTCTGGCTCGAGCGGCGTCAGCCAGAACTCTCCCGTGAGATGCAGGAAATTGCGAATCTCGTTCGAGTTCTGGAGGGTGAGCCTCTGGAGCGATCTCAGCTGGTCCCGAAGCTCCACCTGGCCGCCTCCTCCACCACCACGGCCGCCTCCTGGGGGTCCTCGACCGCCTCCTCCTCGGCGCTGTGTGGGGGGCGGCTGCTGCGGCGTCTGCTGCGGCTGCTGCGTGTCTGACGAGCCGACTCCGCCTCCGCCGAGGTGTGGGCGCTGTGCTGGTCGCTGCCCTTCGGCTGCGCCCCCTCCTCTCTTTGTGCTGGCTCTGATGCGCCAATCGCCGTGGCCCCCGTGCGACATGTGCTCCTTCCCCCCGTGCTGCTCTGATCGACTCTGGCCCTGCTATGTGCTCGCGTATGTGTGCGTGGTACTCCTCAAGAGTTTGAGCCTCGTGGTTACAGATCTGGCAGCTAAGGGAGCTGGGGTCGGAAATGGGGTGGGACCACATCGACCTGTCTTGGTGGCAGATACCGTGCCCGTGTACAGCCCTGACCGCGTGGTCGACACATACCTTACGATTAATAAATGTGCTCTTGCACCAGGGGCACTGGTTGTTGACGATTACGGACGCCACCGCTGGTCGGATGTTGTGGGTCTCTCGGCGATGCCCAGCTAGTGCCGCGTATGTCGCAAAGCGCATGCCACACCTCTGTTCCGTGTCGTTTTCGCCCTTCGTCGTATGATCGCACCAGTAAGGTTTTAATGTATCCTCCTCCCTGCCCTCCTCCTCCTGTAGCGTCGCATCTCGTGTCGTAAGCACATCCCAATTTCGCTCGTAACTGTACAATATGGATGGGTCTGTTTGTAACCAGTTTTTTTGTTCCGTACTCCCCTGTTGGAATATGGCAAGGTCGGATTCCCTGTATGCATACCATCCCACGCTCTCGTCCACAGTTGCTATCACCTGCATGTCGGCTGCAAACTGCTGTGCCCACGGGGTGGAGGAGGGCCCCACGAATCCCTGCCCCTCTAGTCTCCGTATGTCCTGAGCCGCATCTAGTCTGGATGTTCCGAACACCGCTGCGATGACTGCTCCGTGCTCCCAAGGGTGCCTTGACCAGTTCTGGTACCATCGTAGGCGTCGCACAAGCAAAGATACGGATGTGCGCTCAAGTCTCCAGTATCTGAACACCTGTCGCAGATTGTTGCACCTCACTGTCCCATCTGTTCTGGTCCACGACATTGCTCCTCCCGCTAGCGTCCGTAGGTACTTGCCTAGTACGCTGTCGATTGCTGTTGTGTGAGCATCTGTCAGAACTAGCGCAGGCAATCCGCTAAGGGCCGCACCTACTACGAAGGCCATGAACATCATGCGTTTTATTTGTCGGGGTACCTTAGAGGTCCAGAAGATCCCGCACTGTCGCCATGCAACGCGGATGGCTGCGATGCGCCGCACGACTTCGCCAGTGATGCCCTGGCCAGCTGGTAGGTAGGGGCCAAGTACACGCATCTCCCTTAGCGCCTGACCTTGCAGTGTTTTGCTGCGTCTGAGTTGTCTGGGTTTCCCGTAGCAGCCTTGCCCTACTAGGTATAGTAGGTGGTTGGTATTGGCATTGTTAAGTCCCCATCCTCCTGCTGCAATTGTTTGGGAAAGGCGTTCTGTGTTGCTGTTGAGTTGTTGTTCGATATCTCCAGCCGTCGCTGCGGGTGAGATTGTCTGCACATAAGTGATGTCGTCCATGAGCGTGTTGAGGGCTAAGTCGTGAGTGTTGCCTGCGACTGGGTTCGTCGTGTCGTGGATAATCTGGTCTGGGTCCGTGCGGCCTTGTTCCCACCATTTTGTGACGTACAGGTTGTATGCGTCGTTGAATTGCCTTGGGCAGAGGGTGAAGCCCATTTGGGCGCCTGTGGTGCTCTCAGCTTCGACTGTGCCGTCGGCAGCTTCGAGCGTCAGGGTAGAGTGGTCAATTGCTGCCATGGCGAAGCGCTGGTCGTGTTCGTGTGCTTGCCTGAAGGCAACCGCTCTGAGTAAAGCTCTGTTGGTGGCTGCAAACGCGTTGGTGCCGTCGTAGTTGGTTGCGATTGTGCTCACCCCCCCTTGGGCAGCCCTCCATTGGGCCGCTTGTACGCAGAGGATGGCGTTTTCCCGACAGCGGTGTGGGAGGCCTCCTTGGGCCCAGGGCGCCTGCGTTGTGGGTGAACCACGTGAGTGGATGCCTGAGTGCCAAGCCATCCCAAAGGAATCGTAGACGTGTAGTATACGCTTCCCTAGTATCCCTTCTTTGTTGTTGTGTTTCTCTGCTGGGAATGCCTGTGATCGGTGCCAGTCCAACGGGGTGACCTGACAACTTCGGCATTGTGCAAGGAATTGGTCTAGGTACTTCATGTACCCTTTGCTGCGGTCCGCAATCGTGTCTGCACCTAGTCCTGCGTACCCGCCCCTCCCCACTGCATAAGATTGCTGCCCCCAGGCGGCCCCTTCTGTCCCATCAGTCGCCGTCGGCACACGTCCCAACCTGGTACCTTCCGCCCACCCCATCCGTCGAAGCAGTTCCCTCCCCTTCTTGCATCGTCCCAGTGTCGTGTAGTGTGCAAGCTCATCTTCGTCCCCCCTCTTTTCTGCAGCTGCTACTCGCTTTTCTTCTAGTCGTCTGTTGAGCTCTGCTGGGTCCTGAAGATGGAGGGTGGGATCGATCATCAACCATGTCATTTCGATCGGAATGCCCCATGGTGGCCAGGCCCGTCGTTTACTGGCTCGCTGGCAATACCTACGCATCGCTCGCTTGTCGGCCTCGACCTGAAAAAGAAGATCGTGGTCGGTCGGCAATCGGTCGATGTGCTCCTGGACGAAAGCCTCGTGTTCTGCTCTCTCTGCCTTTCTGTCGATAGGCCTTGCTCCTAGTCCCCCTTCCAAAGCTGGATGGGCAAGCTCCTGATACCAGTAGTCGCAAGGCCAGTGGGTTCGAGCTGATCGGCAGTACCTTTTCTTTGGCCCGCGTCCGTTCCTCTGGTACTGGATGCGTAGTCGGTGCATCTCGGCGAGGTTCCGTTTTTCGTAGGCCTCCCATATGCGTTCGACCAGGAGCGCCCGTCTTTGTTTCTCTACACCTTCTCGGGCCTGCTTCAGCGCCGCCGTGACTTCTTTAAGCTCGTTTTGTACCCAGTCGTAGTCGTCGGCACACTGTTCTGGTGTTAGGCTCTGTCGCAGTGTTCGTCGCTTCCTGAGGAGCTCGAGTCGGTATTGCTTGGCTCGCTTCGTAAGCTGGTCGATCTCGTCGGGCGTGTCACTTTTTTCCGAAAGTCGTGAGCATGGCCGATCGTGCTGCTCCCCCCAAAAGGTCCCAGGTCTCGTCTGGCGTCGCCGCTCCCAGTGCTCTCTCCCACTGCTCCCCACCCACCTCCTCCACCTCCTTGTCGAGTTCGGTGAGCAGCATCTCCCTATTGTGGCCGCTGCTCAGACACTCCATGAGTCCGTCCCTGCACAGCCCCTGTTGTAGGCGGGCGCGCGTGGGGAAGGAGGTGTTGGAAGTAAAGGCGAGGAGGGTGAGGCCGATGGGGAGGTGGTCCCTGTGCCCTCGTACTTTTACCTTTTGGAGCCTTTTTCCTGACCGATGGAGGACCTCACACCTTTTTACGAGTCCCAGGGCCCCTGTAGGTAATGCAATGTGGTCGATGCGACTGTTGTAACCTGAATGTCCGTAGAATGTAGGTTCGGCGATGTGGTAAGTGGTGACTATACTGAGGTCGCTGGTCTGGCACAGGGTCCTAAGGCTCGTGCCGTTGGAGTTCTCTATTTTGGGTTCCCTGTCTCCTACCGTCGGTCCTCTGCTCCGCGCAATAGTCCCGTCGGTGTCTCGCTGGCAACCAAAGTCGCTGTTCACATCCCCGCCCATCACTATCGTCGTACGGCTGCCTACTCGATCGACACACTGCTCCAACCATTTGGTTATCGCTTCTGCTAATGGCACGTAGTACGTATGGTGTGTTGGGGCGTAGTAGTAGACAAAAAAAACATAGTCGTGTTGGCCAGTCGAGAGGCGAATTCCTGCAACCCGTCCCTGGAGGCTGGTTGGTGGGGTGTAGGTCTCTCTTAAGCTGCGCTCGTCAATTCTCTGACTGATGAGGATCGTTAAGCCACAGCTTTTGTTGATCCACTTCCCCTTGCGAGCACCAAATTGTAACACGTAGTGGTTAGGGAGGTAGTGTCTCTGTACTGCTTCTGCTCCCGCCCATCTGCATGTGCCGCTGAGGAGAATGACGTCCCAACTGTGTAGTTCCGCGCTGATGTCCTCAAGTCGTTCTATGCTCGCTGCCTCTTGTGGGTTGTAGTAGCAGATTCTCATGCCTAGGCGCACGGGCTCGCCATGCGGGCCCCCCAGTCTCCCCTGCCCCCGAGGCCTGCGGGTGTGGGCGCAGAATCGCTGGTGTACGATTGTACTTGGGGTGCGGTCGGTCGACTCTTGGGCACCTCAAACAGCGACTGTGGAGGAGGAGGAGGAGGAGGAGGACGAGGAGGAGGAGGAGGGAGAAGGAGGAAGACGAGGAAAAACAGGGATGGAAGCGGAGGAGGAGGAGGAGGGGAGGAGCTGGAGGGAGAGGAGCCGTGGAGGAGGAGGAGCTGGAGGGAGGAGGAGGAGGAGGAGCTGGAGGGAGGAGGAGGGGGAGAGGAGGAGGAGGAGGAGGAGGAGGAGGAGGAGGAGGAGGAGAGAGATGGCGACGAGGTAGTGGATGTGGTTCCCTCCGCCGGGATCAGAAAGGGGCACGGCGGGCGCCTCCGAGCAAGAAGGCGTCGTCCATGAGGCTGCGGCGGGGAGGGGGGGCAGCAGCCCCGCGTTCCCGCGGGAGCCGGTGGCAAGGCCGTCTCTTCTGACGAAAGCACACGCACACGCACACGCACACGCACACGCACACACACACACACACACACACACAAGCTGCGCTCGTCGGAGCAAGGCTACCATCCTGGCCAGGCCCGTCCCTGGGCCCAGGATCGGTGCACACGCCCTCCTGGCTCGGCCAGGGATCCGATCCCGCGCCCAAAATGGGCCTGGCTACGCTTTGTAAGCATGCATGGTCTTGCACCGTCCCTGGGTGCGTGGCTGAAGTGGGGTCCCAAGGTCGAGACTCTCGTCGTCTTGTCGTCGTCCCGCCAGGCGACCCACTCCGCGAGCCGCCCCGCGAGCCACCCGCACTGGTTGTTCCAGAAACCTACCCGCTGGCAGACAGCCCCGCCCACCCGCATTGCTTTGCCCAGCACCCACCCACCGACCACCACCACCACGACCACCACCACGACCACAACCACCACCATCACAACAACAGCAGCAGCAGAAACAACAACAACAACAACACCAATCAGTTTGAGACTGTTCGCTCTTGTCTGCTCGCGTGCCATTCAACACGTATACCCCAAACCCTCGATACCTGCCCTCTTCGTCTTCGATCGTACCCCCTTGGGTGTAGAAACCTTTCTTACCTGCAACGTGTATTTCGTGCAGCCCTTAAGGGAGGGGAAGAGAGGATGGATAGAAGGAAGGGACAAGGGGGGAGGGAGGAGGATGGAGAGCGAGAGAGAGTAGCAGGAGGGGGGCCAGGAGCAGACAACACGTGGCAGAACCAGACGGGCAGATCGGGCGGTTAGACCCTCTCGGGCGGGTCGGGAAGGCGGGCCCAGGCGGCCAGGTCGAGCCGGCGGGTTGCTGAAGAGTGCGTCCCGCATGAATCGCGGGGAGACCTCGAACGACAGCGCGATTCCCAAATACATCGGGCAATCCACAGCGAGAGCGTTATTCCTGAGTGCCGAGGGCGCGGCCTCTGAATAAATTGCAAGGGTGCCCGACGCGAGAGCGCGATTCCTATACAAATTGTGAGGAACTCCCGCGCGAGAGCGCGATTTGGGAATACTAAGTTGTGAAGAAGCATCAGGTCTGAGCCGTTGTTGTAGTTCGGGGCCCAACAACGCAGTTTGGTGGCCACTGGCGTTCCCTTGTCAAGAAAAAGTGCGAGCCCTGGGAGAAGAACTTTAATCGGAAAATAATGATTACCGCGCAGGGGGGATCAACAATAATTATGATTTTAAAAAATTCAAACAACGGATAGCTCGCCACTTGGCCCCACGCCAGCCCCACGCCAAACGGCGAGCGAGCATCTATACGGGCGCAGCACCGCGCTGGATGCATAGCCCTCGGCCGGGCAAGGCAGGGCCACTGGCTTAAGACTGCCAGCGAAATATCCGCACCGCCCTGCAATTTCCTCACACCCCTCGCTTAAAACTGCCAGTGAAATATCCTCAACCCCCTAAACTGCCAGCGAAGAATCCTCACCGCCATCGCCCAAAACTGTCAGGGACAAATCCCCACGCCCCTGGCCTAAAACTGTCAGCGAAATATCCCCACAGCCCTCGCATAAAACTGCCAACGAAGTATCCCCACACCCCTCGCTCAAAACTGCCAATGAAACATCCTCACCGCCCTCGCTTGAAACGGCCAGCGTAATATATCCGCACATCCCTCACTTAAAACTGCCAGCGATTTATCCTCATCGCCCTCACTTAAAACTGCCAGCACTCTATCCTCAAACACGTGCCCTGAAACTGCCAGCGAAGTCTCCTCGCGCCCTCACATATACTGGCCGCGACATATTCTCACACCCCTGGCCTAAAACTGCCAGCGAAATATCCTCGCCCCCCCTGGCCTACAACTGCCAGCGAAATATCCCCACAGCCCTCGCCTAAAACTGCCAGCGAAGCATCCCCACACCCCTCGCTCAAAACTGCCAGCGAAAGATCGTCACGCCCCTGGCCTAAAACTACCAGTCAACTATCCTCACCCGCCTGACTTAAATCTACCAATGAAATATCCTCACCGCGCTCGCTTCAAACTGCCAGCAAAATATCCTCATACCTCTCGCATAAAACTGCCAGCGAAATAGTCCCACCATCCTGCATTAAAACTGCCAGCGAAGTATCTCAACACCCCTGGCTTAAAACAGTCCGCGAAGTATCGTCACGCCCCTGCCCTACAACTGCCAGCGAGATATCCTCACCCCCCTGGCTTAAAACTGCCAGTGAACTATTCTCACCGCCCTCGCTTGAAAGCTGCCAGCACAATATCCTCACGCCCCTGGCCTTGAACTGCCAGCGAAATATCCGCACCACCCTCGCTTAAAACTGCAAGCGAAACATCCTCACACCCCTCGCTTACAACTGCCAACGAAAATCCTCACTTCGCTGGCCTAAAACTGCCAGCGAATTATCCTCACCGCCCTGACTTAAAGCTGCACGCGAAAAATCCCCACGATCTTGGCCTAAAACTGCCAGCGAAATATCCTCAACCCCCTACGAAGCGAAAAATCCTCACCCCTGGAAAAGAACTGCCATCGAACGGCTCGGGTCATTCAGTTCAATTCGGTCAATCAATTTCGTGCACTGCCCGAAAATCAGACTACGGGCTGCGCCCGCAAACAAGAACAGCAGCAGCAGCAGCAACGACAACCAAAACAAAAACAACGACGACAGCAACAGCAACAACAGTAACGACAACGACAAAGATAACGACAACGACGAAGAGGACAGCGACGACGACGACGATGTCAACAACAGCAGCAGCGGTGATAACAACAACAGCAACAACAACTACAACAACAACAACTTCTAAGTGTTCGATAACATCATTCAACATGTATACTCGCCCGTTTCGTTTTCGATCGAACCCCCTTAGGGGTATATCTTCCGTACACGCGTAGTCGGCGCAGCCCCTACAACAGCAGAAGGGAAGGAGGAGGGAAGGGACAAGGGAGAGGGAGAAGAATTGAACACGAGAGAAAGATTAGCAGGGGGGGAACTACGAGCAGGACATCTAGCGGTAGAACCGGAGGAGGGCTAAGAGCAGGAAAGCCAGCGGCAGAACCAAACGGGCGGCTCGGCCGCGCGGACCCTCACGGGCGGATCGTTCGGGCGGGCCCAGACGGCGGGGTCAAACGCGCGGGTCGCTGAAGCGTCAGTCCTGCATGAAGAACCGTAAGGACGTCTCGAGCGATAGCGCGACTCCCACGTAAATCGTGAGAACATCCAAAGCGAAAGCGTGATTCCTGAGTGTCGAGGGCGCGGCGTCCCAATAACTTGCGAGGAAGGCCCACGCGAGAGCACGATTCCTGCACAAATGGATGACAGTCCCGCGCGAGAGCACCATTCTTGAATACATGTAACGGAGTACCAGGCGGGAGCATTTGTTGTAGTTCGGGGGCCAACAGCACAGTCTGAGGCCCAAAACTTCCCCTTGTAAAGAACAGGGTGGAAGCCCCGGGAGGGGCACTTCAATTAAAAAAAAACAAAATGGTCACTGGAGAGGCGATCAAATGACAACTCAACAACAAGAGCAAAAACAACAACAACCACCACCACAACAACAACACTAATAACAATACCCCCACAAAAACACTAACAACAGAAACAACAATAACAACAAGAATAATACCAACAACAACAACACCACCACCACCACCACCAACAACAACAACAACAACAACAATAACAACAACAACAACAACAACAACGACAACAACAACGACGACGACGACGACAACGACAACGACAACGACAACAGCAACGACAACAACAACAATCAGCCTGAGACTGCTCGCTCTTATCCACTCGCGTGCCACTCAGCACGTCTTTTCCCGAACCCTCGATACCAGCCGTTTCGTCTTCGATCATACCCCTCCTGGGGGTGTATATCTTTCTCACCTGCAACGTGTATGTCGCGCAGCCCCAAAGGCAGGGGACAAAACGACAGATGGAAGGAAGGGACGGGGAGTGAGGATAATGGAGCGCGAGAGAGGGAGATAGAGAGAGAGAGAGTAGCAGGAGGGGGGCAGGAGCAGACAACACGTGGCAGAACCAGACGGGCGGATCGGGCGGGTAGACCCTAACGGGCGGGTCGGGAAGGCAGGCCCAAGCGGCCAGGCCGAACAGGCGAGTTGCTGAAGCGTGCGTCCCGCATGAATCGCGGGGAGACCTCGAGCGACAGCGCGATTCCCAAATAAATCGTCAGGCAATCCACAGCGAGAGCGATATTCCTGAGTATCGAGGGCGCGGCCTCTGAATAACTTGCAAAGACGTCCCACGCGAGAGCGCGATTCCTAGAGGCGGAGGCCTACATTGGATACCCGTCCCGCTGGAGCCCTGCTCCAAACTCCGCCCACGGGGCGGAAGCCTACACTGGGGTACCCGTGCACCCGCACCCACCCACACCCATACCCACACCCACACCCACACACCCACACACACACACACACACGCACACACGCACACACGCACACACACACACACACACACACACGCGCACCCCCCACACACACACACACACACACACACACACACACACACACACACACACACACACACAACCAACCACAACAACAACCACAACCACACCCACACGCTCGCCCCAAGCCGTTGGAGCCATTGTAATTCATTTGGGACGCGACAGATCCCTGGAGCACCAAAAGGTCACAATGTCCCCTGCAGTACTCCCTGCGGGTGAACAATACACTACACTGCAAGAGTCCCTGCGGGAGAAAGCACAATACACGGCAATACTCCCTGCGGGAGAAAAATACCATGCACTGTTATACTCCCTGGGAAAGAAAATGCAATGCACAGCAATACTCCCTGCGGAAGAGCAATACAATACAGTAAAGTACAGTACGATACAATACCGCACAATACAATTGACAGGGATGGGAGTGTATAGGGGCTGATAGGTACGGTATAGGGAATGTATATGGGCTGGCAGGGACGATATAGGGAGTGTAGAAGGTGCTGACATGGATGATAATGAGGGGCTCCCCACTATGAGTCATACATAGTAGAGATCCACCTGCTATGAGCCATAGTAGAGACTTCCTACAATGAGTCATAGTAGCGGCTCCCTACTACGACTCATACAGGGGCTCCCTGCTACGACTCATAATGGGAGCTCTCCACTACGACTCAAACTACAAGCCCCCAACTACGACTCATAAGGGGGGGGTCCCTGCTACGACTCATACTAGGAGCCTCCCACTACGACTCATAGTACGAGCTCCCTACTACGACTCATAGTAGGAGCCCACTACTACGACTCATGGTGGGAGCTCCCTACTACGATATATACCAGGAGCCCCCTTTATTACGACTCATAGCAGAAGCTCCCTACTGCGACTCACAGCAGGAGCTCCCTACTACGACTCAGAATAGAAGCTCCCTCCGGTTAGTCATACTAACAACGGGCTATGGGTCCGAGTAAAGACCACCTACTATGAGTCATAGCAAGAGCTCCCTAATACACAACAGAATAAGGACCCCCTACGATCGCCCTAATAGAGAACCCCAGCTATGAGTCATTGTAGAGCTATGAGTAATAGTAGAGGCCGCCTACTATGAGTCATAGTAGGAGCTCCCTGCTATGAGTCATAGTAGAAGCCCCCCACGATGAGTCATACTAGAGGCGCCTCAATATGAATAATGGTAGAGGCGCCCTACTAGGAGTCATAATAGAGGCTCCCCACTATGAGTCATAGTAGGAGCTCCCCACTATGAGTCGTCGTAGGAGCTCGCTACTATGAGTCATAGTAGGAGGCTCCCTACTACGAGTCGTAGTAAAGACTCCCTACAGAGACTTGTAATAGGAGCTCCCTGCTACTACATTCAGTAAGGATTTCCTCACACGACTCATAATAGGGACTCCCTGGCACGACCCAAAGTAGGGACCCCCTACGATTAGTCATAGGTGAGACCCCCGACTGTGCGTGATACTAGAGACCCCTTGTATGAGCCAGAGTAAAGACCACCTACGATGAGTCCTAGAAGGAGCTCCCTACTACTACCTACTATGAGTCAGAATAGAGACTCCCTACTATGAGTCATAATAGAAACTCCCCTCTATGAGCCGTACTAGGGACTCCCTACGATCAGTTACATCAAGACTCCCTAAAATGAGTCATATTGCTCCCTACTCTTCGTCGTTGTAAAGTCTCCTGGCCACGACTCAGGATAGAAGCTCCCTACTATGAGTCAAACAAAAGACTGAGAGCTCTGAGTCATGGTAACGACCCCCTACTATGAGTCAAAGAAGGAGCTCACTACTACGACTCAAACTAAGGACATCCTACGAGGAGTCACAGTAAGGACTCCGCACTATAACTCATAGTAGAGACTCCCTACGATGAGCCATAGTAAGGACCCCCTAGTATGAGTCATTGTAGGGACTCCCCACCGTGAACCATAATAGAGACTTCCTGCTACGACGAGTGATACACGCTCCCTACGAATGGGTCATAATAAAGATTCCCTTCTGCGACTCAGAGTAGGAGCTCTTGACTATGAGTTATACTTGGGGGTTCCTAGTTTGAGTCATACTAGAGACGCCCTACAACGAGTTGTAGGAAGGGCTCCCTACTATGAGCCATCATCTGAGCTCCCTGCTATGAATCGTAGTACGGACTCCCTAGTATGAGCCGTAGTAGAGACCACAGGCTTTAAGTCAAAGTAGGAGTTGCCTCGTACGACTCATAGTGCTGACCCCCTACTACGACTCATACGAGGGACTCCCTACTCTGCGTCATAGTAGAGACTCGTAACTACATATACGAGTGGTTCCTTACTATGACTCATAGTAGGGACCCCCTACCACGACACGTAGTAGAAGCTCCCTGATATGTGTCATCGTAAGAACTACCTACTACGATTCAGGATAGGAGCTCCCTAGTCATAACAAAGGCTCCCCACTACGACTCATAGTAGGAGCTCCCTAGCATGAGTCATATTACAAACCCCCATACTATGAGTCAGAATTGGGTGCGCCGAACTTCGCCTTCCGTGGGCCTGGGGACGCAAGCGGTCCCTGCTACTGGGACTTTCGGAAGAGCTCCGCATGAGGCCAGGGTCACGATCCTCGTGAGGGGTGTGCCGAAATAAAGTTTCTGTGCGCCCTCGGTGGGGCTCCCTATGGGGCCAGGGCCACGATCCTCGTGACAGGTGTGCCAAAATCGGGCACAAGGACGCATGCGGGCCCTGCCAGTGGGACCTTCGAGGGAGCTCCGCATGGGGCCAGGACCACGATCCTTGTGAGGGGTGTGCCGAAATTGGGCGTCGGTGGGCCCTCGGTTGAGCTCCCTGTAGGGCCAGGGCCACGATCCTCGTGAGAGGTATGTCGAAATTTGGCCTGGGGACGCATGCTGGCCCTCAGTGGCACCTTCGGAAGAGCTCCGTATTTGGGTCAGGGCAAGGAACCTCCTGCGGGGTGTGCCGAAATTGGCCTTCCGTGGGCCTGGGGACGCATGCGGGCCCTGTAACTGGGACCTTCGGAAGAGCTCCGGATGGGGCCAGGGCCACGATCCTCGTGAGGGGTGTGCCGAAATTCTGCCAGCGGACTGGGCTGTACCGAATGATTTCAGCGAGTTTCAGTTCGCACGCTTTGCTTTTCCAGTGCGTACAGGACCCAGTGCAGTGGGATGCCTTCGTGAAGCGTCACACACAACAGTGCGACGATGCCGGCGGGCATCTTTGAGCTGCTCTCTGTGTCATTCTGCCTGCGCCCCTTCACAGGTTGGCTGCAGCCTTTGGCCTGATACGTTCCAGGCGGAATTCGTATCAGCCGCTTGTCGGTTGTCCTCCCTTCTTCCTCCTTCTCCTCCTCCTTCTCCCCCTCTCCCTCCGCATGTTGCAAAATATGCGACCGCCGACGTGCCGTGCCGCCGCTCCCGCAAAGCGGTGAGGATTGGCTGGCCGTGTCTTATTTTCGCCCATGCGCTTCGGCGTATGGCATGAGTGAGTGAGTGAGTGACGCATGCGGGCCCTGCCACTGGGACCGTCGGAAGAGTTCCGTATTGGCGCAGGGCCACGACCCTCGTGAGGGGTGTGAAAAAAGGAAGATTCGATGGGCCCCCGGTGAAGCCCACTATGGGGCCAGGGCCAGGATCCTCGTGAGGGATGTGACGAGATTCTGCCTGAGGACGCATGCGGGCTCTGCCATTGGGATTTTCGGGAGAGCTCCGCGTGGGGCCAGGGCCAGGATCCCCGTGATGGGTGTGCCGAAATGAACCTTCGGTGCGCCCTCAGTGGAGCTCCCTATGGGGCCAGGGCCACGATCCTCGTGAGGGGTGTGCCATGAAACTGGGCGTCAGTGGGCCATCGATGGGTGTGGGTGGGGGCGTGAGCGTGAGTGTGGGTATGTGGAATGGGTGTGGTATTGGGCGAGGGTGTGGGTGTGTGGGTGTGGGTAGGGGGGGTGCACGGGCACCCAATGTATTCCATCATCAACAACAATATCACCAACAACAACAACAACAACAACAACAACAATCATTTAAGACTGGGGACACTCCGTTCTCACCAGTGCCAGGGTTTTCATAGGAGGCGGGCAATACCCCCACTTTGTGGGGGGGCCGGTTCAAGCTCTACCAAATTTCCAAACGACTCTTCGCCACCACCCACACCCAGCTTCCCGCCCTATGACGTTCGGACACTTCACTTCGTGGCATGCGGACGACCGTGGCTACTATTCAGGGCCCCGCGGCCGACGACGACGGCGTGCGCGCGCGAAGAAAAAACGAATGTGTCCCGCATGGTATTATTTGACAGGGATGATGGCCCTGGCAGGTGCGCAACCGTTGTCGCAGAAGTTCGAAAAAGTTGCTCGCAAAAGCCCGTTTGACAGAAATGTTTAAAAAGTGTTGGGTTTCCTACGAATCCGCAAGAGCGCGCGGGATGAGATTTTGACATTTTTTTGTTGAAAAACCATTGGTTTTTTGATGTTTTTATGTTAAAATCGCTCCGAACACTAAGCTTTTGGAAGGATTTCGTCTTGCGCGCGCGAATGTCCACTTTACCTTATTTTTTGCAAGGGATTCTTGAAATTTGATTATATTAGAACAAGAAATGTCATTTTATAGTGTTTTTTGCAAGGGAAAGCGGGGGGGAACAAAACAACCGGATCTTGATCACATCGAATTACCTGAGGCTTCCTCACGAAAATGATGAAAATGTAGCTGCGGCCTAGGCGGCGCAGGGGGGCCGTGCACCAGGGGCCCCAACAATAATTATTCTTTAGAATTAATAATGTTCAACAACAACAACAACAACAGCAATAATGACAACAACAGCAACAGCAACAGCAACAGCAGCAACAACAAAAACAACAACAACACCACCACCAACAACAACAACAATAATCATTTTAAGACTGCTCGCCATTATCTGCTCGAGTGTCCAATAACGCGTATTTCCCAAACCCTCGATACCCGCCCTCTTCGTCTTTGGGGGTATACCTTTCTTCCCTGCAGGCCGGGCTCCGGCAAGCGGCGGGGCGGCCGCGGACCGTCGGCCTGGCCAGCGGCAGCGCTGATCGACGGGGCGGCCGCGGACCGTCGACCCGATCCCAAAAAGGACGGACAGTGGACCGACCACGACGACGACGACGTCGACGACGGCGACGACGACGACGACGGCGACGACGAGCGAAAGCGAGAGCGAGAGAGAACGACAGCAGTGCCACGAAGGACACGAAGTAGGCCACGAAGGGCGACAGCGGGGACACGAAGGGAATGCGTATGGGGCCACGAAGAGCGCGAACGAGCGGGGGCCACGAAGGGCAGATCATGCAGGGCCACAGAAGGCAACGATAGGGCCACTGAGGGTAGCAACTGGGCCACGTAGGACACTGAGGGGGCAACAAGCGGCGACGGGCCACAAAGGGCACGCACATGGGGCCACAACGGGCGCGACTCCTGGGTGACTGGGTGTCGGGAGCGCGGCGCTTCGCAAATTGCAAGAAATTCCCATGCAAGGGCGCTTTGCTTCAGTAAATTGCAAGCAAATCGCCAGCGAGAGCGCGACTCCAGAGCGCCGGGAGAGCGATTCCTGAATAAAGCGCTAAAAAATCCCGAGCGGGAGCGCGATTCCTGAATAAAATGCGAGGAAGCCTCGGATTGGAGCGGGAGTCCTGGCTAAATTGTGAAGAAGTCTCAAGCAAGAGCCCTTGTTGTTGTAACCCGGGGGCCAGGTGGGCAGTTTGAACATCAAGACCTTCTCCGTCAAAGAACCGGGTGCGAGCGTCGAGGGGCACACTTTGATTGAGAAGAACAGCATGCACGAGCGAGGGGGATCAACCATAATTTTTCTTCAGAAACTAATCCAACATCAACAATAACAACGACAACAATAACAGCAACGAAAACGAAAAACATACTACTACAACAACTACAACCACCACAACCACCACCACCACAACAACAACAACAACACACCATCACCAAAACCACCACAACCACCTCAACCACCGCAACAACAATAATATCAACAACAGCAGCAAACACAACACCAACAACAACAACAATCAAAATAATAAGACTGTTTGCTCTTACTTGCCCGTGTGTCATTCAAAACGAGTTCCCCGTACCCTCGATACCCCCCGTTCTTGTCTTCGATCACACCCCCTTTGGGGGGGATTGTTTCTCGTTGCGGGGGGCGGCGGGCTTAGACAGGCGGGCAAACCTGAACGGGCGGACAATCCTTCGTGGGCGTACATGCGCCCGCCATTGGAGTTGGTGTGGGCCCTGCAAAACGAGGGGGAGAACGAGGAAGAGCGGGAGGAAGGGAGGGGAAGGGACGAAGGAAGAGGGATAACGCCAGGAGAGAAGGAGCGACGAGGAGGGCGGTTGATTAGAGGCAGGGAGAGAGAGAGAGAGAGAGAGAACAAACAAATGCAGAGAAAGCGAGAGAGAGAGAGGGGGAGAGAGAGAGAGAGAGAGCGAGAGAGAGAAACAACAACAACAAAAAAGAGGGAGGAGGCAGGAGAGGGGAGGGAGAAGAGAGGAGGGAGAGGAGGGAGAGGGGATAGGGCAGAGGGGCATAAGGATGAGGGAAGAGAGGAGGGAGAGAGAAGGGAGGAGAGGAGCGAGGAGGGAGGAGGGAGAGAGCAGGACGGTAAGAGCGTGAAAGTTCGAGGAAGTCCTAAGCGAAAGCGCCGTTCCTGAAGGAAGTCTCGAGCGGGAGTCCACGACGGGCGGGCGATCCCCTGACGGGCGGGTCGGGCGGGTGGGACATTCAAGCGGGATGCCTGAGTATGGCGAGAGCGCGGTTACTAAGTAAATTGTAGCGGCGTCCTTGGCGCAGCGTGTTTCCTGGGCGTCGAAAACGCGATTTCTTAATAAATCGCATGGAAGTCACAAGCGAGAGCGCAACTCCTGAATAACATGTGAATGGTTCTCTGGCGGGAGCGGGGGTCTTGATTAAATCGCGTGGAAGTCTTGATTCATTTGCGAGGAAGTCTCAAGCGGGAGCGCAGTTCCTGCGTAAAGTGTAAGGACGTTTCAGATGGGAGCGGGGGTCCTGACTAAATTACAAGGAAGTCACAAGCGGGAGCACCGATCCTGAGTAAATTGTGAGGAAGTCTCGGAAGCGGGGGTCCTGAGTAAATTTGAAGGACATCTCAAGCGAGAGCCGTTGTTGTTGTAATCCGGGGGGCCAGGGCCCAGTTTGAGTACCAAGGCTTGCCCTGTCAAAAAGCAAGGTGCGAGCGTCGAGGGGCACACTTTGATCGAGAAAAAACAACATGATTTGGTGATGGGGGATCATGAAAATATATTTTTCAAAAATAAGAACACAATAACAACATCATCAACAACAACTACCACAACAACAACAACAATCAGTTCAAGACTGATCGCTCCTACCTGTTCACGTGCTGATGAATGCGTATATCCCAAATTTTCGGTACCCGCCCTCGTCGTGATCGATCGTACCCCCTTGGGGCTATATCTTCCTTATTTGCCACGCGCATTTAGTGCCGCCCCTAAAACAAGGGAAAAGAGGACGGGTGGAAGGGGAAGGGAGAGCAATGGAACACGAGATAAATTAGCAGGAGGGGGGCAAAGAGCAGAACACAAGTAGTATAAATATAACCAGACGGGCAGATCGGGTGGGCTGACCCATAACGGGCAGCGGGCAGGTCGGGAAGGCGGGCCCAAGCGACCAAGTCGAACAGGCGGGTTGCTGAAGCGTGGGTCCTGCACGAATCGCGAGAAAGTCTCGAGCGATAGCGCGATCCCAAGCAAATCGCGACAAAAGCCAAAGCGAGAGGGTGATTCCTGAGCGCCAAATAGATTGCGAGGAAGTCCCAAGCGAGAGCGCGATGCGTGAAAGAATTATGAAGACGTCCCGCGCGAAAGCGCGATTGGGAAATAGATTGTGCGGAAATCTCAAGCGGGAGCCGCTGTTGTTGTAAACCAGGGGCCGAAGCCCCAGTTTGAGCCCCGTGACTTTCCCTGATCAAAAACAGGGTGCGAGCCCCGGGGGAAGCACTTCAATTAAAAAACATAATGGTCACCGGAGGGGGGAAATCAACAAAAACTATTCTTCAAAAGTGAGAGTTGAACCATCATTTTACGCCTGTTCGCTCTTATCCGCTGGAGTGTCCGTCAACGTGTATTTCCCAAACACTCGACACCCGCCCTCTTCGTCTTCGATCGTGCCAATTTTTGAATAGATTTCTTCCCTGCAGGCCGGGCCCTGGCAAGCGGTGGGGCGGCCGCGGACGGTCGGCCTGGCCAGCGGCAGCGCTACTCGGCGGCAGCCCGACCCCAAGAGGGACGGAGAGGGGACCGACCACGACGACGACGACGACGACGACGACGACGACGGCGACGGCGACGGCGACGACGACGACGACGAGCGGAAGCGAGAGCAAGCGAGAACGAGAGCGACAGCGGGGCCACGAAGGGCAGCAAGGGGGCCATGAAGGGCGACAGCAGGGCAATGAAGGGCAGATAATGCGGGGCCACAGAGGACAACGACGGGGAGACTGAGGGTAGCAACGGGGCCACGTAGGGCAGCGAGGGGGCCACAAAAGGCGACAGCGGGGCTACAAAGGGCATGCATATGGGGACGCGACGCGCGCGAACGACCGGGGCCACGAAGGGCATACGTACATTGGGCCGAAGAGGGCAAGGACGGGGCCACTGAGGGCAGCAACGGGGCCACGAAGGGCAGCGAAGGGGCCACACAGGGCGACAGCGGGGCCACGAAACACATGCATATGGGGCCACGACGGGCGCGAACAAACGGGGGCCACAAAGGGCATACATTTACGGTCCACGAAAGGCAGCGAGGGGGCCACGAAGGGCTGCAACGGGGCCACGAAGGGCAGCAAGGGGGCCACGAAGGGCTGCAACGGGGCCACGAAGGGCAGCGAGGGGGCCACGAAGGGCTGCAACGGGGCCACGAATGGCAGCAAGGGGGCCACGAAGGGCTGCAACGGGCCACGAATGGCAGCGAGGGGACCACTGCAACGGGGCCACGAAGGGCGGCGAGGGAGCCACGAAGGGCTGCAACGGGGCTACGAAGGGCAGCAAGGGGGCCACGAAGGGCTGCAACGGGGCCACGAATGGCAGCGAGGGGGCCACGAAGGGCTGCAGCGGGTCCAGGAAGAGCAGCGAGGGGGCCACGAAGGGCTGCAACGGGGCCACGAAGGGCGGCGAGGGGGCCTCGAAGGGCTGCAACCGGGCCACGAAGGGCAGCGAGATTCCGATTCCTAGATAACCTGCGAGGGAGTCCCAAGCGTGAGCGCGACTCCTGGGTGCCTGAGTGTCGGGAGCGCGGCGCTTGAGCAACTCGCGGGGAACTCCAACGAAAGAGCGCGATTCTTGACTAGGTTGCAAGCAAGTCTCCAGCGAAAAAGCGACTCCAGAGCGCCGAGAGAGCGATTCCCCATTGAAATGTAAAAAAGTCCCCAGCGAGAGCGCGACTCCCGAGTAAAATGCGAGGAAGTCTCAGGCGGGAGCGGGGGCCCTGGCTAAATTGTGAGGACATCTCAAGCGGGAGCCGTTGTTGTTGCAATCTGGGGGCCAATAACACAGCTTGAGCCCCGTGGCTTTCCCTGATCAAAAACAGGGTACGAGCTTCGGCGGAAGCACTTCAATTGACAAACACAATGGTCACCGGAGGTGGGATCAACAATACTTATTCTTCACTAGTGAGAGTTCAACAGCAACAACAACAGATACAACAACAGGACCAACGATAACAGCAACAGCAACAACACACAAACAACCAATTAACCACAACATCAACAACAACCAAATCTTCCTTGCCGGCCACTGACTGAAGGGCGAGGAACTCTCGAGCGAGAGCGCCGTTCCTGACTTCGGGGGCCTCTCTGGCACGGGGTTCTCGGATCGAGAAATATCAATTGGAACCCTTGTCAACATGTCTGGGCCTCCACCAACTTGCCTGAATTACACGAAAGGCTCGAGCGTGAGCGCCAATCTTGAGTTCGGGGGCCTCTCTGGCAAGGGCCTTTGCGAATACATCTTGAGGAAGTATCGAACGAGAGCCCTTGTCGTCGTAGTTGGGCCTCCACCAATATGACTGCATCACGAGAAAGTCTCGAGCGAAAGCGCCGTTCCTGAATTTGGGGGCCTTCCTGATCAGGGGCTCTCGGAGTAAATCGTGGGGAAAGATCAAGCAGGAGCCTTTGTCGTCGTGGCTGGACCTTCGTCAACTTGACTGAATTGCAAGGAAGTCTCGAGCAAGAGCGCCGTTCCTGAGTTCGGGGGCCTCTCTGGCCAGGGTGTGGCGGGGTAAATTGTAGGAAAAAGCGGGAGCCGTTGTCGTTGTAACCGGGCTTCCAAGGGCCCACATTTGCATTCAAGCCAACGCTCTCGCGGGAGCCTCGTTTTCAAAGAAAATGTAGCCAGCGTCGAGGCGAGAGCGCGCGGAACCGCTTCTGGAGATCAACAATTACCATTATCTAAATTTGAACACTGGATAGCAACAAAGAGAGCAGCAGCAGCACCACAACAACAACAACAACAATTACTAGCACGTGGGGACACTCCGTTCTCACCAGTGCCAGGGTTTTCATACGACGCCCGCCAATACCCCCACTTTGTGGGGGGGCCGGTTCAAGCTCTACCACATTTCCAAACGACTCTTCGCCACCACCCACACCCAGCTTCCCGCCCTATGACGTTCGGACACTTCACTTCGTGGCCTGCGGACGACCGTGGCTACTACACTGGCGCATGGGTACAGTGACTTGTTGTGGTAACATTTTCTGGACGCTAGCTTAGTATACGACTTTTCCCCCTGTTCCAACACTGGACACCTGTACTGGTTTTTGGTGGTAACGTGTTCCTGACGCTAGAATAGGAAACCACGGTAAACCAGTACGACGCCGGTACTGTCTGTAGGTCCTACAATGATATGGACTGCTTTGGCTGGTGAGGCGCTAGCGTCTGATACGACGTTTTTCCGTTTCTGTACCACACAAGCGAAGACACTTATTTTGAGTGGTACCACGTGGGTGGCGCCAGCATACCACAGGACTTGTTTCCGTTGTTGTGAGACGATACATGCTCATTCTTGTTCTGTGGTTGTCGTTCCGGCCTCAATGTGCAATTTTGAAAATTCGCACAAGTGTTTTTCGAGGACCTACGGTGCGATTCGTATGATTTTATGTTGCGCGGTGCTAAAATTCCTAAGAAACCCAATGGTTTTTGAAGATTTCGGCGTGCGCGCGCGAAGAAAAAACGAATGTGTCCCCCATGGTATTATTTGACAGGGATGATGGCCCTGGCAGGTGCGCAACCGTTGTTGGAGAAGTTCGAAGCACGTGAAAAAGTTGCTCGCAAAAGCCCGTTTGACAGAAATGTTTAAAAAGTGTTGGGTTTCCTACAAATCCGCAAGAGCGCGCGGGATGAAATTTTGACACTTTTTTTTTGAAAAACCATTGGTTTTTTGATGTTTTTATGTTAAAATCGCTACGAACACTAAGGTTTTGGAAGGATTTCGTCTTGCGCGCGCGAATGTCCACTTTACCTTATTTTTTGCAAGGGATTCTTGAAGTTTGGTTATGTTAGAACAAGAAATGTCCACTTTGCCTTATTTTTTGCAAAGGAAAACCGCCCGTAACAAAACAACCGGATCCGGACCAACCCGTTTTGCCGGAGACTTCCTCACGAAAATGATGAAAACATGGCTGCGGCCTAGGCGCGGCGAGGGGGCCGTGCACCAGGGGCCCCAACAATAATTATTCTTTAGAAGTAATAATGTTCAACAACAACAAACACAACAAAAACAACAACAACAACACCACCAACACCACCAACAACAACACCAGCGTTAACAACAACAACAATACCAGGGACAACAACAGCAACCACAACAGCAATAACGTTAACAACAGCAATATCAACAACAACGACAACAATCACTTTGAGACTGCTCGCTCTTATCTGCTCGCGTGCCACTCAACACGTATATCCCCAAACCCTCGATACCCGCCCTCTTCGTCATTGATCGGACCCGCTTGGGGATAAATATATAAAGAGAAATGTCTTACTTGCAGCATGCATTTCGTGCAGCCCCTAAGGCAGGGGAAGAGAGAAGGAAGGGACACATGGGAGGGAGGAGGATTGAGCACGAGAGGGAGAGAGAGAGAGAGAGAAAGAGAGAGAGAGGCTAGGGACAGAACACACGTGGCAGAAGCAGACGGGCAGCTCGTGCGGGTAGACCCTAACAGGCGGGTCGGAAGGCGGGTCCAAGCGGCCAGGTCGAGCAGGCGGGTTCTTGAAGCGTGCGTCCTGCATTAACCGCGAGTCTCGAGCGATAGCGCGACTCCCAAGCAAATCGCGAGATAGGCCAACGCGAGAGCGTGATTCCTGAGTGTCGAGGGCGCGATGTCTGAACACATTGCGAGGAAATCCAGCGCGAGAGCGCGATTTCTGCATACATTGTGAGGAATCCGCGCAAGAGCGCAATGGGGGAATCAGTTGTGAGGAAGTGTCAAGCGGGAGCCGTTGTTGTTGAAACTCGGGGACCAAGGGCCGAGTTCTGAGACCCAAGACTCCCCTTGAGTAAAAACTAGGTGCGAGCCCCGGAAGAGGATACGTCAATTGGAAACATGCCATGTGCTCCAGTAGGGGGATCAACAATACAGATTTTTCAGTCGTGGGAGTTCAACAACAACAACCACAATCAGTTGACTGTTCGTTTTTACCTGCTCGCGCGCCTTTCAATCCGTCTGTCCAAACCCTCGGCACCCGCCCGTTTCGTCTTCGATCGTGCCCCCTCTGGAGGTATAGGTTCCTTGCCTGCCGCGTGTAATTGGTGCAGTCTCTAAGGTAGGGGAAGAGAGGACGGATGAAGGGGGATGGAGAAGGATGGAGCACGGGATTAGCAGGAGGGTGGTTAGGAGCAGAAAGCACGTGGCAGAACTCTTCGGGCCCATCGGGCAGGTAGACCCTAACGGACGGATCGGGAACGCAAGCCCAAGCGGCCAGGTCGAGCAGGCGGGTTTCTGAAGCGTGAGCACTGCATGAATCGCGAGGAGAGCTCGAGCGACAGCGCGATCCCCAAATAAATCATGAGAACAAATCAATAAGCGAGGGCGTGATTCCTGAGCGCCGAGGGCGCGGCATTTCAACAAATTGCTAGGAAATCAAACGCGAGAGCGCGATCCCTTCACAACTTGAGAAATCCCGCGCGAGAGCGCGATTTGGGAATAAATTGTGATGAGGTATCAGGCGGGAGCCGGTGTTGCTGGAACTCGGGGCCGAACAATCGAGTTTTGTGGCACCACGCTTTCCCTTATCAAAAATGCAAACCCCGAAAGGAGGCCCTTGAATTGAACAATCAACTGGTTGTCGAAGGGGGCGTTAGACATGACTTTTTACGAATGATCCTTCAGCAACAACAACAGCAACAACAACAATAACAATAGCACTAGCATTACCAACCACAAATAAACGACAATAACAACAACATCAACATCAATAACAACAACAATAACAGCAGCCGCAAAGGCAACAACAACATCAGCAACAACAACTACCGCAACAGCACCATCTACAGCATCATCACCTACAACAACCACAACAACCATGACAACATCAAGAACATGAACAACAATACTAACAACAACAGCAGCATCACCAATACCAAAAACAACAGCAGCAACACCAGGAACGAACAACCACATGAACAAAAAAATTAACAGCCACCAATTTCACATTGTTCGGTTTTAATTGCCCGCGTACCATGCACATGCAGCGCGTACATCCGAAACCCTCAATGCCCGCTCGGTCGTTTTCGATCGTACCCCCTTCTTGGGGTACGTCATCCCTACCAACTGCGTGTTGTTGGCGCAACCCGTAAAACAGGGGAAGAAGGGGGGAACGAAGAAACAAAGGGGAGGGAAAAGGATGGAACAAGAGAGAAACTTGCAAGAGGAGGTTCAGGAGCAGCAACACAACTGGCAGAACCAGCCTTGCGTGTCGTGCGGGCGGACCGCCCCAGGTAGGTCGGGCGGGCCCATACGGCCACGTCGAACGGGAGGGTCGCTAAAGCGTTAACCTATCATGAAATAAGTTTCGAAGAATAATAACGCGATTCCAGGATAAATCGTTTGGACATCCAAAACGAGAGCGTGAATTGTGAGTCTCGGGGGCATGGCGCCGCAAGACACTGTGAGGAAATACCACGCGAGAGCGCGATTCCTAGATATATCACCAGGACGCCCCACGAAACAGAGCGAAATTGAGGTAAATTGTTGTAGTTCGGGACACCACGGGGGGGAGGGGAAAAAAACAAAAAAAAATGCGATCCCCGGGAGGAACACCTGACTTTGAAAAACACAACTGTCACCAGGCAGAAGGGATCAACCATATTTATTATCTGGGATTGAAAACTTAACCACAATATATTGTTCGCTCTTATATGCTCGCAGTTCACTCAACATGTCTATCCCGGACCCTCGATACTCGCCCCTTGCGTCTTCGATGCGCCCCCTTGGACAGATGTTTTCCTTATCTGCCACGCGTAGTTGGCGCAGCCCCGAAAACTTGTGGCGCCGGCGGCTAGGCAGGGGATGATTGCGCTGGCGAGAAAGGCATGAACGGGCGTTCTTTTGGAGCGAATTGTGCCACCATGCAGGATGAGGCGGGAGGGGGGACGCGGCCGAAGGAAAACAAGGACGGGGCGGGCGGCTCAGGGGTCTGAACGCTTCCCGAGCGCGTGGCGCGGCCGGTCCCGCCCCTCGGCGCGCGGCGGCCGCTGCGACAACGGGCTTGGTGCGGCGGGGCCCAGCGCGAGACGACAAAACTGGAAGGCGAATGCGTCAGTGTCAAATCCAAGGGTGCCCAATCCCAACACGGGTGTGTTAAGAGCCCCAGGGAGGTGGCGCCAGCGGCGGGCGGCAAGACCGGGCCCGGGGCTGGTGCGGGCGCCAGCGGCTGGCGGCCAAGGGCGGCATCAGCCGGCAGCGCCATGGCGGCGCGGAGGAGGGGGGAGCGAGGGCGGGAGAACGAGCTGTGGGCCCACAGGCGGGGCGGCAGGCGCCAGGGGCGGCGCGCAGAAGGCGGCACGAAGGACGGCGGGTGGAGGAGCACCGAACAGGTGTGGGAAAGATGCATTGTGCACCTCCTGGCGGGGTCGGGGGATGCCCGCAGCGGGAGGGGGAAAGCCGCCACCGCCGAATTCAGTGGCGCGGCACCGAACAGGTGCAGTGGTGCGAAGCAAAAATCGAGGGCAGGGTCCCAGAGACGGGGTAGGTGCCTGCACGCGGGGGGCGGCCGCAGGGAGAGGCGGCAGCCCCGGCGGATCGAAAGGCGGAAAAACAACCGCGACTGTCGAGGCGGACAAGGGCCAGCCAGGGGGACAGCCAACCTGTCGCAGCTGAGGCAACCGCGACAGGCGTGCTGAGTAAGAGGAAGCCTGCGTCCCGTCCCGCAGCGGGGGGGCTGGCTGGCTGGCGGCAGGCGGGGCAGGCGAAGGGAGGGGCGGACGGCGGGCGAGGGGCGAAGCGAGGACTCAGAGAAGGGCCAAGCGCGGGAGCGGGCAAAACGAGGCGCCCGTGGGTGGGCGGTGTGCTCGGAGACGTCGCAGCCGGATGTCTGGGACCTCACGGCGCCTGATAGGTACCGTCGCGGAGGTGTGGCTCTGAGCTGAAGCGGCCGAGGGTGTTGTGCGGTTGTGGGTCTGCGTGTGCCCTCCCTCAAGGGTGTTCTGTGCATGCCTGTGAGGCACACCCGCGCGGCGAGGGCAGGGCTAGGGGCGGTGAGGTGGCGACTTGGAAGGCGCTGCCCAGACTGCTTGCCTTTCACTGCCGGGTCCGGGGCCGTGCCTTTTACCCTTGCCCCTGCCAGCTGGTTGTTCCATCCTTTCGGCGTGTGCGTCCCACGGTGTGTGCCAGTTGATGCAAAGTCCGCGTGCGTAGCACAGTCGTCGGATGTCGAAGTCCCCGTTGCGTAGCTGGCAGACGATCTCTTCACAGAAATCGTCTTCTCCGTCTGGGTTATAAGTCGCTCCCGGACGCCCCACCCGCTGGTGCAAGAGAGCCTTCCAGCCGATAACAAACATAACAAACATGGGGTCATTTTCCTTCTTCAGTCGGTGCACGACTTCCGCCCACGTTTCGATGCGGTTGGCTCGGTAGCTCCATGTGCAGTGGCATCGGATGTTCCTGCGCGACTGGATATAGAGGCGGTCGTAGGGGTCAGGATGGGGAATGTACGGGACGCGGATGTACGGGACCCGATGCGCAGCTGAAGGGGGATGGTCTGTGCACACGCCCGAGCCCGCCTCTCTGCTGGGGGTAGCGGGACGGTCGGAGCTGAAGGGAGGGAGGAGGGAAGGGACAAGCGGGAGGGAGAAGGACGGAGCACGAGAGAGAATAGCAGGACGGGGGATACGGGCGGATCGGGCGAGCGGGCCCAGGGGTCGCTGAAGCATCAGTCCTGCATGAATCGTCTCGAGTGATAGCGCGTTTCCCAAGAAAGTCATGAAAAAACCAACAGCGAGAGCGTGATTCGTGAGTGTCGAGGGCGCGGCGTCCAAACAAATTGCGAGGGGAAATCCCACGCGAGAGCGCAATTCCTGCATAATTTACAAGGACAACCCGCGCGAGAGCGCAATTCTTCAATTCATTGCGAGGACGTACCAGGCGAGAGCCGTTGTCATTGTCGTAGTTCGGGGGGCAACCCAGTCTGGGGCGCAACTTGTAAAGAACTGGGCACGGGTCCCGGGAGGGGCACTTCAATTGAAAAATCAAGGTGCACCGGATGGGGGGGGGAATCAACAATAATCATTATTCAGAGGTGCGAACTCAAACAACAAAAAACGCCTCGGGCGGGCTGATTGTTTTCGGGCAAGTCGGCGCCCGCGGCGGGCTTCTTCACACCGACGCCTGAGCCCCGCCGCTGTCCGGCTAGCCCCGGGCGCCCTCGTGTCGCCCTCATCCCGAACCTGCGGGACTCGGGCGTCCCGAGTTGCACCCAAGTGCGGCGTGGGGGCAAGATCGATGCACTCTCAGAGCGGTCCCTTACCACGCTCCCTCATGCCCTCA